>CM071601.1:8182500-8782500 GCA_036435485.1 Saposhnikovia divaricata | reverse complement strand
TTACCAAGATTCGCCATGACGTTACATAGTTTACGAGGGTTCAATTACAGTTACGAACTTTCGTTTACGGATTCGAACTACTTTTAGTAATTTGGTCATAAATCCTAAACCGTAAGTCCGTTTCACGTGATCTTTATATCAAAACGAAGCTTAGAACATTACCTATCCTATCATGGCAGATAAGGTCTCTGGACAGTAGGGGTTCGACATGGAAAAATGGCATACAAAACATGGTATTGTAAAATCGGGCATTATAACGGCTGTAAATCGAATATCTACCAATTTCGAATCTTCCCATAAACATAGTATCCAACCCAAACATCATATACATGACTTATACACATGAACTGAGGCCAAGCAATGCCTTTCCGTTCATCTAGCTATTTACATCATTAATCCAAAATCCATACATAATCATGCTTATAATCTTAACATAACCATAACTAAGTTATAACTATCATAAACACGCTTAAATCTCAAACAAGGATTAGGGTTTCAAGAGCTTTATACCTTCCTTAGATAGTGATATAGCCTTACTAATCCTTGTGTAGTCCTTGTATAGCCTCCATGAAGCTTGGATCATCAACCAAAATCAAGATTCAAGAATTTTGTTCTTGAGGTTACTATTCATCCTCCACTTTCTTGATTTTTTTGAAAATGGAAAAGGTGATGTTTGAGGCTAAGATTTTTAGGGTATCATTTTTATGAAATATAGGATCTATGATAAATTTTTGGAGATCAAACAATGGTGGGAAGGATGATTTTGTTTCTTGAATTAAGCCAAAAGGCCGAATGGTGTAGAATGGAGAAGACATGGTTTTTGCTTGGTTGATTTCTTGGTAATAATGCATAAAGTAGCTTGGCTTGGATAATATCTCATCTTGCCTTACTTTATTAAAGTGATGATGCATGGAGTGATGTATTTGTGAGGACAAGTGTTGGAGATTGGATGGTTTAAGGCTAACCAAGTAGTTTGTTTTCTAAGGACTAGTTTCCTTGCTAAGTATCCTAGTTACTTTAGTCCACTTGGTTGCTAGATCTTTTCTAGTGGCTTATGCATGACTCTTGCTTCCTCTGCTTGTTTCTGTGTCCGGTTATTACCCGTTTCGATTGATCGTTCGTAGGAATATTTCACGGATTTCTAATTAGGGTTTACCGGGAATCCTCTTTAACAATAATACTTTCATTCTCCATCTTTCATTCCAACTTTCCAATTTATATTCCTTAAATCCATTCGTTAAATACTTAAGGCTATCAGTGTCCAGGGAACTCTCGGAGAAAATAAAAGTGCGATTTTTCAGAATCCGACAGCTTTTACATACACTTATTTTCCCCCTGGATCACTAATACGAACTCGGAAATCCGTTCCGAATACTTCTATATAGTGTCGTCTCATATTATTATATACTCCCACCAAAACACTATTCATTCTGTATTCTTTACTTGTTCTCTTAGGGTGGTACAATTGTCCGTATTCTCTTTCGAGCGTTCCTTATCCTTTTTACGGAACTACTGGATTAATCGTTACCGATCTGGATGACATGAGAATATTTTCCTACTTGCAATTGCCATATCTTATTCCCTTAGAAGATAGATTATTCTTACCTATGTTGTCACCCTTTAGCGTTCTTCAAGACATAGAAATAATAAAGTCGAATTCCATTCATTCTTTCCAAATATCAATTATTACATTGTAGCCATAACCACTCCTCAGTGGTTTCCTACTTTCATTCTTAAATCAAATATAATAACATCCCAAAATATCAAATCCTCAAAGTTAATATCTCAATTCTTGGATTATAATAATATTTAATCCACTGTCCGGTCAAATATTATTCCGAAAAAGAATTTGGAATTTCTGAATTCCGATCGTCTCTGCATTCACTTATTTCCTCCGCGTATTAATAATATGACTTCGAAACATCCATATCACGTCCCGTACATAGGGTGGCGTGAAAAGTTTTCCAACTTACAAAATCACTAATCATCCACCAAATTACTATGCACGTACAGGAAACACTATGCACGTACGGGAAACACTATGCACGTACGGGAAATACTATGCATGTACGGGAAATACTTTGCACGTACGGGAAACACTATGCACGTACTCATTTCCCTTCAAGGATCCATTAGCTCCTTCCTGGATGGTAGATTATTCTTATCTAGGTCCTCAACCATCGAATTACTCTATTCTGACAATATACCAATGCATGAAGATCATTGTCCAAAGTAATATCCATTCATTACAATCATTGTTCCTCATTTTATCATTACTTAATAAAAAGTTTTAATTATATCCAAAATTTGGGGTTCTTACAGTCTCCCCTCCTTAAAAGGATTCCGTCCCGGAATCAGGTAGGAAGCAAAGAGTCGTTTGCCTGCCGTTCACTTTTTAGCTTCCCGGTCAATTCTTAGTCGTTCTACCCTTCCTCAGCACATCTTCTAGTGCTACAATCCATACTGTATCCTTTTTCCATCAACGTTGCTACTTTTCGTACAACTCACTATCCGGGTTATACTCTTAATCAGTCTTATCCTTATTGATACCTGCAGTAACATTGGTATCACTATCACCCTACGAATTCGGAGGTAACCCCGCTCGTACTGTGCATTTCCTGATTGCTTTAATCTTCGCAATCTCGATCCATATATATAAGTGGAAAGATTTATTGAGAGATCACTATGATCAATTGAACATTTGTTATATTGCATAGTTAGTACAGAAGGGGGCCAGCCTTTAGTACTTGACAAGCAATTAAACAAGTCATGGTATTCCACTTAGACTTCTATCACATAGACAGATAGTCACGTAGCAGTACCTCCCCTCCTAAAAGGGTTGTTCTTCTCAATTCATAAAGAAGATGAATAAGAGAGAAGAAGAGAAAAGAGTTCTAAAGGATTATAGAAAGCTTTCATGATTGTAGAATATCATACTCAGAATTTACCTCTGAACTATAAAGGTTTATCAAAGAAGAAATTAATCATAATTATATCCAATACTATTTGATCGCAATCTCACGTGCCAACATATCTTGTTGCTTTGTCCATTATTCTATGGACAAATACTCTTGTTCAATCTTAGCGATACTCACATTCGGGAAATCCTTCAACCTTTCAGGTTAAATCTTAGATTTCTCACTTGACATCATTAGTACTGACATCCCATATCATGTTACTAGCTTTTTCATAACTATAATATTGACACTATCAGGTTGTCATCCTGAGAATTCATTAGAAACCCATTCATAACATTCCTTGCTTCTCATTCCATAGTTGCTTTCCCAGCCTTTTCTTTATCAATCACATCCTTCTTATTATATGATTCTTACTCATTTGTATTATTTACTTTCACCTTCACCTCTTTATTGAGACACCTTTTTTTGCACTTGGTACCTCCTTATCGGTATTCCGTCACATTTATTCTATAATCATCACGTTATTCCAATTTAAATTTTCCGAAATGAATCTGGCCCGATCCCTTTAACTTAGATTCATATAATCTACTTCTGCCAACCTTGTTTCTCATCACTTGTTCTTTTCTATCCGTGGTTTTCCACAGGTTGTCTTTCGTAAGTCAGACCAGGTCGTATATCTACATGCTCGTACTCCTATCATCTGTTGAACATCTGCATTTTACTGGCGTAGCCTGGCCACATGAAAACCCGTTATGACCGTGCTATAAGTTTTTGGGGTAAGGCTGGCTCGAATACCGCCGTCCAAACACTTTAAACTCTCAGGTGGCCCAATAAGTCTCGGGCTCAACCGCCCTTCCCTCCAAGTCTCATTAATTCTTTCCATGGAAATATCTTTAACATCATGAATCATCAACCTCATATTCTCTATCTTGTTTGCGCAGAAGTACACTAACATAAACTTGTTTGTCATTCATCAACATGCCATTTAGTTAATCAATGGCAGCACTTTCTTTATCTTTACATTGTCATCTACTTTCTTAGAAGAATCACCATCGCTTGTTGTTTACGTGGTGCATTAAAAGCTAACCCTACGGGTTTCAAATCCCTTAGGGAGACAAAGTAATCACTATTCCTTATCCATAAGGAACACTTCCTGAACTTGATGTAGATATAACATGAAGTAGATAGAATTGCAGAAGAGTTTCAAGCATCGCAGCTAGGTCCGGTTGATGAAACTATCACTTATGCATCTTCCATAAAAGACTGGAAACTTAACGGTTTACTTCATCAATTTTGTACCATGGTCCTGGTTTGCCTCAAAACGGGACCTTCTAAGGTACGTAATATGCTTAAGACTCCATCAGGAATCGAATCTTTACTTAAACTATTATTACCTTCGATTCTTGCACAATCATCAAAAGGAATGTAACTTCCTCCACTCCAATATGACCTTCAAGGTCTTTCCAAATATCATTTTGTTTCTTCGGTATGAACATTTATAATTATTCCTTTATACTTAGACTGTCAGCCACCTCATTGGCCTTTCCTGATAATAATTTCTGGTAATCCTTGTTCTCTGGATATATTCCAATTCAAACATTTCTACCTCATTCCCATCATTATTGGGTGAAAGCATTCTCCCTTAAGCTCTGCTGATGGAGAAAAATATATTTATCAGTCTTTCTCCATAAGTCATTGCTTCCACCTACCCGTGGGAACTTTATCACGTTTATTCCCAATCCTACTTAGGATGCTTCTTTTCTTAGTTCTTTCTTTATCTTAGGATAATCTCAACCTTTATAGGTTCAACCCATACTTCCTCAGGGTTTCATACATGCCTCATCTGGCATTATTGTTACGATGTCATACATTCCTTACCAAACTTCCATTTTGAAGTTCGGAATAGTGCCCTTTTTCCTTGTAAGGTTTCGTAGGCCATCCTTATCATTCCTCCGGTATTTTCTGGGTACCGGGTATATCAAAATGTCATTGATCAATACTCTAATAATTCTATCTATGTTCTTTCCAGAACTCTTTTTAATAGTCCTTACCGGTCATTGTTGCCTTAGCAAGTCCAGCTCATATCATCTGAAGTCATAATGTCGTTATTAGGGTTAATGCCACCCCTTGTGCATTCCCCAGGGTTTGTCTTAATTTATGGATATCCTATCCTTAATTCAACTGCCAAGGAATTCTTGCATCTTATAATTGGCAATCAGATCATGTATCCTTAATAAAGGTCTCTTTTCAATCATTCTCATTTGATAATCGATCGGTGGTGTAATGCCACCCTCTTCATATACCTTCATTGTTTACTTTCCTCCGTCATAATATATTGATGGTATTCATGATACCCTAGCATCATACATCTCAAGTCACTCTACTTCCATTTTACCCAGAATCTTGGACAACCATATACACATGAGTCACTTTAGTACGGGTGACCCCATCCCAAAAAGGTCTAGTGAATTCCCAATCAAAACATGGGTTGTTCGGCAGAAGATTCAAACGATCTCATTAATGTTTCCTTTATACCAAAAAGGTGCTTTCTTAGAAGCAACCCTGCTTTGTCTTTTCATTGCTGGTCTAGTCACTTTATAGTCCGTTGTGACTTGGCCTCAACTGGCCACACATAAAAATATATGATTTTAGGGGTTGGCTAATAGCATTACTTTTCTAGCAATTGCCGGCATAGTGCCTTCTTCTTTGATACCTTTCTACCTTTCCAAAACTTTACTCCATATAAGTCTTAATCGACTACTCGGCACCGTCTCCGGTCACCTTTCCTCCACTTTTATCTTTTCAACTATTCTTATCAATCCCGCGTGCCACACAAGCTTACCATTCCTGGCATAATAGCCTTTTCATTTAAGTCAATCCTGGAATTTCTCAGTCCGGCTGGTTTCTTACTTACATTTCCTGTTTTCGTCCAATCTCACTTCATCATTTTATCACTACCGTCGATTGTAATGCTCAGGGTCCGTTTACTAACCCATTTTACAGCATCCTTACCCAAATCACAGGGTTTGCTCCAGTTTCTACTCTCTTCCATGACATTCTCTGATAATCAGGAAGACAAGGTTTGCCAAAATTCACCGAATTCCTTTCCAGAATCAGGGAAATTTTGGTCAATCTATCCACCTACTGGTAACATTAAGGAGACCAGTTTCGAAACCTGAAGAATGGTTCTATGAACCTCCAAGCAGGTAGAACCATAAGCAGTCATAATTAACGAAATAATCGTCATCAGATTAGAAGTTTAACCATTGGAGAGGAACCAATTTTATACATCCCTTAGAAGGGAATCAACAGTTTCAAACTGAAACCTGTCACAACATCCTGATACCTATATGTCCTGATATTCGATATTTCCAAATGTCAATCTATCTGACCACTAGTCTCAGAAGGAACATTGCCGTCGGAGTTGGTTGTTTCACAGAATTTGCACTACTAAGGCCATCCGATCTGGTGGACCGTGCTGTCCGAATGCATCTGCAAGTACTTTGTCGTGTTTCGCAAGCACCCATCCTAATCCTTTATGCGAAGCATCGTTGGAAGCACAAGGTCTCCCTTTTTTTTCCATTAAGTAATGCCAACTCTTGGTCATTACCAATTCCACCTTTTAGCTCCAGGAAGATTTTCTCACATTTTTCTCTTTAACTGCTGATCGTATTACTTGATCTATTATAATTCCGCATCGGAATAAACTTAAGGTACTACTATAATCCATTCAAAGAGAAGAAGGAATTTAATATTCCTCTGAATCACATGCATCTAACGTTTCTGGTTCATCATTTAACTGAGTTGAATTAACTCTATACTCAGTCTCTGGCAGTAGTCTCATTACGAGTTCATCTTGACTCACTGGTCTTATCTTCCTGTAGGTTCTGAGATCATTGTCTCGCTTACTACTTCCTTATATAACTTTATCCAATCATGCTGTCACTTCCCAATGTTTTCACTTTCTAACTGATTCATTCATAAAATCGACATTTTCCTGAATAAAACAATTTCATCAACCTCAATTTGGTTCCATAAATTACAACCTATGACATCTGCCTTCTCATGGTGAATTATTACTGACCATATTCATACTAATTCATTTATCAAATGATATGGCACTTACTGCCTCCTTCTCCACTATTCCTAGGGACTCTGTTCCTCGCCCTAAATCGATGTCTTTGATAATCATACATCCCTCTAGCTCTTTCTTTGTTAAGATGAAAATCTCTAAGGATTCTCATCTATTCCGTATAAGATCTCAAGTAATTCTTCCAATCCTTCTTTCTTGCTGGTACTACATCTGGTAGTCCGGCTATGACTTCAACATGCATCTTCAGATCTCTTAATAAGATCTCGGTTCTTTATACTCACTTTTCTGAGCACCATATCTTAATCATCACAGTCATTCTGGCTGCGACCCTCATTACCCATGGGTAAGCTCCTTATCCTCGCAGGATTTTCCTTATCTGCTGGAACCTCTTCCGGGTCTCCAGTAGGGTACTCCATCGAATTACCCGCTGATCTTCAGCATATAAAGCATCATCGCGCTGTTGCTCGGATGCCTCAAGGTCAGTCGCCTTACTCGTCGATACGATATCGATGTAAGTTACTATCATTATACTTACGAGTTCCCATAAGGGTTTTATATGTCATCACTACATTAAGTAGTCCGACTATGAACTTGGCAAGAGTTCTTATTATCTTATTGAATTTATTGTTTTAACGTCACCTCATCTCTGGGGTTTATAACGTACGCTCTGATACCACTTCTGTAACACCCCCAGATCCGGGGTCCGGGATCCGGTGGTTACGGTTTCCAATTCTGTCCACAATAATTGAACTTTCCTTAATCATAAAATAAATTACGTCTCTATAACCCAACACAACAATATAAAACACACCCGTTATAGTCCCAGAGATGAAATCAGAGTAACAATCAAATTTTTATTAATCACATTATGAGTTCTTACAATCCAAAAGAATTTCAATATAATACATACTCTTTGCCATCCATTTACATAAGTCATACTAGACCATATTCTTGGTACTGAAAGAATAAATATACCCTACCAATAGCTTCTTCTTCAGCTCTGGTAGTCTCATCGTCCTCGCCCGCGTCGAGTGCGCCTTGTGCGAGTCATCTGGTCTAGCTGTTGTTGTGATATAATAATAAAGCAAGGGTGAGCAATAGCCCACCAACAATAATATATAACTGAACAATAATGTATAACAGTTCAAAAGTATCTTTCAAACCATATGCCATGCATTTACGGAAATGATGCCAGTATAATATGAACGATGAAGTTACAAGGTAACTTAAAGTATTTGTTTGAAGAAATATCTGCTACATCAAAGTAAGCGAGATATTCTTATTGTTATTGAGAAGAGGAACTTGCAAGAAAAGGGTTGCAATTCCAGTTATGACACTATTCCACCTCTGCCAACAGTAATCATGTTGCAGGAAATAAATAAATTTGGATGATGAACCAATGATGGAGTATTCACCGCGCCCGCTGTTCCAATCTTGATGATCAGTCGAGATCGTACAGCTCAATTTAGATTTACTACCGGTAGAAGGAAGAACTGACGGCTTTACTTGTCTACCGCCTTACTAGCTCTCCCCGGCCAACGGTTGGGCCAAAGGGGATGGACCGGCGCTACTCGGCCTCTTACACGACTCCTAGTTCAAATAGAATTCATGATTCTGAATGTAACGTTCGTCCCCCTTTCCCCAAGTATAATACTTGTTGATAAGACTCTACAAAGTAGTCGTATCTAGTTGGAAAGGAAAATTCACCAATAACTTCCAAGCTATTGCTTGGTAACGAATATCAACTTGTTCCAACAATCTTACCCCTCGAAAGATGAGAAGGTAAACAACGACTTAATAAGTCAATAGCACCCGAGTTGCGAGTGAAGAGAATACTTTATGACCGGGAAGTCGACAAGATAATTAACATTTTCCAAGTAAGGTTCCCTTATTATTAGGGAGATAGACTCAAAGAAGAATGATGTCTGAGAACCTTTCTTGATATAAGATTAATAATAATGTGACTCCGAAATATTTTTCGTAATAATCGAAGAAGATAAACCTTATTGAGGTTATTCTAAGTATGGAATAAATATTCAGAGAATATTTATTGAATTAAAAATATTTAAAGAATATTTAGGAATATGAAAGAATATCTTTAATCAGAGTATTTTTCAAAATAATCCCTGAAGAAATATCCGGAGAATATTTATTGAATAAATAAATATTTAAATGAATATTCAAAATAATATTCATTAATTAATAAGACCTGAAAGGAATATTTATGAAAATATTCATAATTAATTAGGAATTTAAATGAATATTCAAAAGTAATATTTATTTAATGAATAATATCCTAAATGAATATCAAGTATTATTCATTTAGTAATCCAAGCCTTAAGGAATATTCGAGATAATATTCGATAATTAACTCAGATGAATATTAAAATAATATTCATCAAGTATTCAATATCTTAAATGAATATTCAAAAGTAATATTTATTTAATAAAATAATATTCTAAAAGAATATCCAAATAATATTCATTTAGTAGGCTCATCTTTAGAAGAATATTCGAAATAATAATCGATAATCAATTCGAATCTTAATGAATACTGAGAATTATTATTCGTTGAATAGTTACGTTCAAATAATTATTTGAAGTAAGGATCGTTAAAATAAATAATCTCGAACGAATATTCAAATATTATTCATCGCCTGAATAATAGAAAATATTTACTTAAATATTTTCCTCCGAGGTAATCTCGATATATCAAGGAATATTGACTCCCGGTCTAAATTTGATTAATAAGATGTATACGCCCTTCTATGAGGGTCTTACAATAACCGGCTTATAACTGATATATAACTATCTAGCTTATAAGCCAACAATAACATTCAGGGAACAAGTATATCAATTCAACTTGAAAGTAGGCATGCATGCAATGGCATATGTATATCAGCAATCATATATATATATTTATTCAATCACAACAACAGCCTAAAAGAAGGGAATTGAAGCTTGCCTGGTAGTCGAGTACGGTAAGGGGTAGTGGTAGCGGGTCCCGGTTCAGCTTGGTGATCTATAAATAGCCAAGGCATTCGGGATTAATCACTTAACATATTAAAAGTTAAGTTATACTTAAATCGAAACACGTTCTCGAGTTATCTCGTTATACCCCCTTTAGTGGATTACTTATTATCACTGATCCGACCCGACATTCGTTCGTTAATACGACATGTCACTGCATTTATACTTGGGACATACTTAAGTCATATGAGTTCTAAGGTTGATCGTTACGAACCAATATTATACTCCGAGTTTTATCGCCCGTTTTCTAAGTGTTTTACCGAAGTTATAAAAGAGTCGTCTTTTAGGGGTTCGTTCGCGTTTAACCTCGACTCGAACATTTTTAATAAATCGAAAAATGATCCTTTTGACATACGGTTTTCTTTCACGCCTTCCTTTTTACCTCTAGTATTTATTTACCAAGATTCGCCATGACGTTACATAGTTTACGAGGGTTCAATTACAGTTACGAACTTTTGTTTACGGATTCGAACTACTTTTAGTAATTTGGTCATAAATCCTAAACCGTAAGTCCGTTTCACGTGATCTTTATATCAAAACGAAGCTTAGAACATTACCTATCCTATCATGGCAGATAAGGTCTCTGGACAGTAGGGGTTCGACATGGAAAAATGGCATACAAAACATGGTATTGTAAAATCGGGCATTATAACGGCTGTAAATCGAATATCTACCAATTTCGAATCTTCCCATAAACATAGTATCCAACCCAAACATCATATACATGACTTATACACATGAACTGAGGCCAAGCAATGCCTTTCCGTTCATCTAGCTATTTACATCATTAATCCAAAATCCATACATAATCATGCTTATAATCTTAACATAACCATAACTAAGTTATAACTATCATAAACACGCTTAAATCTCAAACAAGGGTTAGGGTTTCAAGAGCTTTATACCTTCCTTAGATAGTGATATAGCCTTACTAATCCTTGTGTAGTCCTTGTATAGCCTCCATGAAGCTTGGATCATCAACCAAAATCAAGATTCAAGAATTTTGTTCTTGAGGTTACTATTCATCCTCCACTTTCTTGATTTTTTTGAAAATGGAAAAGGTGATGTTTGAGGCTAAGATTTTTAGGGTATCATTTTTATGAAATATAGGATCTATGATAAATTTTTGGAGATCAAACAATGGTGGGAAGGATGATTTTGTTTCTTGAATTAAGCCAAAAGGCCGAATGGTGTAGAATGGAGAAGACATGGTTTTTGCTTGGTTGATTTCTTGGTAATAATGCATAAAGTAGCTTGGCTTGGATAATATCTCATCTTGCCTTACTTTATTAAAGTGATGATGCATGGAGTGATGTATTTGTGAGGACAAGTGTTGGAGATTGGATGGTTTAAGGCTAACCAAGTAGTTTGTTTTCTAAGGACTAGTTTCCTTGCTAAGTATCCTAGTTACTTTAGTCCACTTGGTTGCTAGATCTTTTCTAGTGGCTTATGCATGACTCTTGCTTCTTCTGCTTGTTTCTGTGTCCGGTTATTACCCGTTTCGATTGATCGTTCGTAGGAATATTTCACGGATTTCTAATTAGGGTTTACCGGGAATCCTCTTTAATAATAATACTTTCATTCTCCATCTTTCATTCCAACTTTCCAATTTATATTCCTTAAATCCATTCGTTAAATACTTAAGGCCATCAGTGTCCAGGGAACTCTCGGAGAAAATAAAAGTGCGGTTTTTCAGAATCCGACAGCTTTTACATACACTTATTTTCCCCCTGGATCAATAATACGAACTCGGAAATCCGTTCCGAATACTTCTATATAGTGTCGTCTCATATTATTATATACTCCCACCAAAACACTATTCATTCTGTATTCTTTACTTGTTCTCTTAGGGTGGTACAATTGTCCGTATTCTCTTTCGAGCGTTCCTTATCCTTTTTACGGAACTACTGGATTAATCGTTACCGATCTGGATGACATGAGAATATTTTCCTACTTGAAATTGCCATATCTTATTCCCTTAGAAGATAGATTATTCTTACCTATGTTGTCACCCTTTAGCGTTCTTCAAGACATAGAAATAATAAAGTCGAATTCCATTCA
Source organism: Saposhnikovia divaricata (assembly GCA_036435485.1). Classification (NCBI taxonomy): domain Eukaryota; kingdom Viridiplantae; phylum Streptophyta; class Magnoliopsida; order Apiales; family Apiaceae; genus Saposhnikovia; species Saposhnikovia divaricata. The sequence goes on along the minus strand of CM071601.1, from coordinate 8,770,398 downwards.
TTCTTTCCAAATATCAATTATTACATTGTAGCCATAACCACTCCTCAGTGGTTTCCTACTTTCATTCTTAAATCAAATATAATAACATCCCAAAATATCAAATCCTCAAAGTTAATATCTCAATTCTTGGATTATAATAATATTTAATCCACTGTCCGGTCAAATATTATTCCGAAAAAGAATTTGGAATTTCTGAATTCCGATCGTCTCTGCATTCAATTATTTCCTCCGCGTATTAATAATATGACTTCGAAACATCCATATCACGTCCCGTACATAGGGTGGCGTGAAAAGTTTTCCAACTTACAAAATCACTAATCATCCACCAAATTACTATGCACGTACAGGAAACACTATGCACGTACGGGAAACACTATGCACGTACGGGAAATACTATGCATGTACGGGATATACTATGCACGTACGGGAAACACTATGCACGTACTCATTTCCCTTCAAGGATCCATTAGCTCCTTCCTGGATGGTAGATTATTCTTATCTAGGTCCTCAACCATCGAATTACTCTATTCTGACAATATACCAATGCATCAAGATCATTGTCCAAAGTAATATCCATTCATTACAATCATTGTTCCTCATTTTATCATTACTTAATAAAAAGTTTTAATTATATCCAAAATTTGGGGTTCTTACAGGTATAACTGTCCAATTGAATATAACATTCGGTATGACTGTCACCTTGAATGAAATATGACTATCCAGTTTGAACTGAATATGAATGTCACACTTTTAACTGTATATGACTTGTTATTCCCAGATTACACACTTGTATAATTGTAGAAGGGGGGGTTGAATACAATTCTTGATATTTATAACTTTCTGATAAGAACTTCAGAAACTTATGAAGAGATAATTGCAATGTAAGATTTAAACACAAACACATATAAAATCAGGTGGTTAATATGCACCACCTGAAGCTTTTATTTGAAGAAAACTCTGTGATACAAAATGTACACAGCTGCCGTTTTTACAACTCTTTGCTTCTAAGGATATTCAAGAAACCCTAAGCAAATATGTCTGTTTTCTTAACCTACAAAGAGTTGCTACACTTGGTTATATATCCCAAGTTTTACAAGTACTACTGGAATAAGATAATACTAATCTAATTCTAGTTCACTTGCTACTACACTCCAAATACACATGTAGCCGAAAGGTTGTCCTTGTGTTCAGACATGTCTCCTGCACCTTTCTTGTATTCATAGTGTAAATAGAATGCTTCTTTCTTCTGTGTTTCCAAAGTATGGCTGCCATACTGCTTTTTGTATCTACTATCAACTCATGTGATCTGTCAGTCAAACATGTCCTTATCAACTGCTAATCTCCAGCTAATCATAGAAAACAGTGTCAATGATTATCCGTTGATGATGTACACTGACATCCGTTGATGATGTATTGAGCAGTATCCGTTGATATTGGGACTTGAGCTGTATCCGTTGATAGAGTGGATTTGAGTTGTATCCGTTGATAGAGTTTTGTCTTCATCCGTTGATACACTTTCACTTAGACAGAATTACATAGCATAGCTTATTTACAATTGGCTACCCTATTCTGCCTATCCGTTGATAGTCAACATGACTGTGGATAAAAACACTATCAACTGATAACATAGAGATACTGTAGTGTGCTGCAAAACCTCATCCGTTGATGAGCTACCTGTCAACGGATAGAGTTATAAATTCTCATCCGTTGACAGTTACAAAACCTTAAACAATTTGATTGATTGTGAAGTTATCATCAAGTACAACATATTCCTAACAATCTCCCCCAATTTATACTTGATGGCAATAAAGCATAAATTCAGGACCTTGATGATAACAAAACATTCCTAAAGATATATAAAGAACAATGCATAAATTGTATTAAGCTACAACAATTAAAAACTGAAAGTTTGAGAAATTTACAGAGAAGTGCTCCTCTAGACTGAGCAGATTAGGACTGTTTCTTTCCTCTTGTTGGCATCACCCTTGATTTTCCTTCCTTGGCAGAGTTGGACTCAATCTGTATTTGGAGTTGCCTATAGAAGGCATCTTCTTCATCTACCTTTGGATTTAGCTTTTGTTGTAGCCATCTCAGGTATTGAGAACTAGCCCTTGGTAGTTGGTCTTCTAACCTGAAGAATCTCCTGTTACCATCTTCATCCCTGAACTCCATCATCCAGAAAGGTTGGAGGCGGATTTTCTGTCCATTGTATGGGATCTTCATTTTCCTTGGTAGACTTGATGGTGAGTTCCAATCCCTCCTTATTTGTTTTATTCTGTCCAGTATCTCCCCTTTTGCTATCTTGGAGAACCCTGTGTATCTCTTGATTGCAGAGAACACTTTGGTTACGGTATGATAATTTTCTCCAAGAACCCTTTGTAGTGGCCATGTCCTTTCCATTCCTCCCTTGTATACAAAGACCAATCTTTCAAGCAAATGTCTATATTTGTCAATTCCTCTTACTTCTGACAATTCATCCAGATAAAGATTCATGTCAGAGTATTCTTCAATATCTGCCTGATAGATAAAATCATCCTTATTTTCCAAGATTGGCTGCCTGACAATAGCAGGTACCCTAGCAACTTGAATTGGTTCCTTTGAAGGTTGCTTCCTTGGTTTCCTTTTCTTCTGTGTAGGCTTCAGCAAGAATGAAGGAACCTCAATGGAGTCAAGATTCATTGGTTCCTCTTTAGGTACTATAGGTTCACCATGGAAATTCACATCTGGGTTGAATACTTTTACATCAATAGGTTGTGATGAACCAACTGTCTCTTTGTTTTCAATTTCTGGAGAGACAGGCCTCCTTGCCTTTGATTTTAATCTCTTGGATTTGGGGACTAATTTCCCTTTCTTTTTGAATTTGGGAACTTCCTCAGGTTCCCTCAATTCATCCTCTACCTCATCCAATAACTCTTGAGCCAGCCTTGCTTGCTTCTCATCTGAGTTTTCATATTGATATTCAGTGCTTGGTTGAGATTCTCTTAGCAGCCTTGAAGTCTCTTCTCTCTTGGCTTCAACAAATCTAGGATGGCTGTTGGATATGTTTAGAACTTTTCCATTCCTTATGATTACAACCATCCATTCTCTTACACAACTGTTAGTCTTCTCCTTGAATTCCTTGATTGCCTTACCCATCAGCTTCTCTTCATCATCCTTGGGAAATGGAAAGTCCAGTTGTAACTTGTTCTTCCCATTTGCTTTTGGTGGTGAGAAGGATCTTGATTTGATGTAGGGTTCAAATTCCTTAACATGAGAAGGCTCAGCATCATAGAATGTAGGAGCCACAATTGCTGGAGTGAGCACCTTCAGAATTTTTGTAGATATTGTTGGAGCTGAGGTTTGGCTAGAGAACAGAGTTGATGCAATAGATTGATTGATCAATCTTTCTGTCCTCATTATCCTTTCATAGTTTTCCTCTTTCATCTTTTGTAGAGCTTCAATTTTGGCTAGCTTTTCCTCTTCTGTCAAGTTTGAGAGATCAAACTCTTCAGATAGAGCTACTTGTTCAGGTTTGGATTTGCTGGGGGAAGCTGTGACAATGAATTCCTGTGGATTGACCACTATGGTAGGCTGTTGCTCCCCCTGACTTGCTGCTTCCCTGCTTTCAGAAATTAAGATTTGACTTGTAGTTGCCACAGCCTCTTCCACTTTCTCCCCCTTTTTGTTAGCATCAAGGGTTTGACTAGAAGGTGGGGCTGCAACTAACTTTTCTAGCAGTTGGGTTTGCAGTTTCTGATGTTGAAGAAATTGCTCCATCTGGGATTCCATCTTTTCCACTCTTGAATTGAGAAGTTGCACAGACTTAGCCAGGTTGTCTTCTTTGAGGAACCTTTGTTGCAACACCCTCTGAGTGGCTGTAGGAGCTAGTTGCTCTAGCTTGGAATCCACAGAGATCTTTACATCCTTGATTTCTTGTTTGACCTCCTCTAAATTGGATCTCTGAATCACCATTTGAATCTTTTGTAACTTTAGGGAGTCAATTGCCTGTTGAAGAACAACCTTTCTCTGTGGATCTGCTTCTAGGTGCTCAGCCAGGGCAGATTTATATTGCCTTATGATTTCCATATCAAGTTGATGATAGGTGTAGTTTTGAGCAAATGCAAAATCATGAATACTGCTAACACCTTCATCTTCAGAGCTCTGGCTGTCTTCATCTTCAGAATTGTCAAATTCATCACTCTCAGCAGTGGTTGGCAGAGCTGCTATAGATTCCTTAGCTCTAAGTAGAGACTGTGAGGTGTGCACTAGGTGCATTGCCTCCTCTGCTTCCACATTGCCCTGTTGTACCAGAATTTGATAGGCAGGAACAGGGTGAGTAAAGGTTTCAGCATCCAAAGAAATGGAGTCAATCATGGACTGATATTCTCTTTGATATTCCATTTCCTTGGATGCATCCTCAACCCTCATTGACTCACTAGCAATTGCTGCTTCTTCCATCATTATCTCTCCTGTAGTCCCTTCTCTCCCCTCATCTCTCTTTTCTTGCATCAAGGGCTCCCCTTGGCTCACACCTCTCACACCCTCACCTTCACCTACTAAGGTGGAACTCTCAAACTCTCCTTTTGCCTGACCGGAAGAAATGGCCAGCCTCTCATTATTTATCTCTCCTTTTGCCTGCTCACAAGGCAGCCTCTCACTCCCTTCCCTCAATCCTAAAAGTGTTTCAACTACTGAGAACTCCTCTACACTTGACACTGGAATGTCAGATATAGCAGTGGTAGAGTGAGTTATCAACGGATAAGGAATATCCGTTGATGGAGTAGTTATAGCTGTCAACGGATGGCTAGATAGAGGCGCATCCGTTGATGGAGAAACACTTGTCAACGGATGAAGGATATCCGTTGAGGAAGGAATAATTATATCCGTTGAAGAGAAAACCAACACTGAATCTGTGGAGATTGATTTTAAGTTCGAGGCCACAGTCTGTGTTGAGAATTCTGGAAGAGAAGATTAATGGTCCAACAAATCATCTAAAAGATGATGACCACCCATTACAGAGTGGGGCTTCTCCAAGAATCTTAAAGATGGAGAATCAGGAATTGATGTAGATATCATATCCACATCCAGAGATGGAGTTGGTGATGGTGGATTGTAATGTGTGTCGATTTGAAGATTAAGATCAAGGGGCTGTGACTCCACATTTATTGAAGCCACATCAAACTGAGTTTGAGAAGGTACAGTTTCCTGTACAGTGTGTGCACCCTGTGATTCCCCTGTGGTTTAAGATTTCACTCTTCTTCCATAGGTTTTTGAGATTGGGCTATATGTGTCCCTAACCCTCTTGTGCAGTGTTCCTTGTGGGGAACTTGATTCAGTAGTCACACTCTGTTGAGAGAGTGTAACTAGAATTTAGCCTGTAGTTACATTAGCAGTCTTTTGAGAGACTGAAATGGTGGTTGCACTCATCTCTCCTTCCTTATCCTTAGGGCTTCTTTGATGTTCACCCTGTCCCTCACCACTCACTACCTCCTTCACACTCCCCTCAAGAGGTTTGGTAGATTTTACAACAGGTGTCTTTTGAGAGACACTTGAGGTTTGCTTTTTAGAATGTGGTTTTGGAACTCTGGATTTGGTCACTTTGGTAGGAGCCTGTTTGGTCACAACTACAGACTCCATTGTGACACTAGAAGGCAAAGAAATTTGGGGGTTGGAGATAGGGGTTTCAGAGTTAGAGATAGTTACCTGAACAATTGGTAGAATATCAACTGTACTCCTGCATTGAGGTTCATTCGAATCAGGTCACTTAAGACTCTCTTCTCCTGAACAAAACATTGGAACTTGCTATCCGGGTTAGCAATGGATAGCTTATTCTCAGACACATGCAGTGCTAAGAGCATTAAAAATCTAGCAAAGTAGATATTCTTGCTCCTAGTTTCCTTTTTACCCAACTTTGCAGCTATCTCATACATAACTAATGTGCCAAAATTATAGAATTTATCATTTAAAAGCATACACATCATTGTTAGCATGGACTGGGTAACCGCATCAAAATTACTAATTTTTCCTGAAAAAGTTTTAATGAAGGCATCACAGAAATAGCTCCATTCCTTAACCATTCCTTTTCTAGCAATTTTCCCTAAGTTTTCAGTACTAAGGGCATAATTAATAGAATTAAGCATGGCAACAATTTCAGCATCAGTAGGTACTTTCAGACAGTTATTCTCAGGCAATTTTAAACAAGCAGTTATTACATCAGAATTAACCACATAGTTTTTACCCTTTAAAGAAAAAGCAATTGTACCGTCTGTGCCATTGTACTCAGCAGATGTCTACATTTCTTCAATTACCTCGTGAATTAAGGGAGTGGTGGCCGTCATAGCATATGACAGTTTGCATTTCTTCACGAAACTCATCAAAGTGTGGTAAGCTTCTGGAGCATTCACTGTGTCAACAAAGGCCGCGAAATTGTTCTTCTCATAGGTAAACCCAGTGGAGGACATCATCTTAACAATAGGCGCCATTGAAGTGATTGAGCTTTGGTTACAGAGAGTTTTAGGGAAGAAGATGCAGTTAACTTTTGATATGCTTGAAAATGAATAAAAGTGAGATGTGAGAGTACAAGTCCGCCTTTTATATTTTTCAAGAATAAAAAAAATGAAATAATTAAAAGTAATTACTTCATTGGTCAAAAGTAACTGTCAGATAATAAATAAAAAGAGAATAAGTACAGCCATGATTAGATATACATGGTTACCAACGGTTATATATAAAAAAAATTGTATATCAACGGATATAGAATGAACGGTTGAGATACAGTTTATCCGTTGATGACGTGGATAGCCTGTTACCCGTTGACATGCAAAAATCTAGTAATGTGTTTATACTATCAACAGATAAAAGGATATCCGTTGATAAGGTAATTTTGCCTTAGGCAAAATTTCTGCAGAAAATTTTTCTGAAAGTTTTAACTTTCAAGTTAATCAAAACACATTTCCAGCTTCAATTCATTGAAATCAAATATCACTAGAAATTATGACAAGTTAAGCATACCTAGCTCACCTACCAATCTTGTGAATGTGGATTCATCAAGAGGCTTGGTGAAGATATCTGCAAGCTGCATTTCACTTGGCACAAAGTGCATTTCTACTGTACCATTCATCACATGTTCTCTAATGAAGTGGTATTTGATGTCAATGTGCTTGGTTCTCGAATGTTGCACTGGATTCCCTGTGATGGCAATAGCACTTGTGTTGTCACAGAAAATTGGAATCTTCTCAACTTTTAGACCATAGTCAATGAGTTGGTTTCTCATCCATAGAATTTGTGCACAACAGCTTCCAGCAGCAATGTACTCAGCTTCAGCTGTTGAGGTGGAGACTGAGTTTTGTTTCTTACTGAACCATGATACAAGCCTGTTTCCTAGAAATTGACAGGAACCTGTAGTACTTTTCCTATCAACTCTGCAACCTGCATAATCTGCATCTGAATAGCCAGTTAGATCAAAACCAGATTCTCTTGGGTACCAAATGCCAAGGTTTGGTGTTCCCTTGAGATACCTGAAAATTCTTTTAATAGCTATTAAGTGAGACTCTCTAGGATCAGCTTGAAATCTAGCACAAAGACAAGTAGAAAACATTATATCAGGTCTACTAGCTGTTAGGTATAAAAGTGAACCTACCATGCCTCTATAGCTTGAGATGTCCACAGACTTTTCCTTAGTATTCAACTCAAGCTTAGTTGCAGTGGCCATAGGTGTTTTAGCAGATGTACAATCCATTAAGTCAAATTTCTTTAAGAGATCATAAATATATTTTGTTTGACTTATAAAAATGCCCTCATTAACTTGCTTTACTTGTAGGCCAAGAAAGTAAGTTAATTCACCCATCATGCTCATTTCATACCTACTTTGCATAAGTTTGGCAAACTTTTTGCAAAGCTTCTCATCTGTAGACCCAAAAATAATATCATCTACATAGATTTGAACAAGTATTGAAGAGCCATTAATATCCCTATGAAATAAGGTTTTATCTACTGTACCTCTAGTGAAGTGGTTCTCCAAAAGAAATTGAGATAAAGTGTCATACCAGGCTCTTGGTGCTTGCTTCAAACCATAAAGTGCTTTCATGAGAAGATATACATATTCTAGAAATTCTGGATCCTCAAAACCAGGAGGTTGATGGACATAGACCTCTTCTTCCAGTTCCCCATTTAGAAAGGCACTTTTGACATCCATCTGATAGACTTTGAAATTGGCATGTGCTGCATAGGCTAGAAAGATTCTTATTGCCTCAAGTCTTGCTACTGGAGCAAAAGTTTCATCAAAATCTATTCCTTCTTCTTGAGAATAGCCCTTTGCCACTAATCTAGCTTTATTCCTCACAATTATGCCATTTTCATCTGTCTTATTCTTGAGAACCCATTTAGTACCTATGACACTTCTATCATCAGGTTTGGGCACAAGTTTCCATACTTTATTTCTTTCAAATTGGTTTAGCTCTTCTTGCATTGCTAACACCCAATCTGGATCTAGAAGGGCATCTTCCACTTTCTTAGGTTCCTCTTGAGACAGGAAGCTACTGTATAGACATTCTGCTTGAGTGGCCCTTCTAGTTTGGACTCTTGAATTTGATTCACCAATGATTAACTCAAATGGATGATTTCTAGTCCATTTTCTTGCAGGTGGAAGGTTTGATCTTGATGAGGTTGCTTCATTTCCATGATCATGTTGATTTAGCATTGAATTTTGACCTTGAGAAACTCCCCCTGAGTTTGTTGTCCTTGCTGAGTTATGAAGTTGACTGTCAATGGATGCATCATTTTGCCTGTCGACGGATGCTTGAGAATATCTATCAACGGATGCATCTCTAATAGTGTCAACGGATGTTGCAGAATGACTGTCAACGGATGTTCCAGAATGACTATCAACGGATGCTTCATTTTCAGTGTAAGCATCACTTCTAGTTGGTATAACAGCTCTAGGTGGCTCTCTGTGGTCATGATCTTCATTCTCCTCATCATCATCATAGTACATTCTTCCTTCACCTTCATTCTCAAATTCCAACTTTTCATGGTAACCTTCATCATTTAGGCCTAGAATCTTTTGATCATCAAACACAACATGTACAGATTCCATAATAATGTTGGTTCTTAGATTGTAGACCTTGTAGGCTTTCCCTGCTGCATATCCAACGAAAATAGCTTCATCTGCCTTTGCTTCAAATTTGCCTAAGTTATCTCCATGATTCCTTAGCACAAAACACTTACATCCAAAGACATGTAGAAAAGCTAAAGTTGGTTTCTTGTTGGTTAATAACTGATAAGGAGTCATTCCTCTAGCTTGATTGACCAAGGAAATATTCTGAGTAAAGCATGCAGTGTTGACAGCTTCAGCCCAGAAATATGTTGGTAACCTTGATTCACTTAACATTGTTCTAGCTGCTTCAATGAGAGTTCTGTTTTTCCTTTCAACAACCCCATTTTGTTGAGGTGTTCTGGCAGCAGAAAACTCATGGACAATTCCATTTTCTTCACAGAAAATCTTCATTGTGGAATTCTTGAATTCAGTACCATTGTCACTCCTGATTCTTTGTACTCTGTCTTCAGAACCATTGTTTAGCATTCTGAGATGATTGATGATGATTTCACTTGCACAATCCTTGGAGTGCAGGAAGAAAGTCCATGTGAACTTAGAAAAATCATCTACAATCACCAGACAGTATTTCTTCTTTGAAATAGACATGACATTTACTGGACCAAATAAATCCATATGCAGCAATTGAAGAGGCTTAACAATGGATGACCCTGTCTTGCTTTTGAAGGATGATTTCTTTTGTTTCCCTAAATGGCAGGCATCACACAGCCCATCTTTGACAAACTCCAAATGAGGGATTCCTCTAGCAAGATCCTTTCTTACCAAATCATTCATAACTTTAAAATTCAAATGTGACAGCTTCTTATGCCATAGCCAACTCTCATCCTTACTTGCTTTGGTGAAGAGACAAGTAATGGATTCTGAGCATGCTGAATTGAAGTCAGCTATGTAAACATTTCCTTTTCTAAAGCCTGTCAATACCACATTGTTGTCTTCCTTGGCAGAAACAACACAGGCTTCTTTTGTGAACTTTACTTCATAGTCTTTGTCACAAATCTGACTGATACTCAGCAAATTGTGCTTTAAACCTTCAACTAAAGCCACTTCTTCAATGATGACATTGTCTTTTGAAATCAGGCCATATCCCTTAGTATATCCTTTGCTGTCATCTCCAAAGGTAATTCTAGGGCCAGCTCCTTCCTTGAACTCTATGAGCAGGGTTGAATCTCCTGTCATGTGCCTAGAGCATCCACTGTCTAGGTACCATAGATTCCTTCTGTTTCCCTGCACACATTTCAAAAACAAATCAAGTTGATTTTGGTACCCAAGCTTCCTTGGGTCCTTTCTTGTTAGCCTTTGACTTTGCACTCTTAGCATTCTTCAACTTAGGTGTAGATGCTTGAGTAATGGGGTTTGACAAATGCTCATTTGCATGAATATTGGATGCATGCATGTGTGGAAAATTGGCATACATATTATTCATGTTAGGTAGGTTCCATGACATTTGTGGCACATTCATAGATTGAAGGTATGGATTAGACACATATGGCATGTTCACATATGGATTTGAAAAACTAGCATTTTGATACAAACCAGGCATAACAGGCATTGCAGGCATACATGGCATTGGTTGAGGTACATGAACAGGAGCCTTATTGACAATCTTGCAATTAGAAGATAGATGATTGACACTATTACAATTACTACAAGTTTTCCTAGGAGCAAACTTGTCATGAGAGTAATTGTTTTTCTTGTTGATGCCTATCTTACCATTTCTGTTCTTTTTCTTTTTGACTTCAATTTCTACCTTTTCATTGTCTGATTTACCAACAGCCTTTTTGTTGTGTAAATCACCTGTCTTAGCCTTCCCACTGGATTTGGTTTTGCTGCACTCACCACTAACAAAATTCTTGTTAACTGGACCATACTTGATATCCAGTTTCCTAAGTTCCTTCTTACTAACAGACTTTTTGTTAGTCGACGGATACCTCTCATCCGTTGACGGTTCATCTGTCAACGGATGATCACTATCCGTTGATTCACAAATAGTCTCTAGATCCTCAAGGCCAGGTTCTAGCTCCTTTTTCCTTTGAGTCCAGGTATCCTTCACAAATGATTCTATTCCCTGAACTTCTATTATGTTTTGAGAAATATTCCTACAACTTTGAAATTTAGCAATTATCCCTTGTTCTTTTTCAAGCTGGTCTTTTAAAATCAGTTCTCTTTTTAACACAGCTTCAAGTTCACTTTTAGCATTATTGAAATCAACTCTCATTTTCTCAAATTCTAGAAATTGAGATTCTAGAGCAGCATTTCTATCACTTAAAAACAAATTGGACTCTTTAATTCTATTGTTCTCTTTAGTAAGTGATTTAAGAGTAACACTTAAGTGATATAGTTCAGTAGACATTTCATCTATAACACTATTGCATTCCTCTTTAGTGAGCTCAGAGAGGTTAGTAGAAAATACCTGATTGCTAGCTGAACTTGCTTCCTGCTATCCAGAATCAGCCATTAAAGCAAGGTTGACTAACTCAACATCATCATCAGAATGATTGTCATCAACAGCCCAGTCATACTCTTGGGTCAAGAATGCCTTTCCTTTCTGCCTGAGAAGATCAAAATATTTCTTCTTATAGTCAACAGCCTCAGTTGGCTTTCCCTTGTTCTCAGATCTAGGTTTCCTGCATTCACTTATCATATGACCAGCAATTCCACAATTGTAGCATTTAATTTTGGATTTATCCACATAGTTGCTTGTGGAAAAATCCTTGTTAAATGGCTTGGCCACCCCAGAGTTTTTCTTGAATTTCAGCTTAGAGAATCTCCTAGATAGAAAAGCTAAGTGCTCATCTATCTCATCCAATTCATCCTGCTGAAGAGCATTCAATTCCTCAGACACCTTTTCCTTGCTTCTGCTTGATTCTGCTCTACCTTTACAAACCTCCCTGTTTGGTGTAGAACTAGCAGTTTCCGTCCTTTCCTCCTTTTGCTCCAAGTTGGCAACAAGTGCAAGTGACCCACTTTTCTTTTGAGACTTCTCAATCTCTTCATCCTGCTCTATTTCCAGCTCATAGGTCTTTAAAGTTCCATAGAGCCTTTCAAGAGTAAATGTCTTGTACTCTTGAGTGTTTCTTAGAGAAACAGTCATTGGCTTCCATTCCTTGGGCAGTGATCTCAGAAATTTGAGATTAGAATCTTTAACTTGATAGACTCTTCCATACAGTTTCAAACCATTTAGTAGCTTTTGAAATCTACTAAATGTATCATTCAATGTTTCTCCACTCTTAAAGTGAAAATGTTCATACTGTTGGATTAGTAGTTGCATCTTGTTTTCCCTTACCTGTTCTGTTCCTTCACACAGGGTTTGAACAATGTCCCATACTTCCTTGGCGGTAGTGCAGTTAATAACATTGTCAACCATGTCTGTTTCTAGACCATTGAACAGAATATTCATGGCCTTTTTGTCTTTGTGGACTTCTGCAATATCTTCAAGACTCCACTCAGAAACAGGTTTGGGAATGAAAGTGTCAGGCACATCATCAGCCAGGCTAACTCTTGTTGCTGTCTTCATTGGAACGTGAGGACCCTTGTCAATGCAATCCACAAAATCCTCATCAATAGACGAGAGATGTAGACGCATTTTTACTTTCCAGTGAAAGTAATTTTCTCTATCAAGAACTGGAATCTTCACTCCATAATCCTTCTTAGACATGTTGGAAGTGTGTTGATCTTTAAACTTCAAATATGTTAGAAGCTTGCTCTGATACCAATTGTTATTCCCAGATTACACACTTGTATAATTGTAGAAGGGGGGGTTCAATACAATTCTTGATATTTATAACTTTCTGATAAGAACTTCAGAAACTTATGAAGAGATAATTGCAATGTAAGATTTAAACACAAACACATATAAAATCAGGTGGTTAATATGCACCACCTGAAGCTTTTATTTGAAGAAAACTCTGTGATACAAAATGTACACAGCTGCCGTTTTTACAACTCTTTGCTTCTAAGGATATTCAAGAATCCCTAAGCAAATATGTCTGTTTTCTTAACCTACAAAGAGTTGCTACACTTGGTTATATATCCCAAGTTTTACAAGTACTACTGGAATAAGATAATACTAATCTAATTCTAGTTGACTTGCTACTACACTCCAAATACACATGTAGCCGAAAGGTTGTCCTTGTGTTCAGACATGTCTCCTGCACCTTTCTTGTATTCATAGTGTAAATAGAATGCTTCTTTCTTCTGTGTTTCCAAAGTATGGCTACCATACTGCTTTTTGTATCTACTATCAACTCATGTGATCTGTCAGTCAAACATGTCCTTATCAACTGCTAATCTCCAGCTAATCATAGAAAACAGTGTCAATGATTATCCGTTGATGATGTACACTGACATCCGTTGATGATGTATTGAGCAGTATCCGTTGATATTGGGACTTGAGCTGTATCCGTTGATAGAGTGGATTTGAGTTGTATCCGTTGATAGAGTTTTGTCTTCATCCGTTGATACACTTTCACTTAGACAGAATTACATAGCATAGCTTATTTACAATTGGCTACCCTATTCTGCCTATCCGTTGATAGTCAACATGACTGTGGATAAAAACACTATCAACTGATAACATAGAGATACTGTAGTGTGCTACAAAACCTCATCCGTCGATGAGCTACCTGTCAACGGATAGAGTTATAAATTCTCATCCGTTGACAGTTACAAAACCTTAAACAATTTGATTGATTGTGAAGTTATCATCAAGTACAACATATTCCTAACATGACTATCACACCTTGAACTGAATATGACTATCGGTATAACTATCATTTGATAGTTATATTATCATATTTTTCAGCTTATAATTAATTAAATGATTTATAAAAATAATTTAAATAATTATTTCTTTTTCATATTAATTATGATTCAATTAATCTAATAATTACTTTAACAAATATATTAATTCTGATAGAATTAATTAATTTATTTAAATTAATTATTTGATTTAATCAATTAAAGTAGAATTAATATAAATCCTTTAATAGTCAATACTTCACTATGAACCACGTAATTATAATAAGGAACATACACTGGATCGATGTTGACGCTCGATGTACTGTCTGGTTCATGAACGACTAACTCCAATTTCTGTTCTTCATCTTGACTTTAAAACTATGGTCTTTTTCTATTCTTCACTCTCTTCAATCATTCGGTACTGATATTGTTTCTTATCACTTATAGAAATCTCTGTCCCTTAAATGAATCCATGTGTTTCAATGCTACCTTGAGGCTTGATCAGATATCTGAATCTTCTTCCAGTGTAAAACATCAAAACTATAGATTGACTTGTTGATTTTTCTTCTGACAGCTATCATCTTTTGAGATTCCTGTGACAGTTGATATTATTTACTTATTACAATCTAGTTTAATTGGATTAGGATCCTCGAACTACAAATAGGCTGAGTCATATGCCTTTCAATCTCCCCCTATTTGTTTGTTATACAATAACAAGCAAATACCTAGAGGATTCTTCAACTAATCCCAATTAAACAAGTAAAAGAAAAAACTTTAAATGCTAAGTAAATAATGGAAAAGTTTTAGTTCATATATAACATTATCCAGATTCAAACAGAAAAGATAAATACAAGATAGACGATCCTCTAGACTGATCATATAAGACAATTATCCTATCTTGTTCTATCAAAGCTCTAATGATATAACTTGTAGAGCTAATCTTCATTTACCACCTTCTTCCTCGTTGATTTCTCCTTCTTCTTGTTCATCCATATCAGGTAGATTCTTGATCAATTCAGAGTCAACAAAGTAACTCTCTTCTGGATGATACATCTGTAGGATAAACTAGTGGTATTCCAAGTTTCTTTCTCAACTCACCTTGATACTGCTTATACTTCATGTTGGTCTGAGCATAGGATCGGATATGATCTGCAGCTTCAATTTTTTCTTGAGATGCAAAACCATGATTTCGAAGAGCATATTCAACATACACCAAATGTCTGGCAAGATGTGTATATAATTCTTCTGTCTGAAGATTAACAGTGTGAATAACTTCTCCCTTAAGAATTTTAACTTGTGGAGGGTTATCTATAACTTCAGGACCAGCTCTTTCAGCAAATTCTTGAAATTTTTCATGAAGTAGTATACCTAGCTCAGAAGATGTTCTTACTTTTGGTCTCAGCACCCAAAGCTCTGACAGAGATCTATCATAGAAGAACTGAAGAGATACTTTGTGAGATCCAAGCTTATGACATTCAACAAAGATTAGTAGCTCACCATTCTTCGGATCAGATGCAGTAGTTGTTCTCACAATTTCTATCTTCAAAGCTTTTAAGTACATGTCATGTACAGGGTTCTTCTTTTTAAAGCTTTCAAAAATAGCAATCACCCGATGATCATCATAGTCAGAAGTTTGTGGTGAGTCTATTACCTTTTGAGCATGTTCCCATTTGTCACCACTTTTGTACTTGATGTACATCTTCCTTGCCTCTAGCTTTTGAGCATGTTGCTTTTGAAGTGCTTCCTGTTCAGCCTTTTGAAGCCTTTCATTATGAGCTAACTGTTCTAGTGTCTTCATGAGTCTTTCTTCTTTCATAGACAGATTAGCAGCATTCTGTTCAAGTTCTTTATTCGCTTCAAAATTCATTCTTTGTATTTCAACAGAATCAGGAATTACTGGCTCTTCATCATCCCAAAAACTAAGATCCGGTTCATCAAATTCTTCACCAACATCAAGAAACTGCAAGTTAGCAAACAGATCAAGGTTATCAGGTTCACCTGTATAGTAATAACCTTCTACAGCATCATCATCATCCTGTTCTGCTGCTTGAGTTGTCTTCTTCTTCCCCTCACTCCTATCTTCATCTTTTTCACTTCCTCCCCCTCTAGATTTCTCCCCGTTAGTTGAGGAATCCTCTACAGCTTTATGGCTTGTACCAGCTCCAGGGCCACTTTCATCACTACTTCCAAAGAATTTCTTCTCTTCTGCTGTAAGTGAGTGAGTTCTGCTAATGATATTATATAAGTGTCTCAACCCCTTTTCTTGATGATCATTTTGCCTTTCAGTTTGACTGAGACGATGTTCAGTGGATAAGTGATTCTCATTTATGTTATTCTGAAGATCTTCAATCTGATTCGACATAGAAGTTATAACGAGATCTTGAGCCACTGTGACATCTCTAGAGTCTTCAATTGCTTGTTGTTGAGAAAGTTTGAGTGCATTGATCTTGTTGTTGAAGATAGTTCTCATGTTATCCATGTCAAACCTTAAGTTTTTATTTTCTTCTTCAGCTTGAGCAAGACTTTCTTTCATTTGATCAAGTTGTGCCATGAGAGATAGAGTGTTTGTGTCATTGTGTGCTCTCACCTCAATAGCTCTATGAGTATCACTCACCTCACGTGCTAGTGTTTCACTCAGATTTGAGGTAATCCTCACATCACTCCTCTCATATTCCTGAGCTGTATCCATTGTACCTGCATCAGAAATCACCCTAGCCTCCTCTTGGAAGGTCAGTGGTGGTGCAATGGGAGTTCGCAAATCCCGATCAACCTGTGAGGGTTCTTCTGCCGTAACAATGGCAGGCACTGTAACTTGCTCTCCTTGCATAACAATGTTTTCAGCTTCATTTAAGAAAATGTCTTCCCCCATTGTGAGTAACAGGGGTGTGCTTGAAGAAATGAAGGGGTTTACAGT
Source organism: Saposhnikovia divaricata (assembly GCA_036435485.1). NCBI lineage: Eukaryota > Viridiplantae > Streptophyta > Magnoliopsida > Apiales > Apiaceae > Saposhnikovia > Saposhnikovia divaricata. Next base: position 8,753,656 of record CM071601.1, on the reverse strand, counting down.
TGCCTCTGAAATAGTTTTACTTCTCTTTTGCAAAGGCAAATCTGTTGTTTCACTCAAGGTTTCACTACTAGGGTTAGATCTTTTGACTGATAATTTCTTTCTGCGATAGTGTTTGGAGAATGTAGGTTTAGTGTTTGGTGCAGTGACCTGGGTTAAAGGTTGTGGTGCTACAGTCCCTTGGTCATTTCTCACAAATAATTGACTATCAGAAAGATATTGAGATTGCGAAGTAGTTGAGTCAAATACCTGATCATTAACAGGTGCATCATCTTCATTCTGAGTGGGTTGATCCACTTGAAGTTGAGGTTCAGGAGCAGTTAAGGGTTCAGGATCAGGTTGAGGTTCTAGTTCTGGTTGATGTTCAGGAGCTTGTTCTGCTTCATGTTCTGGAGCTTGTTCCGCTTCATGTTCTGGAGCTTGTTCAAGTGCAAGTATCCCAGCAACTAGTTGAGGCATAACATTTTGCAAATTTATGAATGTGGACATATATGGTGTTATGACCACTGGAACATGCAACAAAGCCTTAGAAGTATCCAACCTAGTGTAGAACTTCTTGTTTGGTTTACCAGACCATTGAACTCGATCATTTGGAAAAGGAGCAGGTTGATTCTCAGGCATAAGATGATTAAAAATTAATGTCAAAAATCGAGGATAATGACACTTAACCATTTTACCTTTCCCAAAGTTCTTTCTAGCCTTCTTCACACGATTTAACACTATAGGCCATATCAAGCTGCCAAAATTGATCCTTCTGTTATGAGCAATTGAGAAACCAATTGACTGTAACATACCCGTGATGACGGTATTGTTACTTTTAGTAGAATTGGTAAGAACCTTTGCTATGATCTCGAAGAAAATATTCCATTCTTGAACAAGGTTGCTTTTGAGTGGACGTTTAAGATCCAGTTGACCTTGATAGTTCAGATGTGTAAAGAATTGAGTCAACTCATCAGTTGATGGCGCTTCAGCAAATTATTCAGTAGGAAGTTTCAGAGCAGCATTGAAGACAGATTCATCCACTGTATATGTCTTATCATTAAAGTTGAAAGAAAACGATCTTCCATCTGAGACAGCTGTAGTACACATTAGTTTAAGTGGACCAAATTTCATGGGAATATTTGCCGTTATAGCATGGCTACAGATATTTCATTCGTTCAGAAAGTTTATCCAGGGCTTGAACCGATCCACCGAGCAATCCTCGGGATTAAAATATCCAATATAATTGTGATTAACAATCTCAAAATTATTATAAGCACCAGCCATTCCAAATCAAATATTAAATTTATGGAATCTGCAAAATTCGACAATTAAACTAATTAATTCACAAAATTCGAATTAATAAATAATTAAAAATTCGAAAAATTGAATTCTTCACCAAAAATTCTGAAAAATTGAGGCAATGATCTTGATATCAGTACAAACACATGTATATTTTTAGATTTTGAAAAATCACAATCATTCCTCTTGAATTTTAGATCGAAAATTCGAAAATTTTAAACTCAAAATCATAGAACTCGACTAAATCTTACGTTTCAACCGTAGTTTTGATGATAATCGACTGGGTAATCAATTAAAGTTCTTAAAAACGTGATTCGAGTGGAAAATCGGGCAGTAATTCGACTTAGAGATGTGTGTATATGTATGTATCTATTGTTCTCGGTGACTTAACACGCGAGTTTGGAGAGAAACAAAAATATAACTACTGGATATAACTATCGATTTATATACTAATCAGTTCTAATATGACTATCGGTTAATAGTCATACCGATAGTTATATTACGTGTAAACGTAATATGACTATCCTATATTAATAGTTATATGATAGTTTAAATCACAATATTACTATCGAAAAAAACAAAGAATATGAGAATTAGTGAAATTGTTATATCGATAGTCATTTTTAGAGCAAAAAAAAACACTAATATAACTATACATTAATTAAAGTTATATATACAGAAGATAGTAATATGACTATCTAATTAATAATTTATATCTAGAGTTATATCACAATAAACTAAACTAATATAACTATCGAATATAACAATCATATGGATTGTTATACCGATTGTAATATTAACAAAACAACTAATATAACTATCCTAAAATCAAATATTAACAGGATATTTACAATTCTAACAAATTCTAATAATAAAGCAACTAAATTATTAAATAATAAACTATAAATAACACACTAATTTACACTAACATTAGCAGTTATAATAAAAATTATAAAAACAATCATAGGTAGTTCTTTTTACGAAATCAAACATTAATAACAAAAGGACAAACACTACAAATCAAAATAAAATAAAATACTAAATATTTACATACTTATTTCTGGTGAATTAATAAATTTATAAATTTTCTAATAAAATAATTTCCATATAGAAAATTATTCAAAAAGAAATTATAATTTATTAAACATCAAAAATAATTAAACTCATTTTAAAATAATAACATTTTCAAGAAAAAAAGATTTCTCATAAATTACAGCTTGTAAAATTCGAGAATAAAATGACCATTCATGACATGCTCTCGAATAAAATGATACTTGATGTCAATATGCTTTGTCCTTGTGTGCTGCACAAGATTGTTAGAGATTGCTATGGCACTTGTATTGTCACATAAAATAGGAATTTTATCAAGTACAAAGCCATAGTCTCTCAGCTGATTCCTGATCCACAAAATCTGTGCGCAACAGCTTCCAGCAGCTATATATTCAGCTTCAGCTGTTGAGTTAGAAACTGTTTGTTGTTTCTTGCTGTACCAGGAAACCAGTCTACCACCTAGGAATTGACAACTCCCAGATGTGCATTTTCTATCCAAAACACTTCCTGCATAATCCGAATCTGTATATCCAACAAGATTAAAACCAGAATCTTTAGGGTACCAAATGCCTAAGTTAGGCGTACCCTTAAGATATCTCAGGATTCGTTTAACAGCAATGAGATGAACATCTCTAGGATCCGATTGGAACCTTGCACACAAGCACGTAACATGCATAATATCAGGTCTACTTGCAGTAAGATAAAGTAATGAGCCTATCATACATCTGTAGCTTGTGATATCTACCTTGGCAGAATTTTCACATGCTCCAAATTTGACCGCTGTGGATGATGGTGTTCTTGCTGAAAATGAGTCCTCCATTTGATATTTCTTGAGAAGCTCTTTGACATACTTGGATTGACAGATAAATATTCCATCTGTCCTTTGACTTACTTGCAATCCAAGAAAGAACTTCAGCTCACCCATCATGCTCATTTCAAACTTACCCTGCATTAACTTAGCAAATTTCTTGCAAAGAAGATCATTAGTAGACCCGAATATTATATCGTCCACATAGATTTGGACTAATATTGTATCATTCTTATGTTTCTTTGTAAAGACAGTTTTGTCTATGACACCTCTAATAAATTCATTTTCAAGTAAAAATTCGGAGAGAGTGTCATACCATTTCCTTGGTGCTTGCTTAAGACCATAAATAGCCTTGAAGAGAAAGTAGACATAACCCAATAGATCTGGATCTTCAAAACTAGGTGGTTGTTCTACATATACCTCTTCATCCAGCTTACCATTCAGAAAGGCACTCTTGACATCCATTTGATAAACATGAAAGTTAGAAAAGGCTGCGAATGCCAAGAATATCCTAATGGCCTCAAGTCTAGCCACTGGAGCATAGGTCTCATCATAGTCAATGCCTTCAGATTGTGAATAACCTTTTGCTACCAGTCTTGCTTTATTTCTTGTGATTGTTCCATCTTCATCAAGTTTGTTTCTGAATACCCATCTAGTACCAACCACTGTTCTATTTGTAGGTCTGGGTACCAGCTTCCATACTTCTTGTTATTTAAATTGATTGAGTTCATCTTGCATAGCAATCACCCAATCAGGATCTGAAAGAGCTTCTTCAGTTTTCTTAGGTTCCATTTCAGATAGAAACCCTGAATAATTACATTGATTTTGCAATGCTCTTCTAGTCTTTACACCAACATCTGGATCACCAACGATTAGCTCAAAAGGATGAGCTCTATTCTAAACAGTCTGTCTGGGAAGATTTAATCTTGATGATTCACCTTGTTCTTCATTGTGATGTTGAGTATGACTAGTAGATCCTTCATTAACTCCCCCTGAGTTGTTGCCAGGATGATTAGATGAGTGTTCAGACGTATGAGTGGTGTTTTCAATATTATCATTATTTTCACCACCATTATTCTGATTAGACTCATCATTGACATTGTTGTCATTTGCATCAGCAAAAACATCAGGTGGACTATCATCATCTGAATCTAGATATGTCATATCTTCAAAAGATAGCTTTTCAGATGAATCTTCAGTTTGGATACTAGGGAGTTTAGTGTCATCAAATTTTACATTGACACTTTCCATCATCTTCTGATGTTCAATCAAATACACCTTATAAGCTCTTCTTTCATAACCAACAAAAATTGTTCATGTGCTTTGGCTTCAAATTTTCCACCATGATCGTCTCCTTTTTTAATTACAAAGCATTTTGCTCAAAATACATGAAAGTATTTGATTGTTGGTTTCTTTTCATACATGGCTTCATAGGGTGTTTTCATCAAGTCTTTGTTGATAAGAGTTCGATTCTGAGTATAGCAAGCAGTATTGACAGCTTCAGCCCAAAAGTACAATGGAAGCCTTGATTCACTTAACATAGTACGTGCAGCTTAAATCAAGGTTCTATTCTTTCTTTCAACTACTCCATTTTGCTGAGGAGTTCTTGGAGCTGAGTATTGTCTGGCTATACCTTTTTCAGTACAAAAGTCATTCAGAACTGCATTCTTGAATTCAGTTCCATTGTCTGACCTTATAGCCCTCACTGGATACTTGGAATCCAACTCAATTAACTTGATGTGATCAATCACCAGTTGTGGAGTCTCATCTTTAGAATTCAGGAACAAGACCCATGTGAACTTTGAAAAATCATCAACAATCACAAGAGCATATCTTTTCTTTGACATAGACTTCACATTCACTGGACCAAATAGATCCATGTGAAGTAACTGTAAAGGTTCAGTTATTGAAGACATATCAGTGCTTCTATGAGTTGCCCTTTTTAGTTTGCCTTTTTGACAGGCATGACATAGTCCTTCCTGTGTGAATTCCATAGAAGGTAAACCTCTCACCAAATCTCTCTTGACCAGAGAGTTCATCGTCTTGAAATTTAGGTGAGAAAGTTTCTTGTGCCATAGCCAACTTTCATTTGTGGATGCTTTAGAATAGAAGCAATTGATTTCTTCAGGGCTTCTAGTGTTCATGTTGGCTACATACAAGTTTCCTTTTCTGTCTCCCGTCAGAGATGGTTGTTCACTTCCTTTGTGTGAAATCAGACAATTCTTTTTGTTAAAGTAGACTTCAAATCCCTTGTCACAGAATTGACTGATGCTGAGCAAATTATGCTCAAGTCCTTTTACAAAGGACACTTCTTCAATGATAACATTTCCAGCTTCAAGTCTGCCATATCCATCAGTTCTACCTTTGCTGTTATCTCCAAAGGTAACTACTGGGCCGGCCTTCTCCACCACATTTGTCAGCATGGTTCTGTCTCCAGTCATATGCCTTGAACATCCACTGTCCAAGATCCAGGTTACTCGTTCAACCTGTTCAATACCCTGCAATGACAAATGGATTAAACCTTCTTCGGGACCCAAATTTGATTGGGTCCTGCGGATTTAAAGTATTGACCTTTATCAGGCAAAACAACATTTTTAATTTTAACCTCTTTAGTCAATAAACATTTAACCTTATAAACAGATTTGAAAATCTTTTGTTTTATCTTGGGTATCCATGTTTCTTTAGCAGCAATAACACTTGTGTCATTGACTGGACATTTGACCTGGTAAACATTCTTGGTAACCCTTTGTTTAGTCTTAGGTACAAATGTCTCTCTCCTAACTTGAGGAGGAAAAGCAGTCTTTGATCGAACATTATTGTTCCTGTTCATATGCTGTCGAGGAGCAGTTTGTTTATCACATGCATAACTACCATTAAAATAAGCACGCATACTTTTAAAAGCACAAGACATACAATTGATAACACCTAATCCAGTCTTAGAAGAACTAGCTGTTTCAACAACCTTGACTGGCACTTTAGGTACATTTTTCTTGGATGAAACATTCGTTGTATTAGTGTCCTCAACAGATTTAGCCTTAACAAAGACTGTGACATCTTTCTTGGATGAAACATTCTTTGGATTAGCGTTCTTAATAGATTTATTCTTAACAAAGACTGTGCCATTTGCACTATCCTCATTTCTCATTTCTTCTTGGATAACCATAGAAAGAATATCTGGTGGTCAAGCATCAGATTTTTTAAATAGAGGTTCTTTAACATTTTTGAGCACATGTGGTATTCCACTTTCTTTAGCACTAACATGGTTAAGGGAATTTATGCCCAATGATCCAACAGCTTCATATACCTGTTGTTCGTTCTACAACTTGATTGTTAAAAAAACTCTTTGGAAACTTTAACAGAATTATAACAAGCCCTGACCTGTGTTTCAAGTTCAATAATTCTAGCCATTTGTTTACCTACAACTTCTAGAATAGCTTTCTCCTTTTTATAAAGCATTGTTATTTCATCTCTTTGTTGATCTTGATTAATATGCACCTTTTTCAATTCTGACACTTCATTTTCAAGTTTAGTGCTTAGCAGATCTAGTCTATTATATCCAGTTTGTGCATTACCTAAGGAATTGTATAGACTACTAATCAATTCAGTGTGAGTAACAATTACCGGTTTGTTATGATGATCAGATGCTTCATCATTTGCCACCAACGCAAGATTTCCATATTCTTCATCTTCGCTGTCCGTGTCATCCCAACTCTTACATATCAAATTGTTGTTTAAATATATATATATATATATATATATATATATATATATATATATATATATATATATATATATATATATATATAATATTTATGCTCAATTTTGAAATCTTTGAATTTGATTTGTACGATTTTACAGCCCACGTAAAATTAACAAAATAATCTTTAATTTAGTGATGATCTACAATTATTTTCCAATTAAAACTAGGCAAAAATGAAATAGAAAAGAAATTGACGATTTTTTACGTTGAAAATTCCATTCAATTTATGAAATATATTTATATTTCATTTTGATTATCAAAATACCCTTCTTATTTTTTCAAGATATTCTACCAATAACCAAATACTATTTTAATAATAAGTGTAAGCGGGAATTTGTCAAAAACATTGGTAATCGACAATCTGGTCTTTAGTACGATAAAATAAATAAAAACCATTACATCTTAAAATAAATATATGAAAATCTTTGAATATATTTTAAAAAAGATATTTTATTTTTTAATATGTAAATTAAAAAGTGTATTTATATTGAAAAATAAAAAAAAGTGTATACCAATGATTTATAATATATAATTAGGTTTTATACATTAAATAGGACAGTCAATGTAGGTTTTCTATATTGAATAGAATTAATGTTAAATTCGTAAAATTATTTTCTTTTGAGATTTTGAATGTTTTCATTTGAATAATATTTATTTAAATCATAATTAAATTAAAAATAATTTTATGAGTTTCACGTGGGTTGTAAAATCATCTAAATCTGATTTATAGATCTTAAAATAGAGCCGAAATAGTAAATATGATTTTTTTAACATTAATAAAAAAATAAATAAAATTAAATTTGAATACAACCTTTGCTCGGTATATATTCCTTTTATATTATAATTTTTTAAAAAAAAATTCAATTCTAATATTACCTATAAAGTTTTACACGTTCAATTTAATATTTATATTTTAACTTGAATTCTTAAAATTTGAGTTGTACGATTTTATAGGCCACATGAAATTAACAAAATAATGTTTAATTTAGTGATGGTTTAACAATTATTTTTGAACAAAAATTTTGCAGAAACAAAAAAGAGAATAACTTGATGATTTTTTACGTTGAAAATTATATTCGATTTATGCAATCTACTTATATTTTGTTTTGATTATCAAGATACCCTTATTATTATTTGAAGATAGTTCTACTAACAATGAAATATAGTTTTAATAATTAGTGTAAGAGAGATTTTGACCAAAACTTGTTAATTTCAGTACGTCAAAAATAAATTAGAACCATTAGATCTAAAAATAAATTGATGAAAACTGTTGGATATAGCATAAAAAGAGATATTTTATATTTAATATTTAAACTAAAAAGTGTATTTATATTGAAATACGAAAAAGTGTATATCAGTAATTTAAATAATATATACTTACGTTTTTTTACATTAAATAGGATTATCTACGTAGGTCTTATATATTGAAGAGGATTAATGTAAAAATTCTTCATTATATTTTTTTGAGATTCTGAGTGTTTCCATTTGGATAATAATTATTAAATCATCTTTATGAGCATCGCGTAGTGTTAGGTCCGATAAGATTGTAGAAGGGGGGGGGTTGAATACAATCTATATCATTTTCTCAAAATTTGTTCTTTAAATAAAATTTATTTTAAACAAATTTGTGCGGAATAATATAACACAAATTTCAAGTTGAATATAACAATATATTAACTTGATGGGTGTTACAAAATCAGTCCAAACGATTATCAAGTAATTAATAACTAATTAGAAAATTTAACATGAACTTTGCTAATTTAGTTAATAAAAATCAAGATATCAATTTGTGAACTAGGAAACTTAATTCGCTAGTAGTACAAGAATCACAAGTAAACAAGTTCCAATGGATAGAATATTACAACTGAGATGAACTTGAATTTAAAGAATTTAATTTGTAAGTGTTCTTGAGCTTGAGATAGAGAGATATGGGCTGCTGTGTGTATTTTTTATGATGAGTTCGACTGATTCTTGATCTTCTGCATTCTGCTGCCTTATATAACACAACCATAGTCATATTGCTTTGTTTTAACTGATATAACAATCAGTTAACACTAATATGACATTCGGTATGACTATCAAATGAAAGGAATATGACTGTCTCTTTAAATATAACTTTCGGTATGACTATCCCCTTGAATTACATTTGACTATCCAGTTTGAATATAACATTCGGTATAACTGTCCAATTTAATATAACATTCGGTATGACTGTCACCTTGAATGAAATATGACTATCCAGTTTGAACTGAATATGACTGTCACACTTTGAACTGTATATGACTATCACACCTTGAACTGAATATGACTATCGGTATAACTATCATTTGATAGTTATACTATCATATTTTTCAGCTTATAATTAATTAAATGATTTATAAAAATCATTTAAATAATTATTTCTTTTTCATATTAATTATGATTTAATTAATCTAATAATTACTTTAACAAATATATTAATTCTGATAGAATTAATTTATTTATTTAAATTAATTATTTGATTTAATCAATTAAAGTAGAATTAATATAAATCCTTTAATAGTCAATACTTCACTACGAACCACGTAATTATAATAAGGAACATACACTGGATCGATGTTGACGCTCGATGTACTGTCTGGTTCATGAACGACTAACTCCAATCTCTGTTCTCCATCTTGACTTTAAAAGTGTGGTCTTTTTCTATTCTTCACTCTCTTCAATCATTCGGTACTGATATTGTTTCTTTTCACTTATAGAAATCTCTGTCCCTTAAATGAATCCATGTGTTTCAATGCTACCTTGAGGCTTGATCAGATATCTGAATCTTCTTCCAGTGTAAAACATCAAAACTATAGATTGACTTGTTGATTTTTATTCTGACAGCTATCATCTTTTGAGATTCCTGTGACAGTTGATATTATTTACTTATTACAATCTAGTTTAATTAGATTAGGATCCTCGAACTACAAATAGGCTGAGTCATATGCATTTCACGTAGGCTTTAAAATAATTCAAATCCGATTAATAGATCTCAAGATAGTACCCAAAAAGTAAATATGATTTTTTTAATATTAATAAAAATAAATAAAATTCAATTCTAATATAACATTTCTAATTATATCATTTATAGATCATAATTACCTTTTAAAATTAAATTCTATTACAACCTTTTTGAATTATATCTTTTTTAAGATTGTAATTTTCTTTTTAATATAATATAATAGTGATCGTCCATTTTTTAAAAATATTAGATTCGACGATTGAGATTATTTTTACGATACAACCTACGGGTAGCAAAATTATGGATAATATCGCTTTTACGCTTATTATATATATATATATATATATATATATATATATATATATATATATATATATATATATATATATATATATATTAGTTTAAAACCCGTGCGATGCACAGATTTCTTTTAATATTAGTAAGAGAGATTTTATCTATAATTAAGTAAGGGTACCGTACCGACCAAACTTTTAATGTTTTTGAGAAAATAAAAAATGTAATGTGAAAATTAAAAATGTGACGCCCCCGGTCCCGGGATGACCTCATAACCCGATCCGGGGATGCCAACCAAACCAACATCGTAATATATGCTTACACAAACTTAATTTAATTAATAATCACAATGAGTCACAACAAAGTCAAGTCTTACAATAAAAGGTTACAACATATTATAAGCTTCTAAACAACTTCAACATAGGTCTATTACAAAAGCATTCTTCTTAGAGTTCTACACACTTCTACTCCAACTTCGATAGTTCAGATCATCACATCTTATCCTTTCCCGAACATCCCTCTCCAAAATATTTTCCTGTGAAAGTTAGTGACATAAAAGGGTGAGCTCATAGAGCCGAGCAAGCATATAGCATACTATATAGTTGAGGTTTGCAAAAAAAGTAACTTGAATTTTCAAAATTTCATCGAGTGTTCATCACAACAAACAATTTTTCACATAGGTTGAAAATGAGTATTCAAACATGATAAATTCACAAGTTCTACTAGTGGGGATCACGGCCAGCTAAACAATTGGTTTAGCTTTACTTCCAATTTGGAAGTATCATCATCAATTCGCAATATCAATGTAAGAATACTCAATTTTCAACAACAAATCACCAAACGTTCATCGATATTTCAAAATAATTTAATAAAGCAGTATAGTACGATATATACTTACTGTAAACCGCTTCTACTCTTTGCTTCTTTCTCTTTCTCGAAATTTCCCAATATTATCACATTCGTCTCCCAAAAATATCCAACATTTACACTATCATTATTAACACATTATTTCTAATATTACTAATTACTAAAATAAATAAATATTAACTGATTTAAATTAAATCAAATATCAAATAAACTAAATTAAATCAAAGTAAATAAAATTAAATAAAAAGAAAAGTCCGAAGAGGACTTACCAACTGTAGGTGTCTTTCACTCCTACTTTCCTAATTTAGGACACCACTACATATTTATATATGGAAAGAGAACTACAATCATCTTTCTACTCGATGTGGTATAGCCTCAAAGCTTGAAAATAAATAAGTAAACCTGCTTTGCTGAAAAACCAACTTCAACCACACTAAATCCCAGATTAAACATGTCCACAATCAAATTGCTTTGCTATATGAATGTGAAGCTCTGAAGTATGTACACTCTTTTCTCTCTGTCTGTTTTCAATGTGGTATAAAAATAAGATTTGGAAAATAGTAAAACACAACTCATGTTTTACAAAATGTATCACACTTCTTGCATGACCATAAGTGTAGGCATCACTGACTTCTTCTCTATATTTCCTTTCAAACATATTAAGGTTCATCTCCTCTACTTATCCTCTCTCATTTCCCCTTGGTTAATCAATGTGGTACTAAGCCCATTTCAGTTTTCATATACTAGCAGGTTATCCCACATCGAGAGTTTTCTGGCATAGTAATCTCCCACACACTATATAAACTTGACATGGTATGTAGTTGAGAAATAGGGTTCACACTCTTTTGTCCCACATCGAGGAGTTCTCATGTAGAACCTCTTCCAAGTTTTATATAAGCTTAAAAGGATTGTCGCTCTAAAGCAGAATGGTTAACGATGAACAATAAACTCAAGTTTTCTCCCATTAAACCATTAAAGCGTTATAGCTTACAAGTATCAGGGGGTTTGCAATAAACTACCTTGTACCACATCGAAATGGCTTGGGAGTGAACCCCACTCATACCCTATATAAATCTATTTGCAACCTCAAATAAAGTCAATAACGTTCCCCTTGCTTCTTTTGAGAGGCCTAAATAATCATACACTTAAATGTTAAATGCAAGTGGAACAAGTACCAAATTTATAACAAGCCAACCTAGCATCTGTTGGTGAATTCTTAAAATCTTACTTGACCGATGTAAATAGACAAATGATTATGTCTAGTTTAACATGCCTCCTAAAAATATACAAGAACTTTGTCCCACATCGAAAATGTAAACAACTGGTCCTCTATCCTTCCCTATATAAATGGCTTTAGAGACAAGTATATTCTCAAGGGAAATATTTCACTCGTCCCACATCGATGGGATACTAGTGCAAGATCCCTTCCTCAACTATATATTGGGGTCTTAGTAAGGTTAAATCTCTTATCTATTTGGGGTAGTTCACATTGACTCGCATAATCAGTTCAAAATTTTTATCCCATTCCCCTTTATGGACCTAGAAGCATTTGCTCGGTCCATTCCCCTTAGTCAAATTTTATGAGCCTTGATGCATTTGCTCGGCCCATACTCTAGTCAAATTTTATGGGAACGTCGATATATCGATGTAAACCATTCATAGTCCAATTTTTTATGGGGGTTACGATATGTCGTAGCAAACCAATGAAATTAAATATAATCGAAGTTAACTAGTTTTTATTAAAAATAGCTACGTATATATGTGAAATTAATATAAGCACATAAAATTATAAAAAATTTATATTAATCAGATAAAACTAAATTGGGGTATTACAAAAAAGGTGACATTTTAGGTGAAAAGGTAATTGATTAGTTTATAGTAATTATAATTTAATTTATGTTATTTTACTAAATTAAATTGATCGTAGTGTCTTTCGAAAGTGAGAAATTAATGTTATCCGTGATATTTCTATAAAAAAAGGATTTTTATTTATGAAATACGGAAAAGATGATACGTTTTAGCTGAAAAAAATAATCGATAATTATTAGTATTAAATTATTATTTTAATTTATTAAATAGAAATACCCGTGATATAATTGGAAAAAGAGATATTTTAGTTACAGAAAAGAGAAAAGGTAACGTGTTTTGGCTGAAAAAGGTAATTGATTAGTTAATAGTAATTGTAATTATAATATAATTATGTTATTTTATTAAACTAAATTGCTCGTAGTATTTTTAAGAAAGGAGAAATTTAAGTTAGATAAAATATAAAAGATATTGTGTTTTACCTGAAAATGGAAATTAATTAGTTAGTAAAGAATAGGAAAGGTTATATATTTAATTTGAAAAAGAAAATTAATTAGTTATGTAAAGTACTTTGTAAAGTAATATATTTTTTTGCAATATTTTACGTGCAAAATATATAGGATTTCTAACTTTTTCAATGAAATAGGAGTATTCATGGAACTTTACTCTATTTAAATACATGATCTTAATCGAATTTCGGATTTAGAATAGATTTAAAATTTTTTTTTTGAAACAAGCGTACTTGCTTATATTAATAAATCCATCTCAAGATTACACAAAATAAATTCAGGAGCAATATCATACCACTCCCTAAGACCGGAACTAGAACATGCAACTCGAGCAAGCTCGTGAGCCACAGTATTCGCAGATCTCGGAACAAACTCAAATAACACTTCTTCATAGTGTTTAACCAACTCAGTACAATCATATACGATTGTATCAAACAATGACTTCCCACCTGGAGCATGAATAGCGTCTATCAGTAGCTTTGAATCCGACTCAAACACACATTGTGTAATCCTCCAGTTCTTGACCCACAACAATGCTTCCTCATGCTCATGGCCTCTGCTTCCCTTTGCGTCCTTACACCTATAACGATTTTACTACGAGCACGTAGAAAAGAGCCACACTCATCTCTTATTACACAAGCAACAGCTACAAAATCACACCCCGGAGGGCAAGCAGCATCAATATTAACCTTAACCCACTAAGTTGAAGGTTTACTCCAATTTCGATCACGAGTAACTGACCTATGTTGATACTTCTCATCATTCATTCTAGCTCGATTCCACTCAGACAACATCTGCATGGCCATATGCTTAACTCCAAAGGTCGACATAACAATCTTCTCCCACACCCATTTATATCTCCTCACCCACAACCCCCATCAAAACATCCCAACCATCGCACACTGGTATTTTGTAGCCGAAGTAAATACCCGTTTAAATATCTCCATACCAGTCTCCTCAACTCCTGTGAACACTACATGATGCAGTCCTGTATCCTCCCATAGTTGTTTCGCAAAACAGCATTCAAAAAGCACATGAGTAACATCCTCCATATGACTATGGCACCACTTACACTGTGGTTGTACATTAACATGTTTTTTAACTAATTCAACTGCTGTAGGTAGTACACCTCTCACCACTCTCCAAAAAAATTCGATATCTTACCTGGTAACTTTAATCCCCACAGTCTCTTCCAAAACTGACTCTCCTGGCATTCAAATTCACCTCGAAGAAGTCTATAGCAGCTACGAACAGAGAAATCACCCTTGCTTTCATGTAACCAGAACCAGGAATCCGGCCTGCGTCTCATTGGAATTGGTATTTGCTGTATAAGTGCTTTGTCCCTTTCATTACATAAATCATTCAAAATCTCAACATCCCAAGAATGTCCATCCATACTGAACAGACTATCTACTGTCACATTTTCTAACTCTGGATACATAGCACTTGTAAGACACCCATTCTCTGCATTTGACAACCAAGGTACCTGCCACACCCCTGTATCTTTTCCATCTCCAATACGTCTCCTGCAGCCTTTCAATACTACCTCCTGAGCCTCCATGATGCTGCTCCAGACATAACTTGGATTAGCACCCAACGAGGCCTGTAAAAAATCTGACTTTGGATAATACTTTGCCTTCATTAATTGAGTAACCAAAGGATTGACATTGTTTATCAACCGCCAAGCCTATTTTGCAAGCATGGCTTTATTAAATTCCAACAGCTTCTTAAATCCTAGCCCTCCTTCCTCTTTGACTTCACAAATTCTATCCCATGCCATCCACCTTATACCGCCATTCCCCCCCTTAGTACCCCACCAAAATGCATTCATGCTTCTTTCAATCTTCTCAATAATCTCCTTTGGAATAAGAAACAAACCCATCCAGAAATTAGGAATGGTTTGAGCAGCCATCTTCAAAAGAGTTATCTTCCCAGCCTTTGAGATATTTTTGTTTCCCCAATGCTGAAGTTTTTGTTCCACTTTTCCCACCAGAAACTTGAACGTAGACACCTTCCTCCTCCCTACTGTCATTGGCATACCCAGATAAGTACCTGGCTGATTAACTTCTCAAACACCAAGCTGATCACACACTTTTTTCCTATCCCCATCAGTTGTGTTTGGAGAAAAAACAACCGTAGATTTCATGAAATTTACAACCTGACCAGATATCTCTTCATACCTGTTTAAAATTCTTTTCATCACATTAGCTTCCACTTCCACTGCCCTAAAAAAGAAATAACAGTCGTCTGCAAACAGTAGATGTGATATCATAGGAGCTCCCCTTGCAACAGTGCACCCATGTATAAGACCAACATCTTCATTACGTCTAATCATTGCACTTAATCCTTCAGCACACAAAATGTAAATATATGGTGAAATCGGATCCCCTTGTCGAAGACCACGAGTTGGAATAACATTACCAAATTCATGCCCATTGTGCGTAAAATTGTATGATACTAAGTTAATCATTTTTATTACTCTATCAACCCAAGTCGAGTGAAAACCAAACCTTTGCATCATATCTTTAACAAACCCCCATTCCAAACTATCATAGGCCTTCGAAATGTCTACCTTCAAGCCTGCCACCCCATATTTCCCGTACTTTTTCCGTTTCATATAATGGTTCACCTCAAATGCAATCAGTGCATTGTCTGATAACAAACGGCCCTCAATGAACGCGCTTTGTCTATCAGAAATTATCGACCCAATACTGGATTTTAGCCTATTAGACAGCACCTTCGACAAAATTCTCATTAATACATTACATAATGATATCGGACGCAGATCTCCCATCGTTTGAGGGACTTTAACTTTCGGTATAAGGCATATAATCGTCTGATTTACCCCTGCTGGTAGCTCACCTGTAGACATGAACCTTTGACAAAAATGAACCATGTCATGCTTCACCACACTCCAAAACGACTGATAAAAGGTAGGATTAAAACCATCCACCCCTGGCGATTTCTCTGGATGCATAGAAAAAACAGCACACTTCACCTCCTCCTCTGTAATATCTGATAATAACTCTGTATTTACTTGCTCTGAAACTTGATTCACTACCTCTCTTTGTGATAACTGTCCATTCGAGACCCTGGACTTAAACAAATCTGAGAAGTAATCCTCAATCACTACCTGTATCTCCTCCTCTGTCTCACACCAACGCCCAGAACTATCTTTAATTCTGTCCACCCAATTTGTTTTCCTTCTTTGTGAGGCATACTTATGCAAAAAAACGTGTGTTCTGATCTCCCTCTTTCAACCAAAAATGTTTAGCCCGTTGCTTCCAGTATATTTCCTGTTTTTCCAGAAGTTGGAGAAACTCCCATCGCACCTCATTATACCTTTTAACTCCTTGAGTATCTCGCCTAGATCTCAACCTCCGTAATTGCTCCCTGCAAAACTTTATTTTTTGTTTATACTCATTGGATACACCTCCCCCCATTCCCGCAACTTCAACCCACAAAAAACTATCTTCTCTAATATTCCCCTATCCCCAACCTCTTCCCACGCATCCATAACAATCCTTTTATAATCATCCTCCTTTATCCACATATTTTCAAACCTAAAACGCTTTTTCTTCGGAATATAAACCTTTCTATGCAACTGGAGATAAATCGGCAAATGATCCGATGTCGATACCTCTAACACCCTCAATTCTGCCTGTGGAAACAAGTCACACCAATGTTGATTCGCACATGCTCTGTCCAACCTCCCCTGAATCTAGTTAACCGTTCCTCTAGATTTCTCCCAAGTAAATTTCTCTCCCACAAAACCTAGGTCCATCAAACCACAGTCACTCAATGTTTCAGTAAACCCCGACAACAAATCAAGAGGTTGTTCATGCCCACCTCGTCTTTCCCCCGCATCCATCATGTCATTGAAGCCGCCCAATATACACCATAGAAGAGACGTTCACCAGCCAGACCTCGTAAAATTTCCCATGAAATCCTTCTCCTACTTCGTTCCGGACAACCATAATACCCAGTATATCTCCATCGCCCAATCTGATCGTTCTCAACTTCAAAGTCAATAAAGTTCGTTCCACTTCTTTTCACTTGGCAACCTCCTTCATGCTTCCACAGTAACGCCAGACCACCACTATGACCACATGCTTCAACCACCCAATACTCTGTAAAATTTATTTGTTGACATAAATCCCTAACTTTATTTTCTTTTGACAAGGTCTTTGACAAAAAAATAATACACGATTTTATTTGTTGGGTAATTTCCTTTATAAAACGTATTGTCCGTGGTTTAGCCAACCCACGACAATTCCACGCAATAATACTCATTTGTCTAGGCGGGCCTGTGGATCCACAAGTCCCGCCTCTAACAAGTTTTTTGGCCCGTTTTTTGACACATTAACAGACTGGATTATAGGCCCATTCCCATCCAAATCTGCACCCAAATCCACCCGTTTTCTTTTTGCGTCAATCACGAGAATTTCATTTTCAAATTCATTGACGCCTTGTAACTCCTCCTCCGTGTTTGACGCGATTTCCTCCATAGACTTACTCCCCAAACCACGCTGAACATAACGTATTGCCGTCTGATCCCCTAAAATCTCTCCTACCTGCCCATCCACTTCCATGAAACGCGTTGTCACCTGTGCTCCTCCATGACTGCTACCTGAACCACCCTCTGCACCACCTCTAGATGTCCATGTTTGCCCCCCATCAACATCATAGAATAGATTTAAATTTAATTTTGAATTAAAAATTGAGTTTTGATTCATTGCAATTTAAATCCTAATCCAAATTGTTTCGTATTAAAAAAATAAATTCAAAATTAAAATTGAACAAGTTTAAAAAACTAGTCTTTGATAAATATATATTCACTTGTGTTCCACATCTTGGTTGGATTGTGGCTTATATTGGGAAACTTATTTTACAGAATAAGTCAATTTATTTTAAGTTGAAAGTTAATATTCCTAACTTTCCAACTTATTTTTCATTTTTTTTTCAACTTATTGAATATCAAACATATATTAAATACTTGTATAAATTTTTTTTATCAAAATATAAATTTTTACCCGGAAATAAATTAATAAGTCCTTAAAATAAGTTTACCCAAACAGTCACATTGACTAATACTCCCTCTGTCCCCCTTGGTTGTATACATTGGGGGACGTAATTCTGGCACGGATTTTAAGGTACATTTTGCGGATAGTTTCATAACTTATTTTTAAAATTTTCTTTTTTGTATAAAAATAGAATTGTTCTATTTTTATACAAAAAAAGAAAATTTTAAAAATAAGTTATAGAACTATACTTTTTAGAAGCCTTAAAAAACGTGTCAAGCAGTGAAAAAAAAATGTAAAGAAATGAGAGGGACGGAGAGAGGAATAATGTTTTTGAAAGAAAACATGCAAATATAAAAGCATAACCCGGCAGCCACCGTGCACCCACACACAGTGCACGTTAATTCTAGAGCCAAGCCTAAGCGTGGGGTAATAACGTATCCATCCATTCCCTAATATACTAACTAACTGCTCGATTTTTCCCTCTCCTCTCCTCCTAGTAAATGAAGTAAATATATTCTCCCTCCCAACGTAGTATCATCATTATATTCTATTGTATTTCTTGTTGAATTCAATTATATACATACATACACACAACGACAAGGGTAATTGATTGATTTGGGGAGGAATGGGAGTTCCGGCGTTCTACCGGTGGTTAGCGGAGAAGTATCCGATGGTAGTTGTAGATGTAATTGAAGAAGAAGCTGTTGAAATTGAAGGTGTTAAGATTCCTGTTGATACTTCTAAACCCAATCCTAATCAACTTGAATATGACAATCTTTATCTGGACATGAATGGTATTATTCTGTTAGATTATTTTTTATAATCTAATAATAATTATGGGCTTACAAATTAAAGACAATTATATTTAATGTTTATTCTATATTTGGACTAATTAAGTGGTCTTAAATAAAGAGTCCAATAACATCTTATTCGGTATGGGCTTTGTAATGTGTAATACCCAATAGTAATCTGATTCTGATTAGGGTTAATGGGGGTCTAATTAGACTACTATATAAAGAACATAATAGGGTCTTGGTCCCAAGGTTAATTCACAACCTCTACTCCTCTATTCCCATCAGTCAGAGAGAGATACGGCTAGAGGCGAATCAAGTCTGTGGAAGATCAAGTCCCATAATCCGTATTCATATCTACAGTCATGGAATCAGGTACGCTTTCGTACTACAGTTATATCGTGTAACCTTGATATTATCGCATAAGATGATCCGTGATTATTTATTTAGATCTAACAATTGGTATCCGAGCCTATCTTATGTTGAATTATTAGGGTTGATCATATATATTATATGATTGTTTATTTTCTTATCGATTAAAATTCTCAACATGTGTATGTGTACTGTGTACTGTGTCATTAGTAACTATTCGTATAATACGTATTTAATCAAGGACACGTATAACAGCCTGGTTATTGAGGATATTATTTATGTTACATGATTTCGTGTATGGTAAAATCTGATTATCATGTTTTTTTTTTGTTTTTTTTAATGAATCAGTAGACACCGTGCATATGCCTTGTATTACGGTACAACAATTTTGTTTTAACATGGTATTACAATTTCTTTCTGGCCACAGTATGGCAAAGTGAATTAGTACATCATGTTGTAATTAACGAATTGCATGGTGCTAGTGTTAAGACTGAATCAATTGATTTTTTTTTATTCGTATTGCTATTATCTCGTGGAAATCAAAATTTTATTTTGATTTTTTTTTACAATAATACGGATTTGGGCACATTTTTTTTTAAGAAAGAAATTTTTTTTCTTGTCCTTTTATTTCGCGAATAAGTGAGTTGAAGCAAAATATTGCCAAAGTGATATTTATGTGTAGATTTATTTATTTTGAAATAATAGGATGTGTATGTTTATTATTTATGCGTTATAATAATCGGCCCAAAGGAAGATTATTTAATGGCAAAATAATGAATATACGTGCGGGAATAAATATGTAATAATTATAAATTTTTCATGTGAGTAATAAACCGGCCCAAAGGAAGGTTATTACTTGACCGAATTTATTATTAATATTTGATTTCTGCGTGGAGAGTACCACTTGCAAGTTAATATTTCTGTCCAAAGACTAAATATTAATGTTGTGCTAGGTATCTTGTTTGAATTGGCCCACACACACTATAGTATTTAAATTCATGTTTTTTGTGTGTGCTATTAAGTATGCATATGACATGAATTTCCATTATGCGAGCTTATATTTTTTTTTGTTCTAAATTACTAGTTAATACATCTGTTGCTAATATAACTGTCAACATGAACTCCATTCATGTGCTTAACGGCACAAACTTTAAGAGCTGGAAAGAGAACGTTCTGTTAGTTCTCGGCTGCATGGATTTAGACTATGCTATAAGGAAAGAACAACCTTCTTCTCTTACGGATGAAAGTTCTAATATTGATAAGTTGAACTTTGAGAAGTGGGAACGTTCGAATCGCTGAAGTCTAATGATGATAAAGTGCAGCATTCCTAATGCATTCACGGGCGGTATATCTAATGACTCCGATGAGGTATATGTTAAGGATTTCCTTGATGAGCTTGAAAAGCATCTTGCTCTAGATTTCTTAAGGATGTTGAGTTTGAGGGGGATTCAGTGGGAGTTTTATGTATGGTCAAGTTTAGTACCCTGCCGGTTTTGGCATTCATTGTGGGTATGTTAAGCAGATATTCGAGTAACCCTGAAATGGATCATTGGATTGTAATTGAATGGGTTATGAGGTACTTGCAAGGAACAAAATATTACATGCTCGTTTATCAGAATTCGGAAAATTTGGAGATCATTATGTATTCCAATTCTGATTTTGTTGGTTGTGTAGATACAATAAAATTTACTTCTAGTTAAGTTTTTTTGTTATGTCTAAACAGATAGACATTAAATATCAAGTTATTGTAGAGAGAATGCAATGTCAATTAGTATCTATTGAGTATATAATAACAAATTCTATGCTAGCAGACCCATTTACTTACTAAAGTTTTTGACACCATAAAGTTTTTTTTTGGGCATACTGCTCATATGGGTGTTGTCTCATTGGAGAATATTCAGTTTTAGTGGGAGTTTTTTTTTGTTTTGTTCTTATATTAGGTACTCAGTTTTTATTGACACTATGGTGATATTTGTGTTTTTGAGTATTCTGCAGAATAAATTTATTTTATTTATATCTTTCTATTGTTCTATATGAGCTATCTCTTTCAATTGTGGTTTGACATAAAGTTTGAAAGAATAAAGATTGATCTCACTAAGGTATTAAGGATCAATTGGAAATAGACATGATTGAGATCACATTGCATGTAATTTCCAGTTACACATCCATACTTGATCTATGTCATTGAATATATTTATGTGGTGATCATTGAGGATCGAGTTACGACAATGTGACGAAGGTCGCTTTGGTTCCATGTTTTATATATGAGATGGACCAGATTGACTAAGGAAGATGTTTTCTAAAGAATAAACAATTTTGTGCGCACTCATGGTTATTGAATGTAATTGTTGTTTGGAACAATTTGTAGCCCAAGTGGGAGATTGTTAGATTATTTTTTATAATCTAATAATAATTATGGGCTTACAAATTAAAGACAATTATATTTAATGTTTATTCTATATTTGGACTAATTAAGTGGTCTTAAATAAAGAGTCCAATAACATCTTATTCGGTATGGGCTTTGTAATGTGTAATACCCAATAGTAATCTGATTAGGGTTAATGGGGTCTAATTAGACTACTATATAAAGAACATAATAGGGTTTTGGTCCCCAAGGCTAATTCACAACCTATACTCCTCTATTCCCATCAGTCAGAGAGAGATACGGCTAGAGGCGAATCAAGTCTGTGGAAGATCAAGTCCCATAATCCGTATTCATATCTAAAGTCATGGAATCATCTACAGTCATGGAATCAGGTACGCTTTCGTACTACAGTTATATCGTGTAACCTTGATATTATCGCATAAGATGATCCGTGATTATTTATTTAGATCTAACATATTCATCCTTGTTTTCACCCCGAGGATCGTGTAAGTCTCCCTCCCCCTCCTATCTTGTCATTTATTTTTTCCCATCATTTTATTATCCAATCAGCACCACTAGTACGGACTAGTGAATAATTGTTTGCTCAACAATGTAGTAATATAATCAAATTGTTGAAATTGTAAGTTATTACGTGTTTCCATAGTCAATTGATATGTATGTCCGCTAAGTTAGTATCCGTGTAGATAGTTTAAACATCTGAAATCAATTTTTATTGCTTTGTGTTGCTTACTTTATATATATAAATCCCTTGCTACACAAATTAAAATTTATCCATGAGATATGAAAACATGCAGCGAGGTTCCTATTCATTTTTTAAAGTTAAATTACTAATGAATTTAAGTTAAACAGGTAAACAAGTAACTCGTTCTTGTTTTTTGAATTTGACTTTTAAATAATTGCTGTCGTAATATGTTATTCAACAAGAAATGTTCCATCTGAAACTCCAACTTGATCATTACCAGATTGATGTGGTTAGGCATGATAAATTTAAGAATTTGTCTACTATGACTTGTTGATACAGGAAAGGCAGAAAACTACACTTTGATTTATAGATTGATTTGTCTTGTCTTGACTCTGCCTGTTTCTACAGCTACTACAGAACGTGCTTTTTCTGCTATGAAAATAGTTAAGACCGTTCTTCGTAATAAAATGGAGCAAGATTATATGAAAGATTCTATGCTTATCAACATTGAGAGAGAGTATGCTGAAGATATTGATACAGATGAAGTGATAGATGAGTTTTATGCTCAAAAGAATCGTCGAGTACAACTCAAATGATGTGAGTAAATCTTATTTTATTTTTATCTGTAAAGTAGTATTGCTATTACTTGTTTTACGTCTATGTTGGAGTTCAAATTAATAGCATGATTTTGATTTTATATTTTAAAGCTAGTTTGCCTCGTTATTCCTTTTTATTGAGTCGGAGAAAAAAAATACTCCAGCCCATGTGGAAATAAATTCCTGGGTCCGTCCCTGATCCAACAAGCAAGACAATAGATATTGTTGTACTTTTATGTTCATTCCTGCCCGACCCCAAATATGAACCCCGCTCCTAAAGGGGGAGGGGGAGATTTGGTAGAGGAGGGGAATGGGGAAGGTCATAGTCGTACAAAATTTCAAAAAACTGGGAGAGTGTTATTATTATTGTTCGATTTGTATATTGCTTTGTGTTGCCATTATTATCTGATTGTTATTCACTTATTCTTTTGTCAGATTTTCTTAAGTTAGGAACCATTTGCTGCTTATTGTTGTTTTTTTAATTTACAAGTTGTTATCTGTTTAGAAAATTCAGTCCGTAACTTTATTATTATGAGTTGTGAGAAATTTAAATAACTTACACGCAGTGTGGCTAAAAGTAATTATTTTGTTGAATTAAAACATTGTCTGAAAATAAGTCAAAAAGATATTTAAGTATATAGTTCATACTTTTTTAAGAATTAACCTACAAGTCAAGCCACTTTTAAGTCATAAGTTGTCATCTGACAAATAAACTGGTAATATTAATATGAGTTTTAAGTGGAGTTTTGCTTTGTAAGCTAGTAAGAGCCAATTTGGTCAGTTTGGTGCCCTAGATTCTTTTAAGAGAAAGTTGGTGTAATATAGGTCTTGAACAAATAAATTTTGAGGAAAAAAGACATGCAATAGATGTCTAGGAGGGGGTTTAATTAAGAATTGAGTATTGTAAATAGCTAAAAAAAAAAATGGTCATTATACTTTTTATAGAATCACAAAATATGATAAGATTAAGATACAAGGATAATAATTTACTGATATTTGTGTCTAATATTGATGGGGGCCTGTAAAGTGTAAAAATAGTAATGTCAAATGGGTTGGGAATGTATAGTAAAATAGACTTACAAGGATTAGGCTGGTTTAGCATTTCTTGCTTTATCTCCAAAATACATTAGCAATCTGTTTCATTTGTATTAAGTCTTATTTGTGTAACCAAATGCAATTTGATCTTTCCTTGTTATTGGAACATTTTTATGAATATCGATTTCTTCTGTTCTACTGCAGCCTTCTCCAACCTCCTTCACTGAGGTGTTTCAGTGTATGTTTGATTACATTGATAGGCTTTTTGTGATGGTGCGTCCTCGAAAGCTCCTTTACATGGCTATAGGTGGGTCACATTTTGAAAATAGTTTGAGTTCTCATAGAAGCAATGAATTATCTGTTGTCTGTGTGCTTGTTTGCGTCTCTCTTATGGTTATAATGTTTTGGTATCTGTTGTAGATGGTGTTGCCCCAAGGGCAAAAATGAACCAGCAACGATCTAGGCGTTTTAGAGCAGCAAAAGATGCAGCAGATGCGGTGAATACTTCTTGTACATAAATTGCTTATGTTGTGTAACTTACAACCTTCTATAGCCAGTTTGTGACTCCCGTCTTTTGTAGGCAGCTGAAGAGGAAAGATTGCGTGAGGAATTTGAGAAGGAAGGCAGAAAGCTTCCCCCAAAACAGGAGTCTCAAGTTTGTGATTCTAATGTTATAACTCCTGGAACTGAGTTTATGGCAGTTTTGTCAGTTGCTCTACAGTATTATATCCATCTTAGAATTAACAATGACCCTGGGTGGAAATCTGTAAAGGTATTATATCCCCTTAAAATATACAATTGGTTTCTGGATTTTCTCTGGAGCTTATGCATGCTTCCAATTGGAAAAGTGTTTGTATTGGTTTAAAGCAGTAGTGTTGCATATGTTGCTTATTCCTCTGTTCTTTTGAAGGTTATACTTTCTGATGCAAATGTTCCTGGCGAAGGGGAACACAAAATTATGTCCTACATTCGTCTTCAAAGAAACCTTCCTGGTTTTGATCCAAACACACGCCACTGCCTGTATGGTTTGGTAAGTTTTCTGATTTAATTTACTGGTGGACTGTTATCTAGTGAATTTTATTTTCTAAACATTCTACAATGCTGATGGTCCATAACAGGACGCCGATCTCATCATGTTGGCTCTGGCTACCCATGAGATTCATTTTTCAATTCTCAGAGAGGTTAGTATCTGACTGTTTCTTACCAACATTAGTCCAGACTTCAGTGCATATTACATTGCAGTTGAATAAGAAGAGAATATGCCAAATATTTGTCTTTAAACTTTTTTCTCGAACAAGTAAATGTTTCACTAATTAAAAGAAAGGGCCTTTTTCATACTTTTTTGGTAAATGTATAATGTATTAAAAAGCACATGATTTTGTTTCGATTCATTTCTTAGGCGCATTGTGTGTGGTCCTTGTTTGTTGATTCGGAGCTAATCTGTCTGTTGGTCTGAATTAATTTGTAGGTTGTATTCACTCCAGGACAGCAAAACAAGTGTTTTCTTTGTGGTCAAATGGGCCACATGGCCGCAGAATGTGAAGGAAAGGCTAAAAGGAAGAATTGGGAGTTTGATGAGAAAGGTGAAACTGTTCCCAAAAAGCCATACCAGGTTGGTACTTTGTAGATAAAAACTTATTCAGTAGTATAAGGATGTAGTAAGCCTTTATGCTTTCTAAGTTGTGTGCCCTGTATCTTTTGCAGTTTCTCCACATTTGGACTCTCAGGGAGTATTTGGAACTTGAGATGAGGATTCCTAATATTCCTTTCAAGATTGATTTTGAGCGCATCGTTGATGATTTCATCTTCATGTGTTTCTTCGTTGGCAATGATTTTTTTACCACATATGCCTACATTGGAGATCCGTGAGGTGTGTATTTCTTCTTCTAATTAGATCTTAGCTGAACTCTTAGATTTGACTGAAAATTAATCGTGCTCATAAACAAAGAATAGTTGGAGAAATCAATTGGGCTATTACCCTACGAGGCTACGAGTCTTTCACTAGCCAACCTTGAAGAAATATAGAACTATAGAACCTCATATTTATGTTATGTAGTATCGAAATTTGATGATGATAACAAGTAATAAGGTTCTTTAGACATGTCATATTGATGCTTCTGATGAGAAACTTATAATTCTTGAATTAATTAAAAATTGGCCAAGGAGTTCCCATTTATTGTACTGGTCATAATTTGAGAGTATTACTCGGATGTCTATAGATATGAAAACCTTTGTCAGATATTAATTTAAAAGATGATCTCTATGTTTGGGTTTAGGACAAGGTGAAAACTGAGGGTTCTGGATAGTAAACTTGTTATTTTTGCATATGTGCTGAGGTTTTCTTGTGAAGCAGCCAAGTGGCTACTATTTTCTTGTCTATTTTTATCAAATGTCCTCAATAGTATTAATTAAATTATCCTTTTGTCCCAAATGCTTTGATACCTGCCATCTAGGGTGCAATTAATCTGCTTTTGGCTGTTTACAAGAAGGAATTCCGGGCATTAGGTGGTTATTTGACTGATGGGAGCAAGGTATGTAAAATGGTGATCTTTTGGTTAATTATATCTATATTAGCTCTACTTCTCATGTTATTTTGTACGCTTGATGCTACAAAAATATAGAAAAGTGTCCTCAGTTATAATTTTGTTCTTTGTTAGCCAAACTTGACCAGGGTGGAGCATTTCATTCAAGCAGTGGGATCATATGAGGACAAAATCTTTAGTAAAAGAGCTCGGTTGCATCAGGTTTGTTACTGAGATCTTTGTTAAGTAGATGTTTCTATCTGCTATGAATATTGGGATATTCGGAATATTATCTATTTACTTGAAAAGCAGCTTAAAGGTATAGCCTCTAAATATTCTTTGATTTCTCAAAATCATGAATTCTAAAGTCTCTGCTGCAATCTGTATATTGGAAGTTTGATTAGGCTCATGTCAGTGAATGAGGAACTGACCAACATCTGGGTTACTTTGTTCTATATATGTTTTAGAGAATTCTATCGATCCCTGGAGTTTTACCACAATCAAATTCTATAATGCCCCCTAGATTTTGCGGTGTCAAGCAGTACTTTTAAGTTCCTATCGTGTCTGTACAGTTTACCCCAACACCTTATTAAAGAGAGAAAAGATAGCAACTTACATTGCCTTTTTTGTTCAGCGTCAAGCTGAGAGAGTCAAGCGTGATAAAGCTCAAGTGAAAAGAGGAGATGATGTTGAGCCACAGATCACACATGATTTGGTTCCAGTTGCCAGGTTTCATGGTTCTCGTCTTGCCTCAGGTCAGGCACCTTCACCATATCAGCATACACAATCTAGCAACCAGCGAGCCCCAAAAGTTGCACGGCTGTCTTCTGAGGCCACTATTGGTGCTGCTCTTGTCGAAGCTGAGAATAATCTTGAAAAAGAGGTACATTTTCCACCTCTGGAGTATAAGTTGAAGTGTGCACTTCTAGTAGAAGTAAGTACTAAGTAGAAGTGTGCACTCCGACGTTTTAGTAATGCTTGATCTCTAAAATTTCTGCGATTTCCTGCAGGCATCTGAAAACAAAGAGGAACTGAAAACAAAGTTGAAGGGGATACTTCGTGAAAAATCTGATGCTTTTAACTCTGAGAATCCTGAGGAAGACAAGGTATAAGCAAAGACATGTATATAGTTTTACATCTGACTCAGCCATTAGTTTTTGAGAAACGCTCAATCTTTATTGCTGTTGATACTTTCTTCAGAACTCAGTAACCTTCTTCCTGCAGAGGGAACAATATACATGCCTGCATTTTTTGAATTAGTAAATGGTTGAAGTCAATTACTTCTGTTTATACTCTGTCATATATATGCACAATGATGAAACATGTGGAGAGTCCTTGAACTCTTGTGAACTGGTAATGCAGCCCGTTCCCCACAATTAGTCCCTCATACAGTCATACTTATTATGTGAACTAGGCATCTCTTAGTTCTTGGATTCCTATTACTTTGGTAAGTCCTCGGTGCCACTTAAGAGTCAACAGGCGTATATAATATTCTCATTATACTCATCAGGTAAAACTGGGAGAGCCAGGTTGGAAGGAGAGGTATTATGAAGAAAAGTTTTCTGCAAAGACTCCAGAGGAACTTGATAGGGTTCGCAAAGATGTTGTAAGTTGTTTAATGTTTGCTGAATCATCTTTTAAAACCTATTTATATATGAAGTTTTACTTAATGGTCCATTTTGGAGTCTGACCTATCCTGTTGACTGAACCTCAAAATCTATGATTTTAAATAATTTAAATATTTAGAAATGATTATTTATGAGTGCCCATATCTTGTTTTGGTATTAACAATTTTTTATTACACTTTATCTTATAAGTAGTATAGCTGTATAGTTTCCTTTTTAATGTATTCTCAAGGGAAATGCATTAGGAATATAATAGAGAGTATTCAATAACTTCAGCATTGAAAATCAGGTATTATAACTCCATGAACTTCCCAGACAAATATTAGAAGATGAAAATTACTAAAATGTCATTATATGAGACCAGAGGAGTTATTAATTTATCCATTGACCTTAATTTATCCATTGACCTTTGACTTTCTGACTCGTTCAGTATTCAAGTGTAGATATCTCACAAACTAACATACATTGTCAGTTTTCATCACTCATTTAATTTTGAAATTGTATTGAGCATGTTCCAACTTAAGTACTGCTGTAGTCATTAAGTTTGCTTAGTGGCACATTTATATCCTTAACAACATTAAGATTTTGATGTGGTTCTTTTTAGGTAAAGAGTTATGCAGAAGGTTTGTGTTGGGTTATGCATTATTACTACGAAGGAGTTTGTTCATGGCAATGGTAAGAAAACTCACATGAACCAAGTCAAAATAAGAGAGATGTTATGTTAAGATTTTTTAGTTTTGGGAACATTTAATTCGTCTAATGATTTAGGAACTGTAGACGAATAAAAATATGTATTAACTTAGGGGTGTTCACTATTGGCTTGAATAAATTATGTACCATCATATCTTCTCCTGTAATTTTTATAATCACGTTAACCTAGCAACTGTTGATGTGGCAGTTCAATTCGAATATGATCGGAAAATTTAGACAGATAAAGTAATTAACTCAAGAAAACCCAAGTGCATGTACCAGTTGAATACATAATAAATAAATATTTCCGCCTTCATTGTTTACATTTTTTTTGGGTGGGTGGAGGGGATAGTTAATATCTTGATGGTATTCTGCCTCTTATTCTCAAAGCTAAGAGTTGGAGCAAATAATACATATTTACTTATATATCATTTTGCTAGAAAAAGTTTTGGCTAACTATTCCAGCATTTCTTATTCTTAAGTGTAGACTATGCTAGGAAGAAAAGTTGAGGGTAATGAAAAAGGAAAAAAAAAAGATTCGAAATATTTTTTTCCCTGTAAAAATTTAAATGGTTATCACATCCTGAGATATGAAGACAAGTTATCATTTGCAGGTTTTATCCTTATCATTATGCTCCATTTGCTTCTGATCTTAAAGATCCTGGACAGTTGAATATTCGCTTTGAACTAGGTTCTCCATTTAAACCATTTAATCAGCTGTTGGGAGTATTTCCTGCTGCCAGGTTGTGCACACCTTTTGCCTTTCTTCTTTTTTCGTTCTTTTTAATATTCGCGCACACACACACACACAAATACAGATAGATACATCGTAAGGTGCTGACCATTATTACTTGCAGCTCCTGATAACTCCAAATCTTGATCGGGTCCTTCCTCGCCAACTCCTGTCTCGGGAGTAGTGTAGCTGCTGTGGGGTGTCTGCAAAACAACACCGGAGGGGGGGTTTGGCCCCGAGGTGCCTCCGGCGTAAGAATAAGAGTTGGCTCTGGAAGATAGTAATCAAGTAGAGTACCTACCAAGTAATAAGAGTGTGTGGATGTGTAATAGTGTTCAACCCCTAAACCCTATTTACTAGGGGTATTTATAGCCCTAGGCCTAGGGTTTAGGGGTAGGTTACCTTCACCCCCGACCGTTGGATCTGGGGGACAAACCGCTGAATATTCGGGATGTAGGACATGTGGACCAGTCTGGGGTGACCGTTGACTGGAGTGTGGCCATGTTGTTGCAGAAATGATTTGGCACGTGCCTTCCCTTGTCTTTTAGTGTTGGTCAGCGCCATATGTCGGAATGTCAGCTGAGGTGGGGTGCCACGTGTGTCGAGTGTCACCCATCTGGGGTCCCCTAGTCTGGGGTGGAGATCACGCCACGTGGTAGTGGCCCCGGGCCCGGGGTCCACTACTCTGGGCTGGGCCGCTCTTATTCTCATGAGATGATTTACTCATTGTTTTGGGCTCCTTGTTGGGCCTTGGCTGTTTATGGCCTATCATTTGCCCCCCACTCCCTAATGCGGATTTTCCGGATGGGGGAGTAGTAAGGGGTGTTTCTGCCTTGGGGAGTGGATTTGTGGATACTCCGGGGTGCGAGACATATGTCCTCGGGGCTGGACGTTTTGTGGTTCTGTGAGTGCGTCTTCTTTGTGGGGTGGGCTTTGGCCTCGGTTGCCCCCAGGCCCGGGGTCGGGATTGAAGTGTACATCCCGGGGCGTTGGGTTTGCGCGTATACAAAAATGCACGTCTATTAAGGAATATATGTAATATTCTGAGTGCATTTTTGGATTTTGTTTTTGTTTCTTTTCTCGCTTCTTTTCTTTTTTTTTTTTTTTTTTTTGGAAAAATAACAGCTGTCATCCACTATCTCCGGGCTTTGGAGATAGTGGGCCGGTCTTTTTGGGCCGCCACGTGTCTTGGGCGGTTTGGATTCTGATCTTGCCTATAAATAGCGGCTCCCTCCCCTCATTTTGTCTTTTACGAGTTTTTGATTTGCTGTTGTGATTCTGCTACTCTGAAGACCTGCACTCCGGGCTACAAGCGTGATCTGATCCACGTTCATCGTCGCACCCAGACCTCCGGACTTCACTGTAAGTTTTCTTGCTCCGGTCTTTGTATTCCTTTTTGTCTTTAAGTTTATTTTACTTTCTTGGCCCGGACTGAGTAGAGACTAATTGTAGGCTTTATCTTTTTGTTGGGTAGCCCGGGGTAGTCCCTTTGTATGGTTAGGAAAGTAACTGCTAGACGAGTTTTAATTCCTCTTTCCGACCCAAGTACTTCTTCAAGTAGTGTTAACTCTCCGGATAGTAGTCTAGAATTGATAGACCTAGATTGGGGGATAATGGGTAAGAAGAAGAGCCGCCTTCCCGTATTAACGAGTATTGCGACCAAGGACATGGGACCGGGGTACAGTCTGAGTGAGCCGGACGGTAGCTGGGGCCACTCTAAGTATTATTTTGTGAAGAGGGACCCGGGGATTCCTCATGCTTACTTCTTCAGGGATCTCAGTGCGGAGTTTGGGGAGAGTCCGGATGTGGCAGAGATGACCCGATACAATAGGGCTTTTCTTGACTCTAAGTTCGGGGCTAAGCCAGGGTCCGGAATGGATGTTGGTCCCTTTAGGGCGGAGTATTTGGAGACTCCGGTTGAGTGGGACACTATATTCCGGGCTACTTTCCACATAGATGGTGACGTGGAGTGGAGATGGCCGGAGCCCGGGGAAAAGATTTACCACAGGCCCGATGGCGGTTGGGTCGGGGTATGGTTGGAGCACTTGAGGTAGGGATATGGGCCCAGGTGTCATCAGTTTGTTAAGTCCTTGTGCCTGTTTGAGTATGGGATCCCCATTACCCAATTGACTCCAAACGCGGTCAAGTGGATTTCGTACTTTCTGGGGTGTTGTGAGGCCGCCGGAGTGTTACCTACTTTCAAGCTTTTCCACCATCTTTTCCAGATGGTCCGGTCCAACAATGTTCCTTTGTTTGAGTTTAGATTCCGGGCTAAAGCCTGTGGCTATCCTTCTTCGGATTCGAAGCCACTAGTTATGCTTCCGTCTTTGAAAGGCTGGAACGGAGAGTTCGTCTTTCTCCGGGGTGTTGATATCCGGTTCATGCCCACCTTCAAGGAGAATCCTTTGGCTATGCACTTCGAGGTGTTCGATCTCCAGGATGCGGCGTTGGACCGGGTACATGCCTTCTGCCGAGGTCTTGGGAGGCTGGTGACTCGGGAGGATCTCATGAGTCATGCCTACCTTTACCGGATAGGATGTAAGTCCGGGCTATATTTTCATCGTACTCATATCTGTTGTTTTGGTTTTACGCCGGGCTAATGTAAAAATCTCCTTTGTTGTGTTTTGTTGTTTTTTTTTTCTTTTATTTCCAGGTCTTCCAGGTTATAACCCGGAGTTTGAAAGAGTTGCTGAGATGAACAAATCCAACAGGGCTTTGGCAGCGGCTCTTCGGAGCATTGGACATGTTCGTGATAACACTAAGGCCCCCGGGGAAGCTGGTGACTCCCGAGCCGAGGAGGGGAGAACGGGGGTTCGGGGCCAGTGATCCCCGAAGCTGTGGTGGACGAATCCGGACTGGTTCCGAGGAAGAGGCCCAGGGTTTCTTCTGTTCAAGCTGAGAAGTTTGGGACCATGCTCTCGGACTGCGAGCTTGTGCAGGAGAGCTCTGCTGGTGGTAGCCCGAAGAAGGCTAACTTCCGTCCTCACGAGGCCGCCCCCGTGTCTCCGGAAGAAAGAAACTTCATCGGTTTCCTGGCTGATCTTCCCAGCAAGACGGAGTGGGAGGATATGGGTAAAACTTCGGCCACTTCGCTCTTGCAGGAAATGATGGGGGTTTACGGTCAGGTATGCATCTCCCCGAATTTCCCACACTTGTTTTTCTTGTTAGGCTTCTAATTGCGTTTATATTGACAGCTCGGGGTCCGGATGGCCGGGGCTGCAGCTTCTGCATGCCGAGAGATCAAGGAGGGCCAGGCTGCGCTGGCTGGGGCATCTGGGAAAGATCAAGAGATTTCCGGCCTGAAGATGCAAGTCACCGAGCTGGAGGAGCGCATGGAATCCCGGGTTGAGAAGCTCAAGGCCGGGGCTAAGCAAGTTGCTGATGAGAGGGATGCGTATCGGGCTAAGGTCAAGGATTACAAAGAAGAAGTGAAGAAGCTCCGGGATGAACTGAAAGCCAAGAAGTCCGAAGAGGATGTCATTGCTGAGTTCCGGGCTTCGGATGCTTACGACGATGACCTTTCCTTGGTCGCAGCCCGGAAAATCAGCCGCTGCTGGGTTTTTGCCGAGAAGATGTGTAAGAGCGATCCTGGGTCTGCCACTTGGGAAAACTTCATTAAAGAGTACATGGAGGCCGAGGATGCTCTTGCCCGGGGTGAAGGGGAACCGACTCCTTACGCTGCTCCCAGCTCCTCCCGTCCTCCTCCGGCTTAACCTCGTTATGTGGCTGCGTCCAGTGCCCGGGCTGTGCCCTTGTAATTTCTTTCATTTTGTTGATGTAATCTTAACTTGGTTTTATAACTTTAAATTCTGCTGTCGTGTGTAACTTTCAACTGTCGGGTGTTTCGGGCTGTCGGTCAGCCCGGCCTGTCTGCTGCTTCTATATTTATTTTGTTCTGCAAGTTTTGCCTTATTCTTTTGTTGTTGGTTTGTTTGTAGTTTTTATTGCCCCCCACTCCTTTTTTCGGGTATTCCGGATTGGGGAGTAGGTTTACTTGGGAAGGATGCAAACTTTTCCAAGTAGGAAATCGGGTGCCTATGGCTTCCCGGGCCGAAGCATTGCTAAGGTCCCGGGCTTTGGCCTACTTGGAAAGGATGAAAACTTTTCCAAGTAGGAATTTGGATGCCTATGGCTTCCCGGGCCGAAGCATTGCTAAGGTCCCGGGCTTTGGCCTACTTGGAAAGGATGAAAACTTTTCCAAGTAGGAATTTGGATGCCTATGGCTTCCCGGGCCGAAGCGTTGCTAAGATCCCGGGCTTTGGCCTACTTGGGAAGGATGAAAACTTTTCCAAGTAGGAATTTGGATGCCTATGGCTTCCCGGGCCGAAGCGTTGCTAAGGTCCCGGGCTTTGGCCTACTTGGAAAGGATGAAAACTTTTCCAAGTAGGAATTTGGATGCCTATGGCTTCCCGGGCCGAAGCGTTGCTAAGGTCCCGGGCTTTGGCCTACTTGGAAAGGATGAAAACTTTTCCAAGTAGGAATTTTGATGATAATTATAAAATTGAAATGCCAAGTAGGAAATAGAGTTCTTTTTCATTGATAACAGAACAATTACATGATTTCCAAGTACAATTCCCAAAAAACGCCCGTGTATGAGCTGAGACTATTTCCCTTTACTGGTAGTATTTTCTTAGTCTGAGGCCATGCCAGGTGTTGGGGACTTCGGAGTTGTCCATGTGACTGAGCTTGTAGGTTCCGGGGCGGAGTACCTCTTTTACTCTGTAGGGACCTTCCCACTTAGGCATAAGTTTTCCCGTGTTAGTGGGGTCTGAAGCCTCGGCATCCCGGAGTACTAGATCCCCGATTTGGAAGTTTTTGACTCTTGACTTCTTTCCGAAGTATTCTCTTGTTTTCTCTTTATACTTCTCCATTCTTTGTACTGCTTTGTCCCGGACCTCATCAACTAGCTCTAGATTGACTCGTAGCCCTTCTTCATTTGCAATTTCGTCAAAGTTGATTACCCTGTGGGAAGGAGAACCCACTTCGACTGGCAACATTGCTTCGGTTCCGTATGCTAGCTTGAACGGGGTTTCCCCTGTCCCGGATCGTGGACTAGTTCTGTATGCCCATAATACATGTGGCAGCTCTTCGGGCCACTTGTTCTTGCTTTCCTTCAGCCTCTTCTCAATTCCCCTTAGCAGAATTCTGTTTGTCACTTCCACTTGCCCGTTGCCCTGGGGATAGGCTACTGAAGATTTCTTGTGTTTGATTCCCCTTTCCCTCAAATAGTTTTCAAAATCTGAGCCGATGAACTGGGGACCATTATCTGAAACCAGGACCCTGGGCAGGCCAAACCGCATTAATATGTTGTCCATGAATTTGATGCAGTCTTGCTGGTTTATGGTCCGCATCGCCTTTGCTTCGGCCCATTTAGTCATGTAGTCAATGGCTACCAGGAGGTACCTCAGATCACCCTTGGCCCGGGGGAAAGGCCCTACTATATCGATGCCCCATACAGCAAATGGGATAGGGGATAAGACTGAGGATGGTAACACCGGGCTTTGTCTTGGTACATTGCTGAACAGTTGGCAATTTCTGCACTTCTTGACGAATTCTACTGCATCTGAGTGGATTGTTGGCCAGTAGTAACCTTGCCTTATGATTTTGTATGCGAGGGACTTTGCGGACATATGATCCCCACAAATCCCTTCGTGTACCTCTTGTAAACAGTAATTGGCTTCCTCCGGGCCTACACACTTCAGTGTCGGAGATGAGAAGGTTCGGCGATATAGTTGGTCTTCTTCTATGAAGTATTTCGAAGCCTTGTTTTTCAATCTTCTGGCTTCATTCTTGTCTTCGGGCAACTCTCCTTTCTCCAAGTAGAGGATGAAGGGGGTCATCCAGTTCGGGGTTCCCTCTATCTCCGTTACCTCTTTCTGATCGATGGCCGGGGTTTCAAGTTCTTCAAAATAGACCGAACTGCCTAGTTCGGCTGAGTTCTGAACCAGCTTGGATAATTCATCAGCTTCGGAGTTTTCTTCCCTGTTGATTTGGCTGATTTGATACTCCGGAATGGTGGCTAGGTAACTTTTGACAAGGGCTTGGTATTGGGCCAGTTTTTGGTCTTTAGCTAGGTATTCCCCTTTGGTTTGCCGCACCACGATTTGGGAGTCACTATAGATGTTCAGGCTGTTGACTCTCAAAGTTCGTGCTAACCTTAGCCCGGCTAGAAGAGCTTCATATTCGGCTTGGTTGTTCGTTGCTGGGAATTTGAATGTTATGGCTTGTTTGATTTGGAAGCCTTCCGGGCTTTTCATGATTATTCCTGCCCCGGACCTGTCGGCTGTTGAGGATCCATCCACATGGAGAGTCCATGACCCCGGGGCTTGGTCTTGATTTACCAAATGTCCAGCCACTGTCGTAGCTTGCTTCGGTTCCGGGAAGGAGCATTCTACTATGAAATCTGCCAAAACCTGTGCCTTGATGGCGGTCCGGGGCACGAACGTTAAGTGAAATTGGCTTAGCTCAATTGCCCAATTTATTAATCTTCCGGATGCATCTGGCTTGTGGATTATTCGCCTTAACGGCTGGTCTGTTATCACTTTGATTTCTCTGCCTTGAAAGTAGTGTCTGAGTTTCCTTGAGGCCGTGACTAAGGCGAAGGCAAATTTCTCTAGATTGGGGTATCTGGTTTCTGCATCTTTTAGAACCTGGCTGATGTAGTATACCGGCCGTTGGTTTCCCTCGACTTCCCGGACCAAGGCCGCGGCCACGGTCAGGGGCCCGGCGGAGAGGTATAGATGTAGGGGTTCCCCGGGCTCCGGCTTTGTTAGAAGCGGTTGTGATGAGAGATATTGCTTGATAGTTTCAAGAGCTTGTTGGCAGCCCGGGCTCCAAGTAATTTCTTTTTTGTTGCTCGCCCCCCTGAGCAAAGTGAAGAATGGTAAGCACTTTTCTGCCAAATTGGGTATGAATCTTCTTAAGGCTGCCAATGATCCGGCTAACTTCTGAATGTCTTTCTGAGTCCGGGGTGATTGCATATCCAAGATGGCTTTTATCTTCTCCGGATTAGCCTCAATCCCTCTCTGGCTGATCATGAAGCCTAGGAACTTTCCTGCTGCTACCCCAAAGGTGCACTTCTCCGGATTCAACTTCATCTCATTTTTTCTAAGATTTGCAAAACATTCCCGCAGGTCGGGGACATGCTCCTTGACCGTTTCAGACTTGGCAATGATATCATCGACATAGGATTCCAAATTCCGGCCGATTTGATCCTTGAAGACCTCCACCATGGCTCTTTGGTATGTAGCTCCAGCATTCCGGAGTCCAAAGGGCATGAACTTATAAGCATAGACAGCTCTGTGAGTGATAAATGCGGTTTTGGCTATGTCTGCCGGGTTCATCTTGATTTGGTTATATCCAGAGAAGGCGTCCATGAAGCTAAGCATCACATGTCCGGAGGTGGCATCGATGAGCTGGTCTATGCTTGGCAGTGGATATGGATCTTTGGGGCAGGCTTCGTTTAGGTCCGTGTAATCAACACACATCCTCCATTTCCCACTAGGTTTCTTGACTAGAACTACATTGGCTAGCCACTCCGGGTATTTGACCTCGCAGATGATATCTGCCTTGAGCAGCTTGTCCACTTCCTCGTCTATAGCTTTCTGTCTCTCCGGAGCGAAGTTCCTCCTTTTTTGTTTCACAGGCTTCCTCCGGGGATCAACATCCAGGCTATGCATGGCGAGGGACTCCCGGAGCCCGGGCATATCGGATGGGCTCCAAGCAAAAACATCAGCATATTCCCGGAGTAGATGGATTAATTCTTCTCTGAAGGCGGTTTCTAGACCAGCTCCGATCTTAATTTTTCTTTCTGAGTTTCCCGGTATGAGTTCGATTGTTTCGGTTTCTACTGCAGGTTCCACCTTAGCTTGGTCTTGAAGCAGGGACGATTTTTGCACTCGGGCCTGGGAGTTGGAGATCTGGTATTCCCGGGCCTCAGTCATATTTGGTCCCTGAGACATGGCTCCGGAGACTTCAATGTTTTGTACCTCTTTTCCGGGGTTCTTGTAAGTTGAAACTCTGTGCTTCTTTCTGCTTAGATTCTTGTGGTAAGAGGAAGCTTTCCTCTTGTTCTCCGGGTCGGCCTCTGCCATGACTAAGGCTTGGCCATAGCATCGGCTGGCTGTTTCTGTGTCGCCCCTAACTTCTCCGACCCCGGAGGGTGTGGGAAACTTAAACTTGAGATGTGGGGTTGAGGTTACGGCTCGGAGCTTGGTCAGGGCTGGGCGCCCCAGGATTACATTGTAAGAGGAAGGGCTATTGATTACATAGAATTTGACCATATGAACTATCTATTTCGGGGCGGTGCCGAATTGGACGGGCAAGTAAAGGGTTCCTTGAATCGGAACCAAGTTGTGGCCGAAGCCATATAGTGGGTCTTCCCGGCACTCATTCATCCTGATGCTTCCAAGTTGCATCCTGTCCATGGTATGTTTGAATAGTATGTTGACGGAGGAGCCGTTGTCAACAAGAATTCTTTTTACCTCATTTTCGGCGATGTCCAGGGTTACGACTAGGGCTTCATTGTGGTTAGGATCTACTCCCTCAAAGTCAGCGTTACTGAAAGATATGACTTGCTCTGGGGCCGAGCTTATCATCATTACTTCATCTCCGGAGTCCGGGCTTCCCGGAGGGGAATTGGATCCTCCCAATACAACGTGCACCACATTCTTGGTCTTCTGGGCCCCAGGTCCCTCGCCCCTTTCCGTGGTTCTCCGAGCTAGATATTGGCCCATATTTCCTTTCTTGACTTGGTCTTCTATGAAGAACTTAAGGGAGACGCAGCTTTCCGTCTCGTGGCCATGGGTTGCATGGTAATCGCAATGTTTGTCACGGGGCCTATTCTCTGGGGCCGAAACCAAGGGTTTGGGAGGATAAAAGAAGGGCTTGCTCCGGACTTCTTTTAATATATCGGCGCGTGGCCGATTCAAAGGTGTCCATTCTGGCTCCGGCCTTGGTTCGGCCCTCCCCGGTCTCGGGGGTCTGGCTTCAGACTTGGCCCCGGAGGAGTGGCCTTTGTCCGGGACCGTCAGTTGATGACTCGGGATATAGTTGTACTGTTTGTTGGGCTTAAACTTCTTATCCGAGTTGTGATCATTTCTAGAGCGATCATCTTTACCTCTTCCCGAGGAGGTGCCCTGCCGGGTCATTCTCATTGCTTGTAGGACATCAGTTTCTTTGATGAACTTGGCGGCCATAGAGTAGGCCGCAGCTAGACTTTGGGGCTCTTTGTTTACCAATTCAATAACATAGCGCTCACTACGCTCCGGGTCTAGGTTCTTCCGGAATATGCTCAAGGCTTCTCTTTCGTCTAGGTTGGTGACTTGGTTTATGGCTTCTTGGAACCGTTTCATAAATGCGGCAAGCGTCTCGTTGTCATGTTGCCTTATTGTTTCAAGGTGGCACATGTGATATTCCGGGGGTTTGTTGGCTCGGAATCTCCGGAGGAAGGCTTCCCGGAACTCCTTCCAGCTGTGTGCTCCGGGAAGGGATCCGGCTGAACCATCTCTGAGCTGCTCCCTTTAGGGTGGAAGCGAAGAACCTACACTTGGTTAGGTCATTGTAGAAGTATATCTGGGCTATTTGCTCAAAGTAGTTGAGGTGTTCTTCTGGGTCCTCTAGCCCATTAAAGGAGTCAAAGTTGTAGTGCTTGAGGTTCTTTTGCCGGGGTATGGCTTCAAGGGAATAGCTGAAAGGGGTGAGTGTGTCCTGGATCTCGAACCCGGAGTCACTGTTGACTTTCCTCTGTAGCTCATGGATCATTTGCACCAGGTGGTTTGGATTTTCTTCATCATCTGAGATAATCTCTGGGCTTACCTCCCTCCGGGTTCTTTTGGATTTGGATTTCCTCATTCTTTCTTCTTCCTCTTGGAGCCTCTTCTGGATTCTGAGCTCCAACTTAGCCTGTTCCTCCTGCCTTATTCTTTCCCGGAGCATTTCTAGTCTCTTGATTTTATCGGCTTCATCATTTTTGTCCCTACTCCGAACCTCCTGGTCCTTTCTGTTTCCCTTGCCCCGGTTTCCAAGGCGGTCAAAGACCGAGGCCCGGGAATGATGGGAGTTGGCTGATTCCCCGGAATTTTCCGCTTGCACAGGTTCAGGTTCCGGGAGGGGACGGTTCCTATAATTTCGGATTGCCTGGGCTAGCTCCTCGGGTGTCAGGTTTTCCATTTGTGAGGAGTCCAGGGGCACATCTGTATACTTGTACCGGTTCACCTCAACGGTTACCCGAGCGTCGTTTGGCCCCATTCCGAGCCTCTCTTGGATTGGGATCTGGACAGGTGGGACTTGTTCCGGGATAGTTATTAGGGGTTCGTCTCTAGTTGCGCTGGGTGCTTGGCGCTGGGCAGAGGTGGTTCTTCGGGGCATGGTTCGCGGTTTTAGGTAGTTCGGGTTGCTTCAGTTTGGCTGTTGGTTCGGGGTTTTGGAGTTCGGAGGTTCACCCCTCCTTCTAGCGCCAATGATAACTCCAAATCTTGATCGGGTCCTTCCTCGCCAACTCCTGTCTCGGGAGTAGTGTAGCTGCTGTGGGGTGTCTGCAAAACAACACCGGAGGGGGGGTTTGGCCCCGAGGTGCCTCCGGCGTAAGAATAAGAGTTGGCTCTGGAAGATAGTAATCAAGTAGAGTACCTACCAAGTAATAAGAGTGTGTGGATGTGTAATAGTGTTCAACCCCTAAACCCTATTTACTAGGGGTATTTATAGCCCTAGGCCTAGGGTTTAGGGGTAGGTTACCTTCACCCCCGACCGTTGGATCTGGGGGACAAACCGCTGAATATTCGGGATGTAGGACACGTGGACCAGTCTGGGGTGACCGTTGACTGGAGTGTGGCCATGTTGTTGCAGAAATGATTTGGCACGTGCCTTCCCTTGTCTTTTAGTGTTGGTCAGCGCCATATGTCGGAATGTCAGCTGAGGTGGGGTGCCACGTGTGTCGAGTGTCACCCATCTGGGGTCCCCTAGTCTGGGGTGGAGATCACGCCACGTGGTAGTGGCCCCGGGCCCGGGGTCCACTACTCTGGGCTGGGCCGCTCTTATTCTCATGAGATGATTTACTCATTGTTTTGGGCTCCTTGTTGGGCCTTGGCTGTTTATGGCCTATCAGCTCCCATGCACTTCCTCAGCAATACAGGAAACTGATGACTGATCCAAATTCGCCTATCATTGATTTTTATCCAGCTGGTAGGTGTCTGCGGCACATTACTGATATTTGATCTTTATGATTTAAAGTATTCTCCTTTTAAATCTATTGCTGTCCTTGTATCAGATTTTGAAGTGGATATGAATGGGAAGAGATTTGCTTGGCAGGTGTGTTTTAACCAGTGAAAACCAGTATCACACGTCTTCAGTTTCCTTATGATGAGATCATAGTTATTAAATCGTCGATATCTCGTCGATATCTCGACGAAATATCGTCATCTCGCTCTGGCAGCAATATCGAAATATATCGAAATATCGACGAAATATCGATATCTCGTCGATATCTCGACGAAATATCTATATCTCGGTCCACGATCGAAATGGAGCGATATGACGAGTTAATAACTATGGATGAGATACTTAGGTTGCTT
The DNA here is from genome assembly GCA_036435485.1 of Saposhnikovia divaricata. NCBI lineage: Eukaryota > Viridiplantae > Streptophyta > Magnoliopsida > Apiales > Apiaceae > Saposhnikovia > Saposhnikovia divaricata. The sequence continues at coordinate 8,712,275 of CM071601.1, read as the reverse complement.
TAATATATGATTGTACATGCATGGGAGTCTCTTGACATTTTTTCATTTTGAAAACTATATAGGGTATTGCCAAATTGCCTTTCATTGACGAAGCCCGTCTTCTTGCCGAGGTTGCAAAAATTGAGTATACTTTAACGGTATGGTAAAGTTATGCTTCTAAACATATTCAGCCACAAAATTATTGTGCATCGCTTGTTATTTCCATGGTAATCAATCATTACCATTATATGACCTGATGTATTTTTTGGCAGGAAGAAGAAGTTCGGAGAAATAGTACAATGTATGACATGTGTTTTGTGGCAGTATCTCACCCTCTATCTCCATACATATTTTCTCTTAATGATCGCTGTAAGCAGTTGGATGAAAAAGAACGAACTCAAATGAAGGAGCAACTTGATCCAGTGGCCAGGTATACATATTAATGTATATAAGTTTATTATGTTATCCTGTAATTAAAACTTGATTTTGATTACATTAGCATGCAGCTTGACATAATGATATCACATTTGCTGCTCAACTGATGATTCTTGAACATTACCTGTATTTCGCTGTGAAGGTCCTTAACTTTGAACTGAAATATGGAAGGCCTCAGCTAAAATTGAATTTAAATATTGTTTGTCGTTTGGCATTAGAGGTCTAGCAGTTTCATCAACTCCATAAAAATCTGCAGCAATTTAATCGTTTGAATGAAATTCTTATCTTGGTGGAAAATGCTAATATCTGGTATTCTCCTTACATTCTGTCCATGTGAACAAGAAGTTGACACAGAAGTGTTGATGACTTGTTGGTCACGTTTTTCAATAAAAAACACCTTGTCTTCTCCACCTTTTCAACACCTTGTCTTCTCCACCTTCTCCACAAATTTAAAGGGAAAAAAGAGGCTGGAACATGTATTTTAAGTTTAGACTTTCTTGTGTAAAGTTTTTACTGCTAATAAAACTACATAACTCTATTTGAAATTCTCTGATTAATTGAGGGCTACATGCAGCGGCGGGATGAATGGTTATATATCACTTTTGCTCTGGAGATCCGTGCCCACAAATTTTCAGATCACCAGTTGAGGGGATGGAAGATATTATGGACAACAATGTGATGTAAGCTTCCTTCTGAGCAAGAAAGAAAATGTTTGGGGTGAAAAGTCATTTATGACTTGTATTATGTTCTTAACGCACTTGTACTGTTTTGCTTTCAGATGTGCTATTTACAAACTTCCAGATGCTCATAATCATATTGCACATCCTCCTCCAGGAGTTAATCTCCCTAAAAAGGTACATCTTTACATCCGCTTGCAGCTATATTTGAGTCTTGGCATCATGCAGGTGATAGGTCTTTGTGTGAAAATACCTCGTTAATACTGATCTCAGATTTTTTTTCTTTTGGGTGGGGGAAGATGCAAACTGTCTATATTTAACAAGTGAACTTTGTTTAACCATGAAAACACATATATATTGCTTGTAATGTTTTTTTGCTTTCTGCAATTATTTTTATGTTCCCAATTCTGAGCTAGTTCAATTATATTTGTTTGAGACGTGCTAATATTGATGCCATTCTGTGCTTCATTAGTAATATGACATCATCTTCTTATGCAGACCGTCTCAGTTGGGGATCTAACACCAGAGCCTGTTCTGTGGCATGAAGATTCTGGAAGGAAGCCCTGGGAAAATAAAAGGTGTGACACTTCTCCTATTACAGTAGTGGTCGGTTTACTTGGTGATCTCTAGTATACTGAATAGCCTTTTGGTCTTTGATTCAACTCCTTTCAGGAATAACCCTCCAGGAGCCGTTTCCGGCAAGCAGTTAGGTGATGCTGCTCATCGGCTTGTAGCAAATAGCTTACAGATAAAGAAAGATAGATATGTTGATGGAGATTATAATGGCAATCCTCCATATGCCATTGCAAATGGCCCAGCATTTCATTTGAACCAAAGTTATAGACACCAGGGTCAGGGACAGTACAGATCGGTACCACCCAATTCAGCTTATCCTCAAGGTCACCACATGTTTCCATATTCTGTTCCTGGGCAGAGTCAATACGATTGTTCTCATAACCAACCCTGTGCTTCGTCATCAACACGACATCCTGACAATCGGCATCATCTACCATTGAATCAGAGTAGGGATCATCCTCTGCAAGTACATTACTCCCAAGGATTGCATCAAAATAGACATGTATATCAACCAAGCGGGCCTCTTCATGCAGTCCAAGCACTACCTCCAATTGCAGCTGGTGTTCCGTTTTATCAACAGGTTGGATATCAAACATACGGTGGTGCCAATTATCATCACCAGAACGGTGGCCTGCCCAGAGTAAACTCAAGAGTAGGTAGAGATTATGTACGTCATCAACAATAACCAGTTCTCAGCATTAGACATTGGAAGAGGTCGAAGACCTCCACCACCACCACCTGGTCACCGCCGTTAACATGGGTGCTGAGCAAGAGCCAGCCGTATATGGATTGTTGTAACAATAAATTAGTTATGCCAGATCTATAGTTAATTATTTTACAGATTAAAGTATTGAATTGTGATATTTCACCTTGCTGATATTAATTCTTGGGAAGCATAATTGTTGTAACTTGTAATATAATCTTGTTTGATATGCAAAATTCGATACCCTATTTGGCATGCTCTAGTAGCCACCATGACTCCACGAGGGAGAAGTGCAAGTACGTAACAGTCATATGTGGTTCTTTAATGCAAGTCCCTTTACTGTTACGTACTTACGTTCCCTGTTTCTGTCCTGGGCTCGTGGACATGCCGCGTTAAGTTTTTGACTTAATTTTATAAACCTAAATACCGAATTATAGATTTGAGCAATTTGTGAAACTGCCACAACACCACGGAAGCCTCAAACTGCAAAAAACACTAAAACATACCAAAGTACTTGTGCAGGAGGCGAAAAGAGGATGTCTTTGCTTAATTTTCTTCTATCCCCCGCCTAACTTCTTTTGGTTACCAATCAACCATTATCGATGTAATCCAATTATTTGAATTTTTAATTGAAAAGTGATGGGTTATTGATGTGTTTTTATATTTTTATATTATCTACCACCAGCGAGTCAAAGATTCGATGAACTTTTTTGTTAAATATTTAAAAAAAAAAGTGTTGCGACTGGATTTTGGCCGGACCTTTGTTCGATCGGACATGTAATGAAGAAGAATGTGAGGGTTGGGCTCCCCGATTCACCTCCGATGTGAGAATAAGTTAGTCAGTTTTGGTAAGGTAATTAAAACGTAGAGAGTTTGTGTGTGTAAAATTGTGATTAAGTGAATAATAGAATGATGAACATGTGTACTTAATCTCTGTCCCTTCTCTCTCTGCCCATCCTGCAGAGATCGTGGGGATAACCGTTCGGAGATAGAGATCGTGCGTCCTAATGGGCCAGGAGCTCCGAATAAGGAAAATGGGTCCTCGTTCGTATATGGGCCTCGGTCGTTATGTACAAACTCTGATAATTGGGCCCAAGAAAGACTTGGGCTGATGGACCTCTAACATGTCCCTAGGCTTCAGTCGGAATTCATTTTCAGGATGGAGGCCAAAACTAGGAGTCCAACTTCGGAGTTATCTTTTCTTCGGATAAGATTGCCAGTGTGTATCGATTAGACGTCTCATGGGGAGGTGTGTCTCTTAAATGATGACAGCTGTCCCATCTCGAGATCTACACCTCCATCTAACCCGTCGAATTTGAAACGTTTCGTCCAAATGTCACACCTCTGTACTTAAAACCCAAAACCTTTCCATTGTCCTTTTTACGCTTTCAATACCATCGACTTTTCAGAGCAAAAAATCTTTTTCACAGGAGCATTTCACGAATAGCAGCAATTGGAACCATCATCTCGTTTCCAGAAACTCTTGGTTCTCCAATCCCATTAGAAGTTTACCTTCAAAAGATTTATCCTCAGGAACTTGATCTTATAAACCATCTTCCAAACAGTGAGTTCTTCTCTAACTTCTCAGTGCTTTTCTCATACGTCATTTTTTTGCCACTTATTTGTCACACACTCACCTTGTACGGATATATATATATATATATGTTTTAGGCGAGGTGTTTTGGTCCATATGGGTTTTTGGATAAAATGCAGGCTAATTTCTGGGTTTAGTAGACCATTCTTAGGGTTTTACCTTCCCGTAGCTTTTTCCTGGGATTCTGGGGTTGCAGAGGTGTTTTTCTGGGCCCAAGGGGTTGGAGGCGGTCCCATTGGCCAAGAACATTCTTCGGGATGTTCGTGACTTGTGGAACGGTCTTCGGTTCCCTTGGGTCTTAGTGTAGGCGTTGGGCATCCGACTGATCCTGGCCTCTATACTCGGCCTCTAGCGAAATAGGTTCTCCCAATTTTTTTCTTTTTCTTTCCCGAGTACATGGCTAACTCTTTTGTTCCCGAACGCAGGGTATGGATCAGCCCGGCGCCCAGGAAGTTCACCTTACTCAGCCATGGCGCACTTTGGTGACGAAGGCCGGTTCCCAGCGGTGAACTTGGTTTCTGTGATGACCGAAGAAGAGGTTGCATCGATGCCCGCTAAGTATGATTTTCCTTCAAAATTCGAAGCTTATCGCACCGATGAAGATGACCTTATTTTCCATACCCCCGTCATAAAGTGGCCACACGGGAAGTTCGGAATAGGTGTCTCTGAATGGGCATTCTTTTGTGGTCTTCGGTTTCCTCTTCTTCCCATAATAAGGCGATTCTTAATTCGTACGGGAATTGCCTTAGGACAATTAGATCCGAAAAGTTTTATTCACTTCAATGCTTTTCAAACTCGTTGTGTGAAAGATGAAGTTGAGCCCAGACTATCCCTCTTCTTCCATCATTATGACTTTAAGAAAAACGGCAAGTCTGTAGGGTTTTACACTGTGGCCCGAAGGTCTGGTCGAGCCGATCATGATAACTGGTTTTTCGTTAGTGGTCCCAAATTAGACAATTACCGAGTCTGGAGAGAGGTAGAGCCCGACAACATCATAGCTCCGTAGATGGACGACGTGGACAAGGCGGACTATGTAAAAATTAGCAGGCCGATGAATCCCTCCAAAATCCCTCTATCTATGAGCCGAGATAAGGATTGGCTGAAGTCCCTATGGGGTAGCGGTAACATTTCTTCTTTCCTTCGATCGGATTTATCTACTTATCTTGTTTACTAACTGTTTTCTTTTCTTTGGTCGTAGTGTCTACCAAGGCGGATATGGCTAGGAGGTTGGCCGAGAAGGCTGCCAAGAAGAAGGCCGACCAGGAGGCCAGACAGCTACAAGCTGCGGGCGGTTCTCAGCCAAACCCGACCTCGAGCCCTCCTCATGCGTCCGATCGGTCTGTCCATCCGACTGGTTCTTCAGCCAGTCAGATGGGGGATTCGACGGACAACCGCAACAAGAGGGGTCGCAACATTGAAGACACTGTCCACACTTAACGCCCAGCTTGATCGATCTTGACTAGGGACAAGTTTACAACCCGTGCTCCTGAAGAGGCGAAAGAGGTGGCTGGGGACCTCAATTAGGTCATTTTACTATGGTGCGATCATTTTCTTGTACTTGTAATATTTGTGCTTTTCCCCATTCACTTTATAATTCTTTTCCTTGTTGTTTCAGGCTGCCCCTTGGGCTGCGGCCATTGAAGAAAAAGTTAAGGATATGGCTAAGCAACTAGAGGGCGCGAAAGCTCTCAGCACGAAGAACGAGGAGCTCCAGCTTTGGGATAATAACTTGGAGATTGAGCGCGACGCTCTTGTGACGGAACGGGACACCCAGAAGCTTCTAGCCGATCGGAGGGCTGATCAGGCCAAAAGGAATCGTCGGTTGCAGAAGAAAGCCGAAAAGAAACTGACCGTAGCTGAAGATAAGAGTTATCAGGTCGGGTGTGAGGAGGCAGTGAAGAGAGTTCATCAGGCCGGTTAGGACTATACACAGATCTTGGGTGACTTTAAACATCCCATCACTCGTCCCGAAGAACCAGACATTCCTCTCGAAGTTAGCTCGGGCCCTGAGTCCGAACTTTCTGATTGAAGATTTCTGTTTTTGTACATTCTATTTATCAAATGATGTAAGCCTTCGGGCATAACTCTTGCTGGCCTTCGCGCGTAACTTTTGATTGCCTTCGGGCCTTAATCTTATGCCTTTTGATTATGCTCTTGAGCGTTATTTTGCCTTAGCATAAAAAGCTTTATTTTTACGCATCTTCGGTCATTATTTTTCCTCAACATAATTTCTGTATTTTTATGTATCTTCGGCTGATTCATTTGCCTTAGCATATTAATTAATTTTTATGCCTCTTCGGTCATTTATTGCCTTAGCATATTTTTGTGTTTTATGAGTCTTCGGTCATTTATTGCCTTAGCATAATTTCTTTTATTCTTATGCATCTTCGGCTCCTTTTGCCTTAGCATAATTTTTGCATTTTCGATCGTAACCTAGCTGCCCCCTAGTATTTAAGGGGTTTTGTAAATGATTAAGGTCTCATTCAGTCAGTGAAAAATATTTCCTTCCAACCTTAATTAATGTCGAAGCAACTTAAATACTAAGACATTTATAAGGATCCAAATTTTATTCGGTCGGCCCCAAATTTGGGCCCGGTAAGCCTTTGCAACGTACTTGAATAACAACGTACTTAAAACACTGAAATGAGTTAAAGGAAGCGTGTTTTATTTGGTCGGCCCCAAAATGGGTCCGTTAACTTAACTTCGTACATGATAATGTGTATTTTATACACGTTTGTCTTTTATTCTCTTGCATTTTTGTTCGTTTCGAATGTAGTTTTATCGATATTAATTATGTTTTTCATTTTTCAGTGCCTCATGCTTAATTGTTGAAAAGATGGATTATTTTGGGTTTGAAAGCGAAGATTATTCAAGTAGGAAGTTAGAAGATGCAAGCTCGCGATGCCGGGAGGTGTTTAATGTATTATCTTGAAGATTTTCTCCCGCACGGACTGCTGTATGGCCGTTCGACAGGTCGTTCAAAGGAGCAGTTTTTCTGTACGGGTTGCTGTACGGCCGTACGACTCCTGCTATGTATTAAAAGAAGTAAAGCCAAACACATCTAATATCTTAACCAACACCTAACTTCTTCATCTAACCTAACCTCTTTAAGGTCCATTCAATTAGGGTTAGTAGAGTAGAGAGAAACATCAATTACTCATAATCTAGCATTGATTATGAGTAACTAACTCCATATATTTGGCTCAAGGAGGAATTCTTGTACTAAACCCACTTCAATTTAAGTAAGATTTATTTAACTCTATCTTGAATGCTTGTGATGTATTGTTTATGATTTTGCTTGGAGATTTGTAAGTTGCTTCAATTTGCTCTTCTTGTAATATCAATTGCTAATTGTTTGTGCTAATACGTAATCGTTAGTGCATTCACTATAGTAGCACAAGATTTAGTGTACCTAAATCCTCAAGCTTTAAGTGCAAATACCTAGGTTGAGCTTTTCATCCTTGGGTTTGTCCTAGCCTCTCTTTGATTGATTCCTTGATTTGGTTAAATTGGTAGTGCTTCACTATTGGTTGCTAGTATCAAGAGAACTAATTTATGTGCTTCACTAAATTAGTGTTTATAATAGAAGAGAAATAAGTGATTGTGTGCTTCACCAATTATCTTGGTTAGGTAGAGTTAGATATATTTGCTTGTTGTTGGGTTGAAGTGCTTGAGTTGCCATTATCCTTAGGTCGAATATATCCTTATCTTGTTAATTTAAACATTGTACCTTGTTGTGTTGGAAAAATTGGATGATTGTAAATTCATTTGGTTATAGTTCTCTAGCAATTTATTTCTTGTAGGCAAGGTGTTTGATAAAACACCACAATCAACTTAAAACCCCCCACCATTTTACATTACACTATTTTTTAACGCTATTCCCCTGGGTTCGATCCCTACTTGCCCCATTTACTACATTTGCAGTTAAGTGCGAACATAGTAGAGCATAAACATTTATTATCAATTTGGCCCGTCGACGATCGAATATCCCTATATCTTGCTAATTCACTCATTGTGTTGTGTTGGTAAATTTGGATAGTTGCCATTAACTTAGTTGTATTTTTGTAGCAATTTAGTTATTGTATGCAAGGTGTTTGATAAAACACCTTAACCAAACTCAAAACCCCCCATTTACACACTTCTAGATTGTAAGAGATAATCTACTTGAAATCAATATTGAGAGTCCTTCCCTGTGAACGAACTTACGAAAAACACTACCTTCAGTACACTTAACCATTTGGTTTTCTTTGTACTTAGTTAATAACAGTAGATGTAAAAATGGGACAAGCAATCTTTCATTGATCATGCAAAAAGCTTATACATGATTTTAAGTTACAGATTGATGCTCACTTAGGGAATTGAAAATTGTCAAATAAAATAGAATAATGAATTAAAATGAACAAGTAGATGCATCCAATAAGCTTACTGGTAGAAATGGTGAAGATGAGCAGCATGCCATGTATTCTTGATTGGGTTGCCGTCCGAATGAGCCAATTTGTAAGTGTCCGATCGAACCACTTCAATTACCGTGTATGGCCCTTCCCAATTTGGCACTAGTTTCCCTTGCTTGGTCGACATAGAAGTCGCCAGCTCCCGAAGGACTAGATCTCCTACTTGGAAAGATCTCTTTTTTACCCCAGAATCATAATACTGTGCCGCTTGGAGTTGATATCGGACATTCCTTTGATGTGCAGCCTCCTTTTCTTCTTCTATCAAGTCCACATTTGCTCGCAGACCGAACTCATTTGTTTCCACATTAAAAACCTGAGTACGATAAGACTAGACCCACTTCAGCCGGCATCAAAGCATAGGAACCAAAGGCAAGCCTGAAAGGTGTCTCTCCGATCGATGACCTTGGAGTTGTTCGGTAGGCCCAAAAAACATACGGTAACTCCTCGGCCCAGGGTCCTTTAGCTTCTCCTAGTCGCTTCTTAATCCCATCAAAGATGATTTTGTTTGCTGCTTCGATCGCCCCATTACCCTGCGGGTGACCGACTGAACTAAACTTTTGCTGGATTCCAAATTTGGCTAAGAACTTCCTGATTTTGCTTCTAATGAATTCGGTCCCGTTGTCCGAAACACACATCATCGGGATCCCAAACCTTAAGATCACCTGTTCCAACAAAAACTTTTTTTCCGCTTCTTCAGTGATGGCCGAAAACGGCCTAGCCTCCACCCATTTTGTCATGTAGTCAATGGCTACTATGCAGTACTTAGCTTGCTTCGTGCTGGTTGGCAGAATGCCAATAATATCTATTTCCCACATGGCGAAAGGGATAGGACTGAGTACCGAAGTCATCTCTTCGGGCGGTTATTTTGGCACAGTACTGAAAAGTTGGCATTGCTTACACTTCTTGGCATATTCGGTGGTGTCTTCCCTTAAGGTCGGCCAAAAGAATCCTTGCCTCAAGATTTTGAAGGCAAGTGATCGTCCTGCTAAATGCTCTCCACAAATACCTTCATGAACCATTTCCAATGTAAGTCTTTATTCTTCGGGGTCAAGGCACCGAAGTAATGGTTGGGTGGCTGCCCTTCTAAATAGTCGGCCTCCCACGAGGGTATAGCTGGTTGATCTGTATTTCACTTTCTGGGCCTCTTTCTTGTCCAGTGGCAAAGTACCCTTTTCTAGAAACGCTCTGATTGGTGTCATCCAATTGACACCCTGGTGTATTTCCATGCATTGCTTCTTCTCAATGGAAGGGGCTTTCACTTCGGTCAGATAGATTGATCCTTGAAGATTCTGAGTTTCAGCCGAAGCTAGCCTTGACAGCGCATCTGCTCTACTGTTGTTTTCTCTAGCATTTGACTTAGCTCAAAGGACTCAAAAATCATAATATTTTCACGTACCTTCGCTGCGTAAGCCTTCATCCGGGGGTCTTTCTATCCGTACTCCCCAGTAAATTGTTTGACCACCAACATTGAATCAATGAATGCCCTCAGATGTTTCACCTCTAAGTTTCTCGCCAAATCCAGACCTGCTATCAATGCTTCATACTCGGCTTAATTATTGGTTAGGGGGAAAGTGAATCTGATGGCCTGCCATATCTCGAATCCATCCGGGCTCTTGAGAATTAAACCTGCTCCACATTTTTATCCAGCGACCGATCCATCCACAAAGATTTTCCATTTTCCGGGCGAACGAATAAGCTGTTCTTCAAGAGCCAAATCCTTCGGCCCAGAAAAATAACATTCTACCATGAAGTCGGCCAGGGCATGTGCCTTAATTGTTGTCCTCGGGATAAATTCTAAATCATACTCCCCCAACTCAATCGACCAGGCAACCACTCTGCCCGAAGTCTCAGGCCTTTGCATAATTTTCTTCAAGGGATGATCAGTAATAACCTGTACTGTTCGTCCTTGAAAGTAGTGGCATAATTTCCTTGAAGCCATGATCAGTCCATAAGCAAACTTCTCTGCATTGGGATATCTTGTTTCTGCATCTTTCAGAATATGGGAGACATAAAAGACTGGATACTGATTCCCTTTGTGCTCTTTGATCAGTAAAGCTCCAAGTGTTCGGTCATTCACAGCTAAGTATAGCTGTAGTGTTTCCTTCAGATCAGGCCTCATTAGGAGTGGGGCTTTCACTAAGTACTCTTTAGCCTCTTCAAATGCTTTCTGGCAGTTCGGCCCCCACTCGAAGTTCTTTGACCCCCGAAGTACTTCGAAAAATGGTAGAGCTTTTTCAGCTGACCTAGAAATGAACCTCCTCAGGGCTGCCAACCGTCCGGTCAGCTTCTGAATGTCCCTGATCGTCTTCGGTGCTTCCATATCAATTACGGCCTTGATTTTCTCTTGGTTTGCCTCAATCCCTCGGGCACTGGCCTTGTAACCCAGAAACTTTCCACTGTTACCCCGAACGTACACTTATTCGGGTTGCTTCTCATGTTGTTCTTTCTAAGTGTTTCAAAACACTCCCTCAAATCTTCTGCATGATCCCTGAAGAGGAACTTAACGATCATATCATCCACATAGCATTCCATGTTTCGGCCTATCTGTGCCTTGAAGACCTTGTTGATCATCTTCTGAAATGTTGCCACCGCATTCTTCAGTCCGAAGGGCATCTTGATGTAGGCATAAGTGCCGTTCGGGGTGATGAATGTTGTCTTAGGTATGTCCTCGGCATTCATGGCGATTTGGTGGTATCCAGAGAAAGCATCCAGAAAAATGAGTATTTGATGCCCCGAAGTAGCATATATCATTTGATCAATGTTCGGCAGCGGATAGTGGTCCTTTGGATAGTGTTTGTTCAAGTCAGTATAATCCACACACATTCTCCACTTGCCGTTTGATTTTTTGACCACCACCACGTTCGCCAACCAGTCGGGGTAGTCTATCTCCTCAATGAACTTTGCCTCAAGTAACTTTTCCACTTCGGCTTGAATGACCTTTTGCCTTTCCATGGCAAAATTTCTCTTCTTCTGCTTCATAGGTTGGGCATCGGGCTTGACATTAAGACTTTGCTTTGCAACCGATGGATCCAACCCTGGCATATCTTCGGGGAACCCAAGAAAACACATTATGGAATTTCCTAATGACTTCAATAACTTTCTGTTCAGCTCTGGCTCCATGCTCTTCCCAATCTGTATCATCTTCCCTGCTTGCCCGACGAACAACTCAACTTCTTCGGTTTCTGCAGCTGGTTCGGCAATTGGGCAAGACAAGTCATCCCCAAACTTCTCCAATTCAAATGTTCAACAGTTGACGGCTGCCCCCAGCTTCATTCTCGCTTCTCTTTCTCTTGCCAACTTCGTCCATCTCAACATCTTTGTCTCTCTCCAAATCTTCCAACATTATAATTCTAGCGGCCTTCTAGTCGCTTCTCATCTCTCCAACTCCATGTTCGGTTGGAAACTTCAACTTTAAATATGGGATAGAGGACACTGCCTGGAACAAAGATAAGGCTGGCCTTCCTAAGATTCCATTGTACGGGCTATCAACCCGAACCACATAAAACTTCGCTTCTTTCGCCACAGTTTATGGCGCTTTACCCAACAAAACAAACAGTGTGATGGTTCCTTCTATCGGTACAGGCTGATTACCGAAGCCATATAGTGGTGCCTCGTGGCATGGCTCCAGTTGTTCGTCTCCCAAGTTCATCTTGCAATATGTTCGGTGATACAGAATGTTTGACGTAACTTCCTTCATTGACCAACACTTTCCAAATCTTGTTCTCCCCAATCACTAGGTTTATAACAAGTGGATCTTCGTGCGGCCATATCACATCTTCAAAATCATCCTCCGTGAAAGCGATAGGCAACAGTTGCTTAGCTGCGCTCGACTGATGGAAGCTGTAAATTTGCCTGGCGTACTTCTTTCGGGCTGTCTTGCTGTCCCGATCAAGTATAGTTCCTCCGGATATAGTCCTAACTTTGCCTCTGTATTTTTCTGACCACTCTGCATCTCTAGCATCTCTCTTCTTTTCTTTGGACTCGAGCTTGTCCCTCAAATCTCTCACAAATTGGGTCAGTTCTCCATCCTTAATCATTTTTTCAATCAGCTTCTTTAGGTGATAACATTCATAGCTGTTATGACCCTTGTCCCGATAATAATCACAATACTTGTTCTCATTCCTTTTATGTTCAGGGGTCTTCAGCCTAGCCGGTCGAACGAACCCAGGCTTACCCTTAATCTCATGGAGAATCTTTGAGATAGGGGTGTTTAAAGGTGTGAACACCGTGCTATCTCTATCCCTCCTACGTTCGGCCCCTTATCGGGCCTGGTTTCATTCAGCCTACTTTTGACATCACCACGACCCCTTCGGTCGTCCCTTCTGTCATCTCTATCACTTTTCTTACTATTCTTATACCCCCCAATGGATTTCATCTTCCTTCTAATAGCCTCTCCCCGTAAATATATATCATTTAAAGACTTTGGAGGCATATCGTAAAGAGAAGATCGAAGCTTCTTACCTTTAATAGGGTCAAGCCCGGTCGAGAGAAATCCAGCAGCTTTAATCTTGTCCAAATTCGTCACCATGCCAGCTTCTTCTTTAAACCTTTCCAGATAGTCCCCGAGCTCTTCATTCAGCCACTGTCTACAGTGAATCAGGGCCTCGGTGTCTTTCTCTCTTCGGCACAAGTGAGAATAGTGCCTCAAGAACTTCTTCTTAATCTTCTCGTATGAGCCAATTGACCTAGGCCTTAGTGATCGATACCACATTGACGTTGGCCCTTTGAGGTAGGTCTTGAACATTTTGCAGAGCATCACATCACAGTGCCCCATACCAGTCATGAGCGATTCATACTTCTCACAATGGCCTTCTGCTCCTCTCGCCACTTCAGAAGCATCTCTTGTTGTTCCTCGGGAGACGGTATACCCCCCTCTTCTTCAAAATTCAATAGCCTCGGGATTACAGGAGGAGTGCGGCTGCCTCCGGCCACAGCGAGGTTGTCACTTACAGGTGTTTCTTCATTCGTCATAGTTGCTGGTAAATTTCAACACAAACGTATCTCTATGTTCCCACAGGCGGTGGCAAATGTTGCGACTGGATTTTTGCCGGACCTTTGTTCGGTCGGACCTGCAATGAAGAAGAATGCGAGGGTTGGGCCCCACGATTCACCTTCGGTGTGAGAATAAGTTAGTCGGTTTTGGTAAGGTAATTAGAACGTAGAGAGTTTGTGTGTGTAGAATTGTGATTAATTGAATAATAGAATGATGAACCTGTGTACTTAGTCTCTGTCCCTTCTCTCTCTGCCCCATCGTGCAGAGATCGTGGGGATAACCGTTCGGAGGTGGAGATCGTGCGCCCTAATGGGCCATGAGCTCAATCAAAAAAAATCCTCAAAACAAAATAAGTCATGCAAAAAAGTACCTCCTACCAATTTTTGACTTTAAACTGTTTTTTTAATTTTTGACTTATTACACAAAGAGACATTTTTTGACTTAAAGTAAAAATTGGCTTTAAGCTCGGCGTTGCCAAACGCGCTCCTAATCAGAGAGGGGGCTTCAATGGCTTTGCTTTCTCTGTAAAAAATAAATGACGGTGTGACAGATTGTCCATGTAATTTTTATTAGTTTTAGTCCTAACTTCTTTTTTTATATAAGAGTAATCCTTTGTATATATTATAGGCCAACAAAGTCTTTGAAGCCTATTTAGTAATTTACTAATTTTCCCTTCCATCATATTAATATTAAAAAAATGTTTGGCATTAGAATTGAACCCATGACCTTTATGCAAAGAGTGAATTATTTTCGCATCTCTAACCACTACACCAAAGAAATTTTTAGAACCTTTTTATAACTCATTAAATACATACTCCAAGAACTCATTTGTTACAATGTTGAATATTTCTATTAATTCATATATTTTATAGTCAAACCCGAGTCGAACTGTTCATATTCAAACTTTTTTTGAAATAGGTTCGATTCGAACTTTCGAGTTACTCGATCTCGGCTAATAAATTTTCGAATTCAGTTTGATAGTATTCGAGTTAAACTTGAGATTTAGCTATTTAAGTACTTTACTAAGAGGTTCACGAGACTTATCGGACTTTTAATTTTTAAAATATTATAATTATATTTCATTGTAAATATTCAATATTTTATAAAATTCATATATTTTATCAAGTTAAACCCGAGTCGAACGCGAGTCGAACCGTTTAAATTCAAACTTTTTTCAAAATAGGTTAAATCGTTTCGAGATTCCAAGCTTTATGAGACAAGTTTCGAGGTTAAAATTAAAGAACCAATTGAACTTGAGCTCGAGTTCAAGCTTGACGGAAGTTTTTGGCCGAGTTTGAGCTCGAGTGTGGCAATATTCGGCTCAACTCGATACACCCCACTCTCATTGCTATTAGGTAAAGTATTTTGATAGACTAGAAAAAAATAATTTAAGGAAAACAAAACAAAATTTATTGCAAATGAGATTTGAACTTCATATTAATTATTAGATAAATATTTAGATAAAACACGTAGTTCGGTCAAAAATATTTATTAAAAAATAGATTATAGATACTCTTTTAAAAATAATAGATTTAAAAGTCTAAATGTATTATTGAAATATGATACTTAGTAGATAATGTATCACAATGTATATGAATACAAACCAAAATTTTAGCTAATTTAAATTAAAATTACAAGAATATTAAATCACTGTCATATGACCACTGCCACGCCACCACTACCACGAGCACGACATGCACCACTTCCAAAATTACCAGAATTTTATTTGTAACAACATAACCACCACTTACACCACCAAAATCACCAATATCAAAGCAAAATCACTAGGAATTCAACTAAAGTTTCCAAAACTTAAACGTAAATCATTAAAAAAATTGAACACAAATTACAAAAATATTCAAGATTTAGAATTGTGTAAATATTCGAAGCCATTGGTAATGGTGTTGACAGTAGTAAAGTGAGTAAAAATGTTATCGATCGACGTTACAAACTTAGATATATTGAGAGAGGGATGATTGAATTAGTGGAGGTGTGGTCAGGAATGTGACTGGAATTCGTGACAAACATGTTTATCAGTTACTTTCGGAGTGATGGTCGATTTGGTAACAAAAGATCGCAGAGTGATGATGGTTTATACACACTTCCTCTCTCTCATCCACACACACACATTATATGTGTGTATATCATGAAAGATGATGACAAATGGATTGAGGTGGCGATAACGGCGGTGTAAAGTAAGTGATGGTATCTAGGGTTGCCAAAAATGGAAGGGGCATATGAGTGGATGTTGGTGAAGGTTGAGATGTAAATTAGATTTGAATGTGTTGTTATGATTAGTTTTCGATTCTCTAATCTGTAAATGATCTTATTTAGCACTTGTCTATATATAAACACGTGAGTCTACTGACTCATGATTAGATTTTTAAATTATGTAGTGTTTAATCATTCCAAGTCATGTTTTTTTAAATTATTAGATGTGATTGTATTGTTATGATCATATATGAAATTCAGGTGAGAAATTTGAGTTATTACTAGTGTTCATAAAAAATACCACACTAATGATATACATTGTTTCAAAAATTATAAATTGTCTATTTAAAAAAATGAAAACAATAACATTTTATGAATTTAAATGGTGCCCGTGCTTTGCACGGGCTTTCATGCTAGTAATATAGAATAATACAAAACAACTTCTTTAAATTTCAATGTTTGTAATGTACTTTGATATTCGAATCAAATCAATGACATTTTATTTGCTATTTGAACAACGCCCAGACTGGAATCGAATCCTTAACCTCGTAAGGGAGATAGGGTATCCACTCCACCAATTGTCAATTCTAATAATTAACAAAGGTTTAGATTTTGATGCAATCAAATTACATCAATGATATAATAAAATATAATAGTTATAATATTCAACTCTGTAAACAAAAGGAAAGAAAATTCAATGCACTTCTAAATCCTAATCAGAGAGGGGGCTTCAATAGCTTTGCTTTCTCTGTTTTATATAAGAGTAATAATATAGAATAATACAAATGTACGAGGTCGATAGTTGATACAACTTCTTTAAATTTCAATGTTTGTAATGTATTTTGATATTCCAATCCAATCAATAACATTTTTTTTCGCTAGTTTAACACACATGAAATTGAACCCTCAACCTTCTTCTCAGGGGAGATGAGGGTTATTCTGTAAGAACCCCAAATTTTGGATATAATTAAAACTTTTTATTAAGTAATGATAAAATGAGGAACAATGATTCCGACAACAAGGTCACCAGCTCTAATGAATGGTGGTTTCAAAGAACAATGATTGTAATGAATGGATATTGCTTTGGACAATGATCCTGATGCATTGGTATATTGTCAGAATAGAGTAATTCGATGGTTGAGGACCTAGATAAGAATAATCTACCATCCAGGAAGGAGCTAATGGATCCTTGAAGGGAAATGAATAAGTGCATAGTGTTTTCCGTACGTGCATAGTATTTCCCGTACGTGCATAGTGTTTCCCGTACGTGCATAGTATTTCCTGTACGTGCGAGATAACTCGAGAACGTGTTTCGAATTAAGTATAACTTAACTTTTAATATGTTAAGTAATTAATCCCGAATGCCTTGGCTATTTATAGATCACCAAGCTGAACCGGGACCCGCTACCACTACCCCTTACCGTACTCGACTACCAGGCAAGTTTCAATTCCCTTCTTTTAGGTAGTTGTTGTGATTGAATAAATATATATATATATGATTGCTGATATACATATGCCATTGCATGCATGCCTACTTTCAAGTTGAATTGATATACTTGTTCCCTGAATGTTATTGTTGGCTTATAAGCTAGATAGTTATATATCAGTTATAAGCCGGTTATTGTAAGACCCTCATAGAAGGGCGTATACATCTTATTAATCAAAAATAGACTGGGAGTCAATATTCCTTGATATATCGAGATTACCTCGGAGGAAAATATTTAGGTAAATATTTTCTATTATTTGGGCGACGAATATTATTTGAATATTCGTTCGAGACTAATTATTTTAACGATCCTTACTTCAAATAATTATTTGAACAAATAATATTTCTCAATATTCATTCAGAGTCGAATTGATTATCGACTATTATTTCGAATATTCTTCTAAAGATGAGACTATTAAATGAATATTATTTGGATATTCTTTTAGAATATTATTTTATTAAATAAATATTACTTTTGAATATTCATTTAAGATATTAAATACTTGATGGATATTATTTTAATATTCATCTGAAGCTTGATTTAATTATCGAATATTATCTCGAATATTCCTTAAGGCTTGGATTACTAAATGAATATTACTTGATATTCATTTAGGATATTATTCATTAAATGAATATTACTTTTGAATATTCATTTAAATTCCTAATTAATTATGAATATTACCTTAAATATTCTTTTCAGGTCTTATTAATTAATGAATATTGTTTTTAATATTCATTTAAATATTTATTTATTCAATAAATATTCTCCTGATATTTCTTCAGGGATTATTTTGAGAAATACTCTGATTAAAGATATTCTTTCATATTCCCAAATATTCTTTAAATATTTTAACTCAATAAATATTCTCTGAATATTTATTCCATACTTAGAATAATCTCGATAAGGTTTATCTTCTTCGATTATTACGAAAAATATTTCGGAGTCATATTATCATTAATCCTATATCAAGAAAGGTTCTCAGACATCATTCTTCTTTGAGTCTATCTCCTTAATAATAAGGCTCAAATAGGTCGGGAGAATAAGAAAAGAAGATTTGAGGGTCCGAAAGGAGGTTCAAGTGAGGGAAGCTACTTTAACAAAGGAGGTAGAGGACAAAAATCTCAATTTCTGGGAAAGTCGGGGGGTAACAAGACTACTAGTGAGATGGTGAATCGGGGTGGTAAATCGTCAGGAACATTTCAGTCCAATCAATCACGACCACCATTACCAGATTGTGAAACGTGTGGTAAGAAGCATATAGGGGTCTGTAGGGTGCTGGGAGTAACTTTTTTTAAGTGTGGACAAAAAGGACACTACCTTAACCAGTGCCCATCAACTGATACAAACCCTAAAAGAGATGTTAAGTGTTACCAGTGTGGGAAATTAGGGCACATTGCTAGAGATTGCCGTTCCGGTGAGTCATACGCGCCAGGACAGAGTGTGACTGCTTCAAATAGGCCTACTGCTAGAGTGTACAACATGACCTTAGGGGAAGCGTTGACGAAACCAGATGCGGATACAGGTACTTGTTTTTCGATTTAAATTTTTTGTTTAAGTCTTTGGTTAAGGATCGACTTAATCAATAAATGGAATAAATAAGTTAATAATATAGATAAGGAAAATCAGTATCTATTAAGGGCTAGGAAACGTTAGGAAAAGAAAAGTAGGAGTGTTTTGGGAAAATACAAGCTCGTTGAGACAAACAGGAAATATATTATAGGTAGTATTTTCTACAATTGTTTTAAAGAATATTATTAGAGCTTATTTTCTGGAAAATTTTACAGAGATGAGATATAGGAATATTGAGGTGTTAATATTTATGTCATGATAGAGATCAGAAGATGGTCAAACCATAAGTGAGATACACTACCATTCAGAAAAGGTCAATGTGGTGGCGGATATCTTCGTCGAAAGTGGAAGGAGAGACGAGATAACATGGAATGACTGGAAACAGGAGGAGATTTGTGAGGAAAAGACAGTAAAAGTACAGCTATTGATAAACTAAATGGCATGTTGATGAATGACAAGGAAGTTATGTTGGTGTATTTCTGCGTAAACAAGATAGAGATATTACGAAAGGAAAAGGATAGAGGAAATAGGGTGGAAGTTAGAAGGTGTGAATGAGAAAGATACCCATGGACATTTTCAACATGATTCCGGGACGGAATCCTTTTAAGGAGGGAAGACTGTAATAACCCTAACTTTAGCAATGCTACAGTAATCACATGAATAGTAAAATTTGAGGATTTAGGGAAATGGTATGTAGGTACTCAATATTGGAGATGGAAAATGAATAAACAGAAACCATATTAGTGTTGTACATTGAAAATAAGTGACTCGAAATGACGATAGATTCCAGAAATTCCTGAATATGGATTTTTAGGATTTTGATTTCGAATAAGCTTCTTTTTTATATTAGGGAGCATAGAAACCCTATAAGAATTATATATTGAGGGATTAGTGAATTTAGATTAAACCAAGGGATTATTAAGTTAAGAGAATACCAAAGGAAATTGGATTCGTAAATGATTTCGAAAACCACTGAGATAATGAGGTATACTCGAAACGAACCACGATTAGACGAGTATGGAAACCAAGCAACCAAGATTAGTAATCTAACAAGGATGCATACCACATTATGATTATCCAAGATTATTAGCATAATACTTAGAAAATAAGGAAATGAGAATATTAGATCATCCTAATGACATCACTAATGACATCACTTTCCACTAACTTCTTTTAAGGGGCAAATTAGTCATTTAGCATGGTTTTATACACTAAATATCTTCCAATCTTCCACCATACTCTAGAATTAATAAGTGATTAGCTAGATAAGATCAAAACCAAGAGCAAAACTCTCTCCCCCACCTCATTTCATCAATTCGGCCAAACAGTAACAGCCTACTTAGAACAGGCATATCTCCTTCATTTCTCAGCCAAATTTTGCGTTCTATAGCTTTTTGGAAAGCCCATGAGATAATCTATAACTCTTATTTCACAATGTTTGTCCAGAAAAGCAAGGTAAGGGCCTCGTTTTTCATGTTCTTTCAGCTGGGTTTTAGAACTCCGAAAATCTCTAAGTATGTTCTTGATGTTTCTTGTTAGTTTAAGGTGTTATAAAGTTATATCAAGGCTTCTCAAGGACTACAAGCCTTTGTTAAATTTTGTTAAAGCTTCAAGGCAGGTATAAACCCTAACCCCTTTTTATTATGTGAGTTTTAGTGATGTTAATGGATGATGTGTGGTTAAAAGTGATTATTGTGATGTTAGCTAGCATAAATTTTGATTGATTGTTGGGTGATGGTATTGAGGCCTCACCACTGATTATATGGATTATGAGGATGTAATATTGATGTGTATGGAGTGGTGGATGATTATATGGCTTGGTTGTGATGGAATGGTTTTTGGAATGTCCGAAATATAGCCGTTATAATGTCCGATTGTCGTTAGACCAAGAAACTGCCCTGTTTTTGGACCCTATACCCATACGGTACCTTACTATCCAGACCCCTAAGTGACCATGATGAGATAGAGCTTGGTTCATAGATTCGTTTTGATATAAGGTGCGTTAAAATCTGATGAACGGTTTAGCAGAAAAGTCAATTTTAGTGAAAGACGTTCGAAAGCCGAGAAAACGTAGTTGTACCAACTTTGAGGATATAACTACCATACTTAGACATTCTTAAAAATTATAAAATTTTGGGATATGGTAGTAGGGTAGTCAAAGAGGCATTACCAGTTGGCCCTATGGTAAAATTCGAAATCCATATTTTCTGAGAATTTTTACAGTTAAGTGTGGTCGTTAGGGGAAATGGTGAAAACCCCTGAAACTTTGATTGAGTTTATAAATGGTTAAGTTCTTGAACCTTTAGGGTAATAGTGATATGTTAAACATATTAAAGTGTCAAGGGTATTGTTATACAAGAGTGAAGTGAGTAAGAGATGTGGTATTCTAACGACGGTCCTTTTCGTGTTTATAGAAACTCGGGGAGAGCCACGAGCCACACCTTCAGGACATCGAGAACGAGGCAAGATCTTTTCTATCCCTACTTGGAAAATTATTATCTTCAAAGAAACTTGATTTCTTGGAATATATATACATGTGATGCTATTATTACTGTATTGTGAAGAAATTGTCTTCCTTGAGTATTTATATTAAAAAGAAAGGTATATGAAGATGTATATGGATATGAATATGGATATGAGTATGAGATGGATATGAATATGGATATTAGTATGAGATGGATATGTATAAAGATGATTATGCATGAAGTGAACCTGCCTTATGATTAAGAGAATAAGAGAGAATGGTATCAGTTGTTATCTAAAGTAAATAAAAGAATGGTATCAGTTGTTATCTAGGGTTAGATGGTTTAATAATATTTTGTTAAAAATAATCTTTAAACATTTGTGACTTAATAAATATTATTTGATTATTACTTTCAAAATAGTTAGAATATTTTATGCATATAAAAGCGTCTTTGATTTCATTGAATACAAAGGAGATGTCTGAGTCATAATTAAAGTATTATGACATATGTTTTAAAGGTGATGATATATGTGAATGGAAATGTGAATGGAAATGTGAATGGAAATGTGAATGATATATGGAAATGAAAGCGAGAAAATGGAAATGTGGAATGATATTTTATAAAGGGAATAATGATTTGACAAAAAGGGGGATTGCAACAGACTTGCGTAAGTGGCTGTGTCAGGGCTGTGTGCGACACAGTCCAGCATTTATTATTTTTATTACGGCACGAAGATGCCAAGGGAGGATGTTAGCAGGTGGCCTTCCTCCAGGGATGATCTTCATTCCTTCTACCGGTAGTAAAAAGAGAGCAGGTACGATTAGGCGACTGATCACCGTCCTAACGTATCAGGCGACAGCAGATATCCCCAATGTTTTTGAAAAGAAAGAACTCATAATGGTTTTCAGATCTGTATTCTGAAAAAGGAAAATGGTATGAAATGATGGAATTGTTTTTACAGTAAGAAGAGAAACTGATTTTATAGTATTTTTATATAATTGTTGTATACATAGGGAAATGGAAAGATTGTATTGAGAGATGATGTGCAGATGATACATTATCTTGAAATATTATGCTGAGGTGATGTAATGGTTTTTAATTATTATAGAAGAAAAACTGATATTATATTAGAAGAGAAGTTGATATTAGAATGCTATATATTTCTTTTAGTATAAAAATATTTGGAAGAAGTAGTTATCAAATAAAAATAAATTCTTTTTATAATAATTATGATTTGTCTTCTGTTTATTATACAGATACATTTATGTTTCTTTTGAAGCTAGTTTATAAAATTTATCTTGCTGAGCTATTATAGCTCACTCTTGATTTATATAACAGCTAGATCAGGTGCTGAAACGTCGCAGTACAACCCGGAAGAGGGTAAAGGGAAAGTCTACCTTATGAGAGAGTATCGACACCTGTTCTCAAGGTAGTATATACTTATATATGGGTATAATAGATGGTATTCTGGGATTGTAACAATAGTTTATCTTTAACTGCTATCATTTATGGATGTTGTTCTCTGAGCATATGACTGGTGTGTGTTAATATTAAAGTGTGGGGTCTATTGTGTGAGTTTTATTATGCATTTATATTCCAGCTGCCAAGAGCAGAATTTTAATGAAATGGAAATTGGACCGTGATGACCTGGATCCATGACCCCGGATCTAGGGACGTCACATCATCCTTCCTCTACATCTAATCCAAATCCAGTTCCCTGTCAACTGAATGACTCAAGTGTAGAAGAAATGAGCTCCATTCCTCTTCCCAAATCTGTCAGAACTGTGCAAAATCATCCTCAAGATAATCTTCTCTCAGATTTAAATCAAGGGATTACCACTCGTAGCAAGGTTCGCAACTTTTGTGCATTTTATGCATTTGTAGCTGAATTCGAGCCTAAAAATGCTAAGGAGAGAGTCGAGAATGAGCAATGGTCAGTGGCCATGCAAGAAGAACTTAATCAGTTCGAACGGTGTGATGTCTGGGAGCTTGTACCTCCTCCTGAAAATGTCACAATCATTGGAACTCGTTGGGTCTTCAAAAATAAGAAGGATGAAGATGGAAATATCATTCGAAATAAAGCTCGCCTCGTGGCTCAAGGTTATAATCAACAAGAAGGCATCGACTACGACGAAACTTACGCTCCAGTAGCTCGATTGGAAGCCATACGCATACTGATGGCATTTGCAGTCTACAAGAACTTTAAATTGTATCAAATGGACGTTAAAAGCGCCTTCTTAAATGGTTATCTTCAAGAGGAAGTATTCGTAAATCAACCCCCAGGTTTCATACATGAAAAATATCCGAATTATGTTTACAAACTCAAGAAATCTGTCTACGGCCTTCGACAATCTCCCAGATGTTGGTACGATCGACTAAGTACCTTCCTTGTCGATTCTGGTTTCATTAGGGGTACACTCGATCCTACTCTTTTTATTTTTCATAAACGTAATGATTTCTTGATAATACAAGTATATGTCGATGATATTGTGTTCGGAGCCTCAGATGAAACTTTATGCAAATGGTTCTCTGATTGTATGCATAAAGAATTTGACATGAGTCTTATGGTTGAATTACAATATTTTCTTGGCTTGCAAATTAACCAATCTAATGCAGGTATTTTTATTCATCAAAGTAAGTATATTAAAGACTTACTTAAAAGGTTTGATTTGGAAAATGTCACTCCAAAATCTACTCCCATGAGTGTTACCACTAAACTCACTAAGGATGAAAAAGGTAAGTCAGTGGATGTCACTAAATATAGAGGCATGATTGGTTCCTTGTTATATCTCACAGCCTCTCGCCCAGATATCATGTTTAGTGTATGTCTATGTGCCCGTTTTTAAGCAATGCCGAAAGAATCTCATTTAAATGCCGTAAAGCGAATATTTAAATATTTAAAGGGAACTGACGACTTGGGACTATTCTATCCCAGTTCCCCGTCTTTTAATTTAATTGGTTTTTCAGATGCCGATTATGCAGGATCTCAGGTTGATCGTAAAAGTACGAGCGGAGCTTGCGAATTTTTAGGAGATTGCCTAGTGGCTTGGCACAGTAAGAAACAAACTTCAGTGGCAATGTCAACTGCTGAAGGGGAATATATCGCCGCCGGGAGTTGTTGCGCACAAATTTTGTGGATGCAGCAAACCGTAAAGGATTTTGGTATAAAATTCTCACACACTCCAATTTACTGTGATAACACATCGGCTATTAATATTTCCAAAAATCCGGTCATGCATTCTCGCACTAAACATATCGATGTCCGTCACCATTTTATTCGGGATCATGTTTCAAAAGGTAACATTGAACTCATTTATATCCCCACTGAAAATCAAAAGGCAGATATTTTTACCAAACCCCTATCAGAAGACAGATTCTGTATGCTTCGTAGAGAACTTGGAATGTGTTCATTCTAATTAACTCACTCGAATTGAGCATATTTATTTCTCTTTTAAAACAAAAATTATGAGTCTGTGATTTAATTGTTATTATACTAATCTAATCAAGTGACGGTTCCTAATGTTGGTTGCATGCGTGACATCTCGATGTATTATATAATTTCTTTATCAAGGTACAAATTTTTATTCTATTTTATTTGATAAATTAATTAGAGTTCTGAACTTTATTGTGCATTGAGATTTGTTTCATGACTTGTTACCGTGTCACAATGCCTCTTGACTGTCTGCATGCTCGACACCTCTCTCTAGACACGTCTTTTCAGTTCCTCTTCACTCTACTCCACTTCTCGACAACCGCGCCTTAACTTCTCTCTTCCCACTTTCTTTTTTCCTTAACCTTCTCTCATCTCCTTCAACTTATTCTCTCTTCGTCTCCCTTTTCTCTCTCTCTTCTTCTCCAATGGCTAAACGGAAGACTCGCTCATCAGGCCCCCGCTCCGGCAAAACCCCTTCGAAATCGGAATCTTCGAAGCGCCTCAAAGCACCTCCCTCGGAGCACTCTCAATCTAACTCTGATTCTTCCTTACCGGAACGGAGTTTAAAGGCGGAGTTTATGACCCCAGAACAATCATCTAAATGCAAGGACAAACCCCTCATCAAGGAGCGATTGGTGGATGTTGATCTATTTCGGCGTATCGGCATGAACCAGTGTTTTGAAACCCTTTCTTGCGAATCTCTACTTTCTCCTCCACCACAGTTCTACCCTGCTCTAGTTCGTGAGTTCTACTCCAACATGCAACAAGGCCATAATGATATGGTGTTCTCAAATGTCAAGGGAGTGCCCATTGTTCTTACGGTGGATTGGCTTGGCACGATTTTGGGAGTTGCTGCTTCTGGTCCCTGCCCCTTCACTTCGCACCAACCATTTTCTGAGATTGATGACCTTCCTTATGAAGCCCAACTTCGCACAATTCTCAGGGATGCTTCGGTCACGGCGGACACCAAACCTTTGGTATCATCTCTCACTCCCTCGTGTCTTTTGTTATTCAAACTGTTTCACACTAATTTATTGCCTCGGAAAAGTGGTAGAGATAGGGTCACATTTCAAGATTGTATCTTATTGTCACTTTTTGTCAAACAAATCCCATTTAATGTGGCCTCATTTCTTATTCATAACATGCTTCACTGCGCATCTCATGAGTCCATGTACTTGCCATATCCTGCTTTGTTGACAAAAGTTTTTAGATATTTTAAAGTTATTGATGACATTGATGAGATGGATGCTCTGTCCGAATCTTTTGATATATCCTATTTGGCTCGTAACCATCTTGTGGTTAACGAGGTAAATCAACTTGTTTTTGAAACCTCTACCTCAGACACCTCTGTGCCAGCTTCTCCCATTGTTCAACCCTCTTTTGCTCCAGAACAACTGATTGATCTCTCTGAGGTGTCTGCTCAAATTGGAGCCAACACTCAAGCCATTGCTTCTCTTCAAACCAAAATGCTTTCAGTTGAGTCTTATGTCGCTTCAATGTCCAAATCTTTGGAGCTCTTGCATTCTAAACTGGATGTCTTAAAGACCAATGACCAGAGCATTTCTCGTAGAATTGATTATGAATTTGGCTCACTTCATGAGGGCATGGCTCATACAGCTAAAGCTTGGGAGAAGGAGTTTGTCAAGCTATTCTTCCGGTTGGGGACAGAGACTCAATTCCTGTCCAAACAGATTTCATCTATTGGTGGTAAATATACCATCCCCTGGCACCAGAAGCAAGACTGGATCGGAGATTACACCCTTCAGGAGATCACTGCTCCTCTTCCTCTACCTGCTATTCCACCTCCGGCTGCTTTCGGTTTGACTAGAGAGGCTTACATGGACAAACTCTTCAAATGGCTGTCTGCTCGAGATGGAAAGGATCCCTCCTCAAACTTCTTTGACAAGACATTCACTATATATGGGGACTCTCCTAAGTTTGCTCCGACAGGCAAGGGCAAGGATCCTGTCCACATTCCTGATGACGATTAGTTCTCTTTTTATGTTGATGATAGGGGGAGAAAGCTTTGAATATTTTAATTCTGAACATTTTATCTGTGAACATTTTATCTGTGAATTCTCTGTGGTACGAATATTGGTTTAATCTTTGGAGGATAATTATCTATGCTTGGTTTTTGCTTAACATGCTTATCTATATCTTTGCTCGAATATCAGAATATTTGCTCTTTAGTGTCTCTTAAGTGTTTTTGACAGGGGGAGACAAACAAAGAAAGATATTAATTCAATGTGTGCTCATCATCATAAAAAGGGGGAGATTGTTATTCCCATGATTTTAAGATGATGTATTATTGAAATATATCTTAAATGATTCTGACTATTCTTTGCACATGCTCACTGTTGTATATTGTTAAGTAATAGACCATGCTTGTCAGTTTTTATTCTTCCTCCACTAAGTATAATGATGCACACATGTGTTGTCTCTGCACACCATGTGTTTTTCTCCACTTTAGGAATATTGCAGTTGGGCTTCCCTGACATACATTCTTTATGCAGCCTATTTAATTCATTTATCTGCAAAGCTCTAACAGACACACACACTTTGATGACTTCCCGGTCATAAAGTATTCTCTTCACTCGCAACTCGGGTGCTGTTGACTTATTAAGTCGTTGCTTACCTTCTCATCTTTCGAGGGGTAAGATTACTGGAACAAGTTGATATCCGTTACCAAGTAATAGCTTGGAAGTTATTGGTAAATTTTCCTTTCCAACTAGATACGACTACTTTGTGGAGTCTTATCAACAAGTATTATACTTGGGGAAAGGGGGACGAACGTTACATTCAGAATCATGAATTCTATTTGAACTAGGAGTCGTGTAAGAGGCCGAGTAGCGCCGGTCCATCCCCTTTGGCCCAACCGTTGGCCGGGGAGAGCTAGTAAGGCGGTATACAAGTAAAGCCGTCAGTTCTTCCTTCTACCGGTAGTAAATCTAAATTGAGCTGTACGATCTCGACTGATCATCAAGATTGGAACAGCGGGCGCGGTGAATACTCCATCATTGGTTCATCATCCAAATTTATTTATTTCCTGCAACATGATTACTGTTGGCAGAGTTGGAAAAAGGGTCATAACTGGAATTGCAACCTTTTCTTGCAAGTTCCTCTTCTTAATAACAATAAAAATATCTCGCTTACTTTGATGTAGCAGATATTTCTACAAACAAATACTTTAAGTTACCTTGTAACTTAATCGTTCATATTATACTGGCATCATTTTCGTAAATGCATGGCATATGGTTTGAAAGATACTTTTGAACTGTTATACATTATCGTTCAGTTATATATTATTGTTGGTGGGCTATTGCTCACCCTTGCTTTATTATTATATCACAACAACAGCTAGACCAGATGACTCGCACAAGGCGCACTCGACGCGGGCGAGGACGATGAGACTACCAGAGCTGAAGAAGAAGCTATTGGTAGGGTATATTTATTCTTTCAGTACCAAGAATATGGTCTAGTATGACTTATGTAAATGGATGGCAAAGAGTATGTATTTATATTGAAATTCTTTTGGATTGTAAGAACTCATAATGTGATTAATAAAAATTTGATTGTTACTCTGATTTCATCTCTGGGACTATAACGGATGTGTTTTATATTGTTGTGTTGGGTTATAGAGACGTAATTTATTTTATGTTAAGGAAAGTTCAATTATTGTGGACAGAATTGGAAACCGTAACCACCGGATCCCGGACCCCGGATCTGGGGGTGTTACATCAAATTTCATGATCTATAGCTCAAAACAAAGCTTATGAAGAACCCAAGATGTGGTAAATATTTGAGAGCTAAACTCTTGTTTTTCGATTTTTTATGATTTTTACAAGTTGAGTGATGAATAGTGTTCTTCAAGAACTAATCTTGTTTTCTTTGATTCCTATGGTTGGTTTAGCTAGCTTAAAGCCACTCAAGGATCATACAAAGCTTAGTGAGGCTAGAACATACTCCAAGGAAGGTAGACCTCTTGAAACCCTAGCATTTGATTTGAGATTTATAAATGTTTTTGATGGTTTTAGCTTTGTATGATTATAGTGGTGATTATAAGCATGATTATGTAGTTAGTTATGTGATTTAAGAAGCATGATGATTTTGAGGTTAAGATCAGTGGTTCTAGGGTTTGTTGAGATGAGAATCATGTTTATGAATTGTGTTGATGCCCGGTGTGGCTTGTTACGATTTTTAGAACGTCCGATTTATAGCCGTCGTAATGCTGAATTTTTGTTAACACTTAAAAACCAAGCATGGCAGTTAATATAATTTCCTGACCTTGGTAATATTGTGACTGGTCCTTGTGGATCTCGAGTCATAGATCGTTTTGGCGTGAGAATCGAAACATTCCGACTTACGGTTTAGGAGTTATGGTCAAATTACTAAAATTGGTTCAGAACCGTAAGTAAAAGTTCGTAACTTCAATTGAACCCTCGTAAATCATGTTACTCAGTGGCGAATCTTGGTAAATAAATACTAGAGGTCATAAGGAAGGTATTAAAGAAAACCACATGTCAAACGGATCGTTTTCCGATTTTATAAAAATGTTGGAATCGAAGTTAAACGCGAACGAATCCCTAAAAACCCGCTTGATTATAACTTCGGTAAAACACTTAGAAAACGGGCGATAAAACTCGGAGTATAATATTGATTCGTAACGATCGACTTTAGAATTTGTATGACTTAAGTATGTCCCAAGTGTAAGTACAGTGACATGTCGTATTAACGAACGAATGTCGGGTCGGATCGATGATAAAAGGAATCCACTAAAAGGGGTATAACGAGATAACTCGAGAACGTGTTTCGATTTAAGTATAACTTAACTTTTGAGATGTTAAGTGATTAATCCCGAATGCCTTGGCTATTTATAGATCACCAAGCTGATCCGGGACCCGCTACCACTACCCCTTACCGTACTCGACTACCAGGCAAGTTTCAATTCCCTTCTTTTAGGCTGTTGTTGTGATTGAATATATATATATATATATATATATATATATATATGTTTTCTGTTATACATATGCCATAGCATGCATGCCTACTTTCCAGTCATATCGTTATGCTTGTTCCCTGATTGTTTATTGGCTTATAAATTAGATAGCTAACGTATCAATTATAAGCCGGTTATTGTAAGACCCTCATAGAAGGGCGTATACATCTTATTCATCAAATATAGACCGGGAGTCAATATTTCTTGATATATCGAGATTACCTCGGAGGAAAATATTTAAGTAAATATTTTCCATTATTTGGGCGACGAATATTATTCGAATATACGTTCGAGATTATTTATTTAACGATCCTTACTTCAAATAATTATTTGAACGTAACTATTCGACAAATAATATTTTTTTAATATTCATTCAGAGTCGAATTATTTATCGATTATTATTTCGAATATTCTTCTAAAGGTTGGACTACTAAATGAATATTATTTGGATATTCATTTAGAATATTATTCATTAAATGAATATTACTTTTGAATATTCATTTAAGATAGTAATTACCTGATGAATATTATTTTAATGTTCATCTGAAACTTGATTTATTTATCGGGTCTTATCTCGAATATTCCTTTAAAGCTTGGATTACTAAATGAATATAACTTGATATTCATTTAGAATATTATTCATTAAATGAATATTACTTTTTCAATAAACATTTAAATTCCTAATTGATTATGAATATTATTTTGAATATTCATCCAGGGTTCTATTTAATCATCGAATATTATTTTAAATATTCCTTTCAGGTCTTATTAATTAATGAATATTATTTTGAATATTCATTTGAATATTTAATTATGCAATAAATATTCTTTCGATATTTCTTCAAGGATTATTTGAGAAATACTCTGATTAAAGATATTCTTTCATATTCCTAAATATTCTGTAAAATATTTTAATTCAATAAATATTCTCTGAATATTTATTCCATACTTAGAATAACCTCGATAAGGTTTATCTTCTTCGATTATTACAGAAAATATTTCGGAGTCATATTATTATTAATCATATATCAAGAAAGGTTCTCAGACATCATTCTTCTTTGAGTCTATCTCCCTAATAATAAGGGAACCTTACTTGGAAAATGTTAATTATCTTGTCGACTTCCCGGTCATAAAGTATTCTCTTAACTCTCAACTCGGGTGCTATTGACTTATTAAGTCGTTGTTTACCTTCTCATCTTCGAGGGGTAAGGTTGTTGGAACAAGTTGAGATTCGTTACCAAGCAGTAGCTTGGAAGTTATTGGTGAATTTTCCTTTCCAACTAGATACGACTACTTTGTGGAGTCTTATCAACAAGTATTATACTTGGGGAAAGGGGGACGAACTTTACATTCAGCATGAATTCTATTTGAACTAGAAGTCGTGTAAGAGGCCGAGTAGCGCCGGTCCATCCCCTTTGGCCCAACCGTTGGCCGGGGAGAGCTAGCAAGGCGGTAGACAAGTAAAGCCGTCAGTTCTTCCTTCTACCGGTAGTAAATCTAATTTGAGCTGTACGATCTCGACTGATCATCAAGATTGGAACAGCGGGCGCGGTGAATACTCCATCATTGGTTCATCATCCAAACTTATTTATTTCCTGCAACATGATTACTGTTGGCAGAGCTGGAAAAGTGTTCATAACTGGAATTACAATCTTTTCATGCAAGTTCCTCTTTTAATGGCAATGAGAATATCTCGCTTACTTTTGATGTAGCAGATATTTCTACAAACAAATACTTTGAGTTACCTGGTAACTTCATCCTTTATATTATACTGGCAATAACTTCATTAAGGCATGGTATATGATTTCAAAGGATATTTTGAACTACTGTATATATGTATCACTGTTCAGTTATATTATTGTTGGTGGGCTTTCGCTCACCCTTGCTTTGTTCATATTATGTCACAACAACAGCTAGGGCAGATGGCTCGCGTCAGGCGCACTCGGCGCAAGCGGGTTACCCGACCCACCGGACTCCCCGCTGAGATGCTAGTCGCCATTGCTGAGGTAGCATAGTTAGACAGCTTTTGTTTCCTGTTTAACTATATGTATAATTAATGTAATCAATGGCAAAACTTTTAAACTTATGATGTTATCCTTTTGGGATTGTAATAACTTTCATTCGTAAACCCCTTTTATGTAAGACTCATTTCAATTTCATCTCTGGGACTATAACTGTGTGTGTGTGAGTGGATATTCTTGTGGGGTCATAGCATGCTACTTATTGATTTTGGACTCAAGTCAAGTATTGTGGATAAGTTATGAGATAGTAACGACCCGATCCCGGACCCCGGATCTGGGGGTGTTACAACCACTATGAGGGTAACTCCATCTCTTCGTCTTCGTAATACAGGACACCAACTAGTGTGTCTCTCAATCATCATCTTAAAGTCATTTATCGAGTTGGGGTTTCACAAATATATCTTAGGGAAATGGAAAGATTGTATTGAGAGATGATGTGCAGATGATACATTATCTTGAAATATTATGCTGAGGTGATGTAATGGTTTTTAATTATTATAGAAGAAAAACTGATATTATATTAGAAGAGAAGTTGATATTAGAATGCTATATATTTCTTTTAGTATAAAAATATTTGGAAGAAGTAGTTATCAAATAAAAATAAATTCTTTTTATAATAATTATGATTTGTCTTCTGTTTATTATACAGATACATTTATGTTTCTTTTGAAGCTAGTTTATAAAATTTATCTTGCTGAGCTATTATAGCTCACTCTTGATTTATATAACAGCTAGATCAGGTGCTGAAACGTCGCGGTACAACCCGGAAGAGGGTAAAGGGAAAGTCTACCTTATGAGAGAGTATCGACACCTGTTCTCAAGGTAGTATATACTTATATATGGGTATAATAGATGGTATTCTGGGATTGTAACAATAGTTTATCTTTAACTGCTATCATTTATGGATGTTGTTCTCTGAGCATATGACTGGTGTGTGTTAATATTAAAGTGTGGGGTCTATTGTGTGAGTTTTATTATGCATTTATATTCCAGCTGCCAAGAGTAGAATTTTAATGAAATGGAAATTGGACCGTGATGACCTGGATCCATGACCCCGGATCTAGGGACGTCACAGATGGTATCAGAGCTTAGAGTCATATTGCTCAGGAACAAGAGTGATAGTAATATACGCATATAGATATATAGGTAATGATATAAAATATGAAGTCATATCGAGTTCAAGGGGGGTTTATCAAATGAAGCGTTTATTCTGAGTCGCGATTATAATTTTATAGATTATTGCTAATAAAGGTTATTATGCCAAAAGTGTTAAGTTTATGTAGCACATGAGATCGATGTGAGAAAGGGAATACTTGATGTATCGGGAAGTGTAAGTTAGATAACCTCGTGAGTAATCCCAGGGTGATCTATCATCTCTTATTCAAAAAAAAAGGGGCCTGTATCTTTTCAAAACTTTCTGGTACCTTTGGAATGTGTTTCAAAATTGTATTTTATCTATTTTAGTCAAAATATTTCTCTAAGATTATTTTTGGAAGAGGGTATTTATTATCGTGATGAAATGTTTTCTTTATACTTCTTATTCCAACTAAGAGGAACAATCCTATATGTATACACAAGGACGATCTGTCTGTGTGATTGAAAGTCGGAGGGGACGCCCTCACTTGTGTTACGTACGGGTTCTTCCATCATATTGATTTCCCAAAATATTCTTTTGTTTCGAATAAGAGCTATTTAAAACTCTTAATCTTATAAATTGTTGCGGGACCCTTGCTTGTTTCTGGGTCCGTTTCAAATCAAAGTTTCTTAAATTTTATAAATTGTTTCGAATATAGAAAATTTCAGTAATGGATGGGATAATGGAAGAAGGTTTAGAGTATAAGTGATTATACGAGGAAACTTGAGATTTCAAGGGAAATTTCAATAAGAGATAATTAGAGCTAGAAGCGTTTCGATATAAAAGAGAAAGGAATTTCATGAGAAGAAATGGGTATATTTGAGGACTAGTGAGATAAAAGAATATGAGGAATTTTAAGGTATAATTGAGATTTACTATTGAGAGTAAGGTGTATTTTGAGGAAAAGTCAGAATAAGGATAAACAAAAGAAGTGGGGATAATTAATGAAGTTTGTGTTTTCTGTCTAAATTCTATCGTATTTTGATATTAAATGTTGAGACTCAAAAATATTGATGTATAAAAGGTGATTGACTTAATGAAAAGGCTATCGTGTTAAGGGCGATACACTTACCTACTAAAGTTATAATATAACTAGATGCAAATCGCGTGATAAGAATATCGTGATGTGCAAATGAGTTAATTAATGATATAATTGTGTATATAGAAATGATGTATATTGTAACCCAAATTCGGGTAATTAATAAGGACTATTGTTATGTAAAGAACTATGCCGCCTAGACGTGATAGTAGAGCGAATGCAAGGAAAAATGAGAGAGACGAAAGAAGTCGAAATATAGAAGGTACTAGACTGAACAAAAATGCTCATAATGAAGAAAATCATGAAGAAGAAGAAGAGGAATCAACTGGCCAACAAAGGAATCCAGGAGGTGATCCCTTTGCCCAATTCATGGACTTATTAAGGCAGAATTTAGCGAATCCACAGAATCCCCAACAACCACCTGTTCTCCCCAATCAGGCAGCTAATTCCTTTCGTGCCTTTAAGTCATTAAAACCCCCAGAATTTGAGGGAACCACTAACCCAGTAGTAGCCAGGGCATGACTAAAAGAAATGGAGAAAGATTTCGAAATACTGAGGATAGAGGAAGATCAGAAAACAGTCTTTGCAGCCTATCTCTTAAAGGGAGAGGCAAATTACTGGTGGGAAGCTAAGAAGAACCTAGAAGAAGCGGGAGTGATAACCTGGGAGCGTTTCACTAGGGTGTTCCTAGAAAAGTATTCTCCTAGGTATTTAGAAAACCAAATGGAAATAAAGTTTCTGGAGTTAAAACAGGATAACCTAACAGTGGCAGAGTATGAAACTAAATTTACAGAACTGTCGAGGTTTGTTCCCGAGTTTGTGCGTATTGAAGAACAACGAGCGAAAAGGTTTCAACAAGGATTGAAACCCTGGTTACGAACGCGAGTGGCACCATTTGAGTTGACTGATTATGTTGCAGTGGTTCGAAAGGCATCTATTATAAAGGCCGATAGTGAACATATCCCAACAACTCCACTTCGAATTCAGCACTCAGATTATTCTCAACGGACTCTTGCTCAGAACTCAAGACCCTCGGCTTTGTTGGATTCAAGACAACGGCTATAACATTCAGAGTGTCTATAAATACAACTGATATCAACTGGAATAACGCAACAGAGATAGACACTGCAAGACATACAACTTCGACAGTTATACACAGTCATATACATATTCTCGAAAAAGAAGTTGTATTCATATTCTACATATTCTAAGTTTACTTGTGCCGGGTTGTGGCAACTAGTTAGGGATTGCAAGTTGTAAGCCAAGGTAGCCAGTGGGCTAAGTAGCAGTGATTGCTAGGTGACAAGAGTGTCATGGGGAAGAGTTCTTCCGGGGGCTTCAATCTTGTAATCGGATTTTTGTGTAAGCTTTATATTATTGTGATAATAATATAATCTCTGTGCTAGTTGGCATAGGGACTTGGATGTAGGCCATAGACGAGATAGGGGCCGAAAGTGAAAATTCCTGGTGTTGTTATTGCTTATCCTGTTATTTAATTTCTGCAGTTAATATTCTGTTTGACAAAAGAGACAGTCTCATTCACAAAAGAGACAGTCTCATTTGCAAAAGAGACAGTCTCATTCTCAATTGAGACAGTCTCATTTACTCGAACAGTCCAACATATTGTGCTATTTAAATTTCAAGCTTGATGTACTAGTAATGTGCATGAGCATGCAGGAGATCCGCTTCCTCATGCCAAATTGACAAAATGTGGCAGTAGCTGTTTTGAAGAACAACATGATCATGCCAAGAGCTTGCATGATCATGCCAAAGTGCTGAAAAATCACAGTAGCTGCATATTAGATAGCGTAAGGATGCTCTGTAGAAGCATGATGATGCTCAGATAAAATTAACAATACATGAGCATGCTTGAATTCTGTGTGATCATGCCAAAACACTAAAAAATATCAGTAGCTTATAGATTCTGCGTGAGAGTGCTGCTACTGATTCGCCAGAACATGCCAAGATCTTCATACTCATGCCAAAGAGACAAAACATCACAGTAGCTTACAAGTAGAACTGCGTGATCATGCTAGAGAATTACAGAATCATGCTAGATGGCTGAAAGATTAGAAACACAAGAGTTGTTCTGTAGGGGCATTCCACAACAGAATGGTGGCTTCATGATCGAGTCACGTTGCTCCCTAAACAAGAATATCCGAGCCTTTTAACCTTTCTGAACAAGTCAAAACTTGCGAGCACATCATTGCATTAAGTGGGAATAAATCCAACTATACAAAGGTATACAGAGTAGAATTTATATACAATACCCATGGGTTGCCTCCCAAGAAGCGCTTGTTTAACGTCATTAGCTCGACGCCTGGTATTGACTAAGTGCTAGGGTCAGTGAGAAGAAAACAATTTCCTCTTTGCATATCATCTCTGACAAGGTATGGCTTCAGTCTTTGCCCATTCACCTTAAAAACATCTGACCCCTCTCTAGTAATATCAACAGCTCCATGAGGATATACCTTCATAATCTCGAAAGGTCCTAACCATCGTGATTTGAGCTTTCCTGGGAAAAGTTTGAGTCTCGAATTAAATAACAGAACCTTTTGTCCAACTTCAAAATCATTCCTTTGAATATGTTTGTCGTGCCACTGCTTGGTCTTTTCCTTGTAGAGTTTAGCATTATCATATGCTTTGAGCCTAAACTCATCAAGCTCGCTAATTTGCATCAAACGATTCAAACCAGCAGATTTTAAGTCCAGGTTCAAGCTTCTGGTCGCCCAATATGCCTTGTGTTCAACCTCAACGGGTAAATGACAAGATTTTCCAAATACCAATCTGTATGGAGACATCCCAATAGGGGTTTTGAAGGCTGTTCTGTAAGCCCAAAGTGCGTCATCTAGCTTCATTGACCAGTCTTTCCTTGAAGTTGCCACAGTTTTTTCCAAAATCAACTTGAGCTCGTGATTTGAAATTTCTACTTGTCCACTAGTCTGAGGGTGATAAGGTGTAGCAACCTTCTGCATCACTCCATACTTTCGTAAAAGATCCTCAATTAATTTATTACAAAAGTGAGACCCTCCGTCATTGATAATAGCCCTTTGAACTCCAAATCTAGTGAAAACATGTTTTAATAGAATTTTTTTTACAACTCTGGCATCATTTGTAGGACTAGCAATCGGCTTCACCCACTTGGAGACGTAATCAACTCCCACCAAAATATATATGTTCCCGTATGATGATGGGAACAGGCCCATGAAGTCTATCCCCCAAACATCAAAAAGCTCAACCTCAATAATCGGTTACAAAGGCATCTCATTCCGTCTTGAAATATTTCCCGTTCTTTGGCATCTATCACAAGTCAAGACAAAATTCCGAGCATCTTGATACATCGTAGGCCAATAAAATCCAGATTGCCAAATTTTTGCAACAGTTTTCGTGCTACTATTGTGACCCCCACACTCTAAAGCATGACAATGTTTGAGGACATCAGGAATCTCCTCATAAGGAACACATCTTCTCATGATCCCATCAGCACCTTCTTTGTAAAGTAATGGTTCTTCCCAAAAATAGTGCTTGACTTCAAATAGAAATTTTTTCTTTTGTTGATAGCTCAAGTCATGGGGCAAAACACCACCCACTAAGTAATTTACAAAATCTGCGTACCATGGTGTGGACATAGATACAGCTAGAAGTGTTTCTTCAGGGAACACTTCATTAATAGGCTTATTATCTCCAAGCTTTCCATCTCCTTGGTCCAATCTTGACAAATGATCAGCTACTAAATTTTCAGAACCTTTCTTATCCCAAATTTCAAGATCAAACTCTTGAAGTAAGAGTATCCATCGGATTAGGCGAGGCTTGGCATCCTTCTTTGACATTAAGTAACGAATTGCAGCATGATCCGTATAAACAATCACCCTAGACCCCACAAGATAGGATCTAAATTTGTCAAAGGTAAAAACCACAGCAAGTAGCTCTTTTTCAGTGGTGGCATAATTAATTTGTGCATCATCAAGTGTTTTGCTTGCATAATATATCATGTGCATGCGCTTTTCCTTCTTTTGTCCCAAAATAGCGCCCACAGCATAGTCACTAGCATCACACATAAGCTCGAAAGGCAAGCTCCAATCAGGGGTTGACATGATAGGTGCAAAAGTAAGCTCCTTCCTCAACCTGTTAAAAGCAACAAGACACTTCTCATCAAAATCAAACACACTATCCTTTTCAAGTAGATTACAAAGAGGACGAGAAATTTTAGAAAAATCTTTGATAAAACGACGGTAAAAACCGGCATGTCCAAGAAAGCTTCTAATTCCCTTGACAGATGAAGGGGGTGGCAATTTCTCAATCACTTCAATTTTTTCCCTGTCGACCTCAATGCCTTTATTAGAAATCTTGTGCCCAAGCACAATGCCATCCTTCACCATAAAATGGCACTTCTTCCAGTTAAGAACAAGGTTAGTTTCTTCACATCTCTGCAATACTTGATACAAACTGGTTAAACATGAATCAAAGGAAGAACCATATACAGTAAAGTCATCCATGAAGACTTCCATGGTTTTTCCTATAAAATCTGAGAATATGGCTGTCATGAGCCGCTGAAAAGGAGATGGGCGATTACACAAACCAAAGGGTAGTCTACAATATGCAAAAGTACCATAAGGACAAGTAAAGGTTGTCTTTTCTTGATCCTCAGGTGCAATGGGAATATGAAATATCCCGAGAATCCATCTAGAAAATTATAATACTCATTACCCGCAAGTCTTTCGAGCATTTGATAAATAAATGGGAGAGGAAAGTGATCTTTGCGAGTAGCATTATTTAACTTCCTATAGTCAATGCAAGCTCTCCAACCCGTTACAGTCCTAGTGGGGATTAATTCATTCTTTTCATTATGCATGACAGTCATCCCACCCTTCTTAGGTACAACATGTATTGGACTAACCCAGTTACTATGTGGAACAGAGTATATAATGCCAGCATCTAACAAATTAGTTATCTCTTTCTTAACCACATCTTGCAAATTAGGATTCAATCTTCTTTGTCCCTCAATCACAGGTTTATGATTATCTTCTAATGAAATCCTATGCATGCAAAGAACGGGGCTAATTCCCTTGATATCTTTAATTGTCCAACCAATTGATGATTTAAATTGCCTACGCACATTTAACAATTTATCTAGTTCATCATCATGAAGCAAAGCGGACACTATCACAGGGTATGTATCATTAGGACCAAGAAATGCATACCTTAGATTAGAAGGAAGAGGTTTGAGTTCTACCTGAGGTGCCTCTGAAATTGAAAGTGCCATCTCAATTGTCGGCGTACCTGTATCTTGCATATCAAGTGCAAGTGAGTCTTCAACTTCTTTTTCATCTAAGGCTTGTTCCGCTTCCACTAAGTGTGCATCTCCAAGACTTATAATCTCATCCACTACGTCAGCAGTGAAACACGTAGCATCAAATGAAGGCATCTTCATTTCTTTGTTGAGATCAAACTCAGCTTTCTCATCACCAACATTTAATGTAAATTTTCCAGCTTTGACATCAATTGTGGTTCCAGCAGTAACCAAAAATGGCCTTCCAAAGATAATGGGCATCTCAACATCTTCATCCATATCCAACACCACAAAATCATAAGGGATAAAGAATTTATCTACTTTGACAAGTACATCCTCAATGACTCCCATAGGATACTTGATAGTTCGATCAGCCAGCTGAAGTGAGATTCTTGTCTTCTTGAGCTCTCCAAGACCAAGTCTTCTACAAATGAAGTGTGGCATCAAACTCACACTAGCCCCTAAATCACACAAAGCTTTAATGTTCTCCATTGTTCCAATAGTACATGGCAAAGAGAAGCTTCCAGGATCATTTAACTTCTGCGGAATTGATTTTTGTATTACTGCACTACACTCCGCATTTAGAGTAATAGTTTCCACATCCTCAAGTTTCCGCTTTCTAGACAACATCTCCTTAAGAAATTTGGCATAGAGTGGCATTTGGGCCAAAGCATCAGCAAAAGGAATGTTTATATGCAACTGTCGAAAAATTTTCAAGAACTTCTTATATTGTTTCTCCAATTGCCTGTTTTGAAGCCTTTGTGGGGAAAGGAATTGGAGGCTCATATGGCTTTACTAGTACTTTCGGTGTGACTTCTTCTTCTTTCTGCTCATTATTCACCTTTTCTAAATTTTCCGCTTCAGCCTCTACCAACTCATCTTCTTTTGCAAGAGTCTTCTCTTTAGGCTTGATAGCCTCAATTTCTGGCAATTCTCTTCCGTTCCTCAGAGTGATGGCCTTGCAGTGTTCCTTACCACTTGGGTCTGGTTGAGTAGGGAGTGATCCTTGCTCACGAACACCAACCTTATTAGCAATTTGACCAATTTGCGTTTCCAACATCTTTTGAGATGAAGCCATCTGATCAAGCCTTGACTCGACCTTTTCAAATTTGGTCTCCATGTTGGATAACGCCCCAGTAGTTCCTTGTATCATTTTGTTGAGTGCAACCTCCCAATCAACAAGTTCTTTCTTTTCCTTTGGTGGTGGTTGATATTGTTGTTGTGCCTGATACTGCTGACGCGGTTGAAAACCAGGAGGTTGATTTTGCTTAGGAATTGCATATGATGGATTAGCCGCATGATTGCTGCTGTATGAAAGATTGTTATTAGGCCTCTGATTTGGATTGTAGTAGGAGTTATTCTGAACAGGCCATGACTGTCTTCCCCGAATAAAAGATGCTTCCTCTAGAAATTGTTGTGCATAAGAATATTGATTAGCACCATAATCATTGTACCCTTCCATTGGAGAAGAAATAGCATTGACATTCGCCCTTTGTCCACGTACCTCTTGAGTAAGAGCATCCAGTTTAAGAGTCAACAAGTTCATCATCTCAGTATCTTGTGCTGATTTAGCTGAGCTCGTCCCACTAGGTGCCCAAGAATAGTTATTTGCTGCCAATAATTGCTCAAGAAGTGCTTTTGCCTTATGAACCGGTGTTTTCTTGAAATCTCCACCAGCCACCACATCCAAACTCAAACGAACATCTGCATTCAAAGATCCGTAAAAGGTACTCAGAATCATCCATTCCGTACAATCGTGATGTGGACATTTTCTCAACAGTGCCTTGTATCTCTCCCATGCCTGATACAAGTCTTCACCTGGTTGTGTTTTGAAACTGAGAATGATTGTCCTCATTTGTTGAGTCTTGTCAGAAGGATAATATTTGGACAAGAACTCGGTAGAAAGACTCTCCCAAGTAGCAACTGCAGTTTCTGGAAGCTGTTGAAACCATTCCATGGCTCTCCCTTTGATAGAGTAAGGAAACATGTGAAGATGAATCTGATCTGCAGTAACTCCAGTGATCTTGAATGAACCACACATTTGCACAAAGCGCTCAAGATAACGGTGTGGATCCTCTCGCTCAATGTCCCCTTCAAAAGCTGAATTGCTCACCATCTGAATTAAGCTCGGATTGATGTTGTACTGAGCTGCGCTAATCTCAGGAGTCTTGTACCTGCAGTTCGCATGGTTGGGAGTCTCATGATCCCAAATAGAGGTCTCATCAAGAACAACTGGTGGGTCAAGAGGATTACAACTGGACGATCTCTTGGTTCCCCCATATGGTTTCTTTCTTTCCTTTGCTTTGTCTCTCGCCTTAAAGCTCGAAAAGTGCGCTCAATTTCTGGATCAAATTCTAGATTTCCAGCACTTGTACAACGTCTCATGCAAGAGTAGTAGCACCTGAAAAGAGGACACCAATAAGATAGATCTTGGAAACAAATTTGATAAAATCAAGACAATAAGAAATAATTAACCTAAACTTAATATTGCTGCCTTCCCCGGCAGCGACGCCAATTTATTGATGTAATATTTGTGAATAAGTTCGTTCGCAAGGAAGGTCTAATATTAATTTAAGTTCAAGTTGTTACTTCTTAAAATCTAGAAGTGGGAAGAATATTGGGTATTTGTTTACTAACTTAAACTAAAAAGCAAATAAAGATTACGATTTAACGATGATAAAAAGCAATCCAGAAACTAGGGTTCTTCAATGGTATTACTGAATGTGTATAAGTTTGTGATATTCAAGTCTCATGCTCATGCTAAAAACATCCCACTAATGATTATATTGTTCTCTCCCAAGATACAATACAATGTTCACAACAATACATTGAAGTCACTCCCATGATCAATCAATGCAAAATTATAAACTGTGTAACCCAAGGAATTTTAGTCTCGTAATTCGCATATTAATCTCCAAATCAAATAATTGAATTACGTATGTTGTATCATAAACTAGAACTATAAATCCTCTCCCGATTCATTACAATTCCTAAATATACAATCAAGGGTTCGCGACTTCCTCAATTGTGTTAAACACTCAACAACAGATTAGCAAGGCAGAGAAATCACAATATAACTACACGAGCATATTAACCATTGAATACTACCCAATTCCCGGATTAAGGAATTAATTACCCATAATGAATGAAACAATCAAACATATATAAATATCCAAAACCATGATTACAAGAGTATAGAGTTGAGAAAAATACAACTTTATGAAATCTCTCGAACTTGGAGTGAATCCCTTCAATCCTCGCTCAAGTTCTCTCTCTGCTTTTCCCTCTCTTCTTCTCTCGTAAATAATACAAGTCTCTATAATAATCAGCCCTAATCTTCTATATATCCTAATATAAAATTGTTTTTATGGGTTTTCTAGAAAATAAAATCCATATCCTAAAATAAGTTGGATTTGTTGTAAAATTCGAAGTCTGACTTCCAGGCCTGTTTCTGGGCTGCTCCAGTTGGAATATAAGTGTTGGACCACCTCTGACTTGTAGAAAATTCCGTTACCTTCGCGTGGGCTGTAAAATCACTCAATTCTGATATCCAAAACTCAAGTTATGGCCCAAACAAGATTTGTTGCGCGAGCTGCAAATAAATCCGAATTTTCACATGATTAAACCCAAATTAAGCTCCTTGTGCTCAATTTCCTCCAACTTTAAGAATATTTATTTCCTGCCATTAAACGCTAAAAATAATTAATAAACAACCAATTATTTACAAAATCCTATAAATATGAGAATAAAATCCTATTAAAGTGTATATAAATATACACTCTATCAGGTGTCCAGCATCTCTCTAAATCGAAACGTGTCGCTAGGCACACTGACTAAGGGTTATGGAAATAAAGTTCCACCTAGCTATCAGTTCCGGATATTTTAGCGCAGTGGTAAGCGCTTGATCCTAACAATTGGTATCAGAGCTAAGGTCGCGGGTTCGAATCCCACCATGTGAAGGCATGCTGTGCAGACTTGGTAGTGCTGGCAGATGCTGGGGGGGATTGTTGGGGTGTCTAGCATCTCCCTAAATCGAAACGTGGCGCTAGGCACACTAGCTAAGGGTTATGGAAATAAAGTTGCACCTAGCTAGCTATCAATTCCGGAGCTTTTAGCGGAGTGGTAAGCGCTTGATCCTAACATCGCTCTCATTTGGAATCGAAATTTTAACTTCATTATAAATTATTATTTATGATACTTATCTTTTTCCTTAAAAATTAAAACCTTAAAAGAGAGTAAATTAAAACTTTTACGTTTTTTAAACTTTCTAATATTTATGGAGTTTTAAAAGATGAAAATGCATCTAATTTTTTATGTGTATGAGAGATATACCTATATTTATTTACAGATTTCGCATCGAAATGTCTTTCTATTATGTTACGAAGAATTTTCGTTATGAGAATAATATTAAATTTATGGATATATTTTGCTAATGTAAGTACAACTAACTTGTATAAAAAATTAAAATAAACGATTTTTGAAAAACTTATATATAATTTAAAAAATCCTATAAGATGTCTTTACAGTCCTCGTGTTCTAAGTCCAATAAAAAAATTATTATATGTATTCTCTATATATTCAAATACATTTTCTACTTCCAATATTTTTTTAATTATATATATTTTCTATAAATTAAAACTTTTAATTCCATTAAAAATTTTAATTATATATCTTACAAACACCTATTCTACTTCCAATCGAAGTTTTTAATTATATGTCCTTCCTATGATTTCAAACTATTCTTCTCTTTGAATTCAAACTACTATTATACTTCTAATATGTTAAAGGATAGTTTTTAGATATTAATATTTAAAATCCTAAAATTCTAAAAAATTAGAAAAATAGATTAAGGGCGTCTAAAAAAATATAAAAATATTAATATTCTATTATATCATCAATATTAAATTTTAATAATTAACACGGTCTTCTCTAACGAACCGCTTTTTCGTTAAAAATGATTCTTTCTATTGAGCCGCTCTCTCGTTAAAACTGAAATCCCAACTTTTATATAGTTTACTTGTATGATAAAGTTTATCCATAAAAACCGAATCCTAAAAATAAAATAAAAGTTTTAACATCAATATCAAATTCTAATAGTTAATAAGATCTTTCCTAGTGAGTCATCTTCCAGCCAAATACGTTTCGAGCCGTTCTCGTTTGGGACCGAAATTTCAACTTCATTACATATTATTGATAAGAATTATCTTATATAGTAATTTTTTCCTTAAAATTAAAACTTAAAAAGAGAGTGAATTTCAATTTTTACTTTCTCTAAACTTTCAAAAATTTATGGGTTTCAAAAAATGAAAATACATCTTCTTTTTTCTATATATTATAGATACTCCCGTATTTATTTAGAGTTCTCGCATGAGAATGTGCTTCTAGTATGTTAACACTTCTATTATTTTCTTTTTAAATATAAAGATTTTTAGCAAGTATAACCTATATAGAAAAATTAGAATAAAAGTTTTTGGAGAAAAAAATATATATTATTTAAAAAGATCATAAAAAATGTCACCAATGTCTTTGTATTCTACTTCAAATATAACATTTAATAATATGTCTCATCTATATATTCAAACACCTATTTTACTTCCAATAAAACTTTTAATTATATATTTTCTTGTATAAATTCGAACTCTTATTCTCTATAAATTCGAACTCTTATTCTACTTCCAATAAAATTTTTAATTATATGCCTTATAAACACTTATTCTACTTCCAATA
Source organism: Saposhnikovia divaricata (assembly GCA_036435485.1). NCBI lineage: Eukaryota > Viridiplantae > Streptophyta > Magnoliopsida > Apiales > Apiaceae > Saposhnikovia > Saposhnikovia divaricata. The sequence goes on along the minus strand of CM071601.1, from coordinate 8,667,491 downwards.
GAATTATTAATTGTATGTTTTCTCTATAAATTTCAAACTATTCACCTCTATAAATTCGAACACCTATTTTATTTCTAAAATGTTAAAAGAATATTTTTATATCTATTAGTATTTAAAATTTTAAAATCTATATTGATATTGATATTGATATTGATATATTGAAAATATTTAATTATGTAGAAATTTTATTATGTTAAATAATATATTTTAACATATTATTATATTACAATATAAAGGAAGAAAAGATTTCTATACATACGATTTGGAATTGACGACAGTTAGTCATGCTTTTGTTCGCGTGTTGCATGGTATATATGTGTTTCATCTCTTTGACCAACCAAAAAAAATAGATGCATTCACATGTAATAATAATAAATACAATTTGAAAACACCTAAAGAGTGAAAATGAAAAATCAAAATAAAATAATTAAAACAAATTTCTCTTATAGCCAAGTAGGTATGCCACTGTCGTGAAATTAGGAAACAAAACAATATAATAGGAAGAAACAAAAAATTATAATCACAAAAGTCCGTGAAAAGTTAATGGGTAATTTTGTCATATAGGCATTATTAAAGGTTTTTATATATATTCAAACTCTTCTCTTCAATAAATTTTGAACACCTATTCTAGATCTAATATGTTAAAAGATATTCTATTTATTATTATTTAACTTCCAATAAAATATTTAATTATAGGTCTCCTTTATAATTTCAAATACCTATTCACTTCCAATAGAACTTTTAATTATAAGTTTTTCTATAAATTCGAACTCTTATTCTCTATAAATTCGAACTCCTATTCTCCTTTCAATAGAACTTTTAATCATATGTCTTATAAATACCTATTCTACTTCAAACAGAACTTTTAATCATATGTCTTAAATACATATTCGTCTAATAGAACTTCTAATTATATGTCTTCCCTATAAATTCGAACTCTTCTCCTCTATAAATTCGAACACCAATTCTACTTCTAATATGTTAAAAGATATTTTCTACTTATTATGTTAAAAGATATTTTTATATTTATTAGTATTTTTTTTTGACAATAAAACACACGATTTCAATTCATCTCACAAGATATTACATCGATAAGGAAGGAAGGTGTGTAAAACCATTCCTTAAGATCAGACAATGAACTAGCCTCTCTAGCAAGACAATGAGCTGCAGAGTTCGCTGATCTTCTTACAAAATAAACTAAAAAGGACCTCAAGTCCTTACCAATCTCCACACAATCCTTAACTATAGAACCAAAATAAGAGTGATCAACTTTGTTGCTGCGAAATGCCTGAACAACTCCCAGAGAATCCATCTCGATAAAAACCTGAGAAACCTGCAATTTTTTAAGCCAAGACAAAGCCTCTCGAAGAGCCAAGACCTCTGCTATCTTTGGGTCCACTATACCCGGAAGCCTACCCCCATACCCTGCTATGAAGGAGCCTGCATCGTCTCTTAGCACACACCCAAAAGAACTGTGGCCATTATTAGTCGACATAGCTGCGTCCACGTTGCAAGTCTTCCAGCCTCGAGTTGGCTTCTGCCAGATTGCTACACCTTCACGGGTATTCCCAGTCATGCTTCTATTTTGCTTCACTTGAGCTTGTTGCCACTGATGAAGAACGGTACTCGCCCCATTAACCACTCTGGAAGGACTTTGATGTCTACGATTCCACACTACAACATTTCTGTGATTCCAGATGCTCCAAGCAATGGAACAAAGTAACTCCAAGTGTTTCAACCCGAGGGCTGTAAAATAATCCTGAAACCTCTGGAAAACTATGATGTTTAAAGGGGGTTGATGCACTAACTTACTTTGATGCCAGCACTGTTGAGCGAAAGGGCAGGAAAATAAAATATGTTCCAGGGATTCAATGTCGGTATTGCAAATTGGGCAGATTGGATAGACCTCCACTTTTTTACTTCGAAGATTATCTAGAGTCGGAATGCAGTTGTGAAGCACTCTCCAGATAAAATTTTTGACCTTAGGAGGGACTTTCAAAGACCACAATTTTAACCAATTAAAACCTGCTATTGGATTTGGAACAAGGCTTTGCATTTTGCAGAGAAGACGATATCCACTCTTTACTGTGTAGTGACCTTTCTCGTCTTCCAACCATAACCAAGAATCATCTGTTGTTGAACGACTAAGAGGGATACTAAGAATTCTAGCAGCGTCCTCAGAATTAAAGATATCTCGAATTATGTCAGCATCCCAATCATTTATTCCTTCTTTGAACAGGTTGCAAACCTTTGCGTCGTCCAGACCCTCAGCAACAGGAGTAGTGACCTTTGTATTGCTCGCCACTAGGATCCAAGGATCAGACCACACATTGATAGAATCTCCCTTGCCCACTTTTATTACGCTACCAGCCATCACCAAATTTTTGGCAGCGAAAATGCTACGCCACACATAACTGGGGTTGTTTCCAAGGCGAGCATCTGCAAACGAACATGATGGAAAGTATCGAGCTTTAAGGAGTTTAGCTATAAACGATTGAGGATCAGTCATCACCCTCCATGCTTGCTTTCCCAGCATTGCTAAGTTAAACTCCCTAATCTTTCTGAAGCCCATACCTCCGAATTTTTTAGGCATACACAGGTTCCTCCAACTCATCCACCTAATGCCACTCCTTTTCTCTATTGTCGATAACCACCAGAATTTGTTCATCAATAATTCTAAATCGTCACAAAGCTTCAGAGGCAAAAGAAATGTACTTGAAGTGTACGATTCAATAACACTTCTTTCCCAGAGCGAGCTAGAGTTTTGTCTTTCCAACTTTGAAGACGGTTCCAAACTTTCTCCTTTATATAACGAAGCACCTCCCATCTGTTACGAGCCACAGACTTTGGGAGTCCCAAGTACAACTCGTCTTCGCGAATAGGGACTTGTAAAATATTGCTGGTGATATCAGCCATCTCATTAGAGGTATTGCGACTGAACTGAATACTCGATTTCTGGAGATTAATTTTCTGCCCTGATGCTTTCTCATAAGTAGCTAAACAATCTTTAATGCACTGCGCCTCTTGTTGATTTGCTCTGAAGAAAAGATAAGAATCATCTGCGAAAAATAAGTGAGTAACAATGGGAGCTCGGTTGGCTAATTTGCACCCATGAAGCAAGCCTCGAACTTGTTTTTTCTGAATCAGGGCCGATAAACCTTCTGCACAAAGAAGAAACATGTATGGAGAAATCGGATCGCCTTGACGAAGCCCTCTCCCCGGACTAATAGGACCTGTTTCTTTACCAGACATCAAGAAACTGTACTTAACAGTTGACATACACATAAAAATCCATTCCCTCCACTTATCCGAGAAACCCATTTTCTGTATTCTTCCCATAACAAAACTCCATTCCACTCTGTCATACGCTTTGCTCATGTCAATTTTTAGAGCTGAATATCCTACCTTCCCTTTCGTTTTTCTGTGCATCCAATGATTTATCTCAAAAGCTGCTATAACATTGTCTGTGATCAATCTTCCCGGTATGAAGGCGCTTTGTGATTCCGAGATTATCATTGGAAGCATGATTTTAAGTCTGTTCGCAAACATCTTCGTTATTATTTTCATCATAACATTGCATAGTGATATTGGACAAACATCATTCATTGTCTCAGGGGCATTTTTCTTCGGAATCAAAACCACAAGCGTGTTATTCAAATTTTGGGGAATCGTTCTAGAATATATGATATCTAAACAGGCTTTAGTGACATCTTTACCTATAATTTCCCAGAAATGTTGAAAAAAGGCCGGATTCATACCATCAGGGCCCGGGCTCTTATCTGGATGCATCGAGAAGAGAGCTGTTTTAACATCCTCGATAGTGAACTCCTCGGTTAAAAACCGATTCTATTCATAGGTGATCCTCTCTGAGATACACTCCAACAATTCCCCTATTTCCACATCTTGAGCTTGAAACAGGTTCCCATAGAACTCTTTAATCAACTCACCCAACCCATTTGACCAGTTTCTCCATTGCCCACCCTCATCTTTCAGCTGGGATATTTGGTTCTTTTTTCTCCTTGCTGATGCATAAGCGTGAAAAAACTTCGAATTGCTATCCCCTGCTTGTAACCAGTGTTGCTTTGCCCTCTGTTTCCAGAAATCTTCCTGTTGACTTAGCAAGATTGAGTATTCTTTTGTAGCCTCCTTATAGCATTGTACAGAGAAACTGTCAGTACCACTTCGAAATCGCTCCATCCTTCCTCTACACCCATTTAATTTCTCTTTAAAATTTTTTGCAACCCTTTCTCCCCAAACTTTTAAACTAGTTGCACAGCTTTCTATTTTATCAGCAATGTCTCGGCCTTCGTTTTTTGCCCAACAATCGGCCACAATTTCACTACATCTTTCCTCCTTTAGCCATGAGTTTTCGAAGCGGAAACGATACCCATTAGGAACTTGTCTCCACACACTAACCTGCAGGAAAATAGCCGAGTGGTCTGATGTAGGAGCAATAAGATTTTGGACTTTATTTGTTGGGAACAGCCTCTGCCATTCCTCATTAACGAAAACCCTATCAAGCTTCTCCTGAACCCATCTCACTGTCCCTCTTCCCCTTTCCCAGGTAAACGGGAAGCCTTCTAATGGTAAATCTGAGATGCCACAATCGAACATAGTATCTCGAAAACCATTAAATAGCCATTTTGGGTGAGGATTCGTACCTTTCTTTTCGCTTGCCCTCAGCATATCATTAAAATCTCCTAATATTGCCCATGGAAGTGTAGATTGGGATGCTAATGTTCTGAGAAGATGCCATGATTCCTTTCGTCTAGCTCTCTCAGGATATCCATAGAAGCACGTAAGCCTCCAGCACTGAGTATCCGTAAGATGGATTTCTGTATCAATGTAGTTTGGCGAGGATGATTTGATTGACACACTTCCGTTTTGTTTCCAAAATAAGGCTAATCCTCCTCCATGCCCAGGGCCAGCAACTGTAAAGAGGCCTTCATACTTCATTTTTGCCCCAAATGCTATCAATTCTGTTGTGCTCTATCATTGTCTCCATAAGAAAAACAAACATGGGTTTCTTTGATTGGACCAAGTCCATTAACGTTTGAACTGTACGAGAGTCACCCAAGCCTCTACAGTTCCAGAATAATGTACTCATTGTGGCGGGCGGGCCTGCAAAACAGGTCCCGCCAGTGCCAAGTTTTTTTGGTTCTGTTGAAATACATTTTCCCTCTCTACATCAAGTCTAATAGCATTCATAACTTCATGGCCCAGGTTAGTCCCTATATTTAGTCCACCCTCTTTAGTACGGGCCCGTTTCTGGTTAGATATGACAATCCCATCATTATCCAACATATTTATGTCAATATTTGAATTTTCCTTATCATCCTCTTCAATTATCGTTGTCGCCACTACCACTCCACTTTTCCCGCCAGTTGTTCGCGGCAATCTCCCCAACTCACGCAAAGTAGTTGTATGGCCCCCTTCCATTATTCCACTTTTTCCGCCATTTGTTTGATGCAATCCCCCTAAATCACGCGAAACAGTAGCACTTCCCTCTTCCATTTCAGTTCTGATTGATTTGTCGACAGTCTCACTCATCTTCATCGGAGTTAAGCCACCTCCATCTGCTGCACGTAGCCATTGATTCGCCTTATTAGTCATTTGTTTCCTTACCGGGGCTCTAAGGGAACTATCATACTTTCTTTCCTCTTGTCCCTGTGGGTTGTCGAATAATGCCTCGCAAAACTTGTCTGAATGACCAATCCTTCCACAATAGAAACAAAAAGATGGTAAACGTTCATACTTAAAGTTTATCCATATCCATTCACCTCCGCTCTTTTTAAGTCTCATCTTGCTCCTTAATGGACGTTGAACATCAATAGCCACTTTTATCCTAAGATAATTTCTCCATAGTCCCTGAAAGTTCTTGGGATCAGAAGCTAAAAACTTGCCCACATGGTTTCCGATGGACTTGTGAATAAACTCTGAATTGAACCCCATAGGCAGATCGTATACTTGGATCCATATATATAATTCGGTAAGCTTGATATTTTGCAACTGGTCATCCCCTTCCAGTTTCTTAAGCAGCAATACTTGTTGATTGAAAGTCCATGTGTAACACCCCCAGATCCAGGGTCAGAGATCTGGTCGTTACGGTCTCAATATCCATCCAAAAAAAAACCAACATAATTTAAATTACAACCTTGTGACCCAAAACAACAATATAAAACACACCCGTTATAGTCCCAGAGATGAAATCAGAGTAACAACCAAATTTTATTAAACACATTATGAGTTCTTACAACCCAAAAGAATTTTAATATAAATACATCCTCTTTGCCTTCCATTTACATGAGTCATACTAGACCATATACTTGGTACTGAAAGAATAAATTTATCCTACCAATAGCTTTCTCTTCGGCTCTTGTAGTCTCATCGTCCTCGCCAGCATCGAGTGCGCCTTGTGCGAGTCATCTGGTCTAGCTGTTGTTGTGATATAATAATAAAGCAAGGGTGAGCAATAGCCCACCAACAATAATTTTAACTGAACGATAATATATAACAGTTCAAAAGTATCTTTCAAACCATATGCCATGCATTTACGGAAATGATGCCAGTAATATGAACGATGAAGTTACAAGGTAACTCAAAATGTAAATATATGAGGGAATATCTGCTATGTCGAAAATAAGCAAGATATTATAAAGAGGAACTTGCAAGGAAAATTTTGCAATTCCAGTTACGAACACTTTTCCAGCTCTGCCAACAGTAATCATGTTGCAGGAAATAAATAAGTTTGGATGATGAACCAATGATGGAGTATTCACCGCGCCCGCTGTTCCAATCTTGATGATCAGTCAAGATCGTACAGCTCAAATTAGATTTACTACCGGTAGAAGGAAGAACTGACGGCTTTACTTGTCTACCGCCTTACTAGCTCTCCCAGGCCAACGGTTGGGCCAAAGGGGATGGACCGACGCTACTCGGCCTCTTACACGACTCCTAGTTCCAATAGAATTCATGATTCTGAATGTAACGTTCGTCCCCCTTTCCCCAAGTATAATACTTGTTGATAAGACTCTACAAAGTAGTCGTATCTAGTTGGAAAGGAAAATTCACCAATAACTTCCAAGATATTGCTTGGTAACGAACATCAACTTGTTCCAACAATCTTACCCCTCGAAAGATGAGAAGGTAAACACAGACTTAATGAGTCCATAGCAACCAAGTTGCGAGTGAAGAGGATAAATTATGACCGGGAAGTCAACAAGATAAATAACATTGCTCAAGTAGGTTCCCCTATAATATGGAAGTTTGAGCGAGCATTTAAATCCTTTTAAGATAGATTTAAATGAAAAAGAAAGAGTTGGGAACCTTTCCTTGATAAAATAGTCGTAAAAAGACTCCGAAATATTTTACATAATATCTGGAGGTGGAAGGTAATCTCCGAATAATATAAATTATTTTAAAAGGAATTTTAAAAGAATTAAATAAATATTCCAAGAATATTTATTTACTCAATAATAATTATGGAATATTATTAACTCATAATATTGCTCGTAAGTAATCCTCGAATGAATATATGGAATTATTTAATAAATAAATCCCTCCTTAAATGAATATTCGAAATAATATTCATTAAATAATTAAACTCCAATAAATATTTAAAATAGTATTCAATAAATAAGTCAAACCTTAAATGAATATTTGAAAATAATGTTCATTTAATATTTACTCTTTTAAATGAATAACCAAATAGCATTCATTTAATAAATAGTCTTCTAAATGAATATCCAAATAATATTCATTTAGTAATCAAAACTTTAAAGGAATAATCGAAATAATATTCCTTAAGTAAATAGAACTTCCAATGAATATTTTAAAATAATATTCATTAAGTACATAAAACCTTAAATGAATATTCGAAAGTAATATTCATTTAATAAATAACATTCTAAAGAATATCAAAATAATATTCATTAAATATCAACTCTAAATGAATATTCAAAATTAACATTCATTTATTATCTCTCGACTAAGATCATACTCGAATAACATTACTCGAAATATTTCCAAGTAATTGATACTTTATGGAATATAATAACGTTTAACAATAACCTTCCTCAGATAAATAATAATCTGTCGTTGGAATCCCTCCGGGTTTCCACGACTATCTATAACTCAAAATACCGACTCCCGGTCTATATTTAGAATGAATATCATATGCCCTTCGCTAAGGGTCTTACCAAAACAATCCGGCTTATTACTGATAAATCGTATTTAGTCTATAAGCCGATATCAATTCAGGGAACAAGTATCACAAAAACCAGAGTCACAATATAATTGGAAACAGGCATGCATGCGATGGCATATGTAAAACAGAAATCATATACATATATTATCACAACAACAGGTTTAAAGGTTTGAACACTTGCCTGGTAATTGAGCACGGGTGGGGGTAGTGGTAGGGTGTCCCAAGTCAGCTCGGCGATCTATAATAGTCAAGAAATTCGAGATTAATCACTTAACATTTTTCAAAAGGTTAAGTATTAACTTAAGTCGAAACATGTTTTCGAATTATCTCGTTATACCCCTTTTTAGTGTAACTCTTTTTATTACCGATACGATTTGACATTTGTTCGTAATTAAGACATGTCATCGTACTCACACTTAGTGTATACTTAAGTCGTATAAGTTCTAAATTTGATCGATTACGAACCAAGATTATATCTCGAGTTTTATCGCTCGTTTTCTACGTTATAACCAAAGTTATACTTTTAAGGGGTTCGTTCGCGTTTAACCTAGATTCGAACATTTTTATAAAATCGAAAAATGATCCGATTCACATGAGGTTTTCTCTCACACCTCCCTTTTTACCTCTAGTATTTAATTACCAAGATTCGCCACTGACTTACGTATTTTACGAGGGTTCATTTTTAATTACGAATTCTCGGTTACGGTTTCGAACTACTTTTAGTAAACCGACCGTAACTCCTAAACCGTAAGTCCGTTTCACACGATCTTTATATCAAAACGAAGCTTATAACATGATCTATCCTATCATGGCAGAAAACGAAGCCAAACAGGGAGTTACATGTTCTGTCAAAATCGTTTTCTTAAGGTTAACGAAATTTTTGCATTACGACGGCTATAAATCGAACATTCCAAAAATCATAACAACAATACCAAGCCACACCGGGCATCCATACAATTTATACACATGTTACACATCCTCAACTGTCCAAGAACATCTACTTTACCATCATAATCCTCATATCTTTTATATCAAAGAATCACCACATAATCAAGCTTATAATACACTAACAACATAGCTAAGCTTAAGTCACTCAAGAACATGCTTAAATCTTCAAAACAAAGCTAGGGTTTCAAATGGATTACCTTCCTTGGGATATGTTCTAGCCTCACTAAGCTTGGTAGAGTCCTTGCCTAGCTTTAAGTTAGCTAAGATCATCCAAAAGAAACCAAGAAATCGATGTTAGTTCATGGAGGTTACTATTCACCCTCCACTTGAATGATTTATTTGAAAATGGAAAAAGTGGAGATTGAAGCTAAGATTTCTAGGAGATCTATTATATGAAATTTAATACTCACCATAAAAGTTTGGAGATTTAATAAGGAGTGGAAGTTGGGTTTTGAAATCTTAAAACTCCATTTTCATAAGAAAATTCGAAGTGCCCATGTTCATGAGGAAAACCAGAGCGATCTTCACGAATTTATTTGACCATCCAAACGATCTTCAAAAATTATGAAATTAAATCCACAACTTCATCTTGATGTGTAGAAGCTCCATGATTTTTTTCATGATTTTTAGATGAGTATAACTGGGTGAAAAAAATTCGAAACGACCCCGTGCTCTAGAAATCTGAACTGCTGGAAAAAGAAAATGGGGGAGAGAACTAGCTTGGCTTCTTGATTACTCTTGCATAAAGTGAAATAACAATAATGCTAGATATTTTGGTGGATGCATCTTATCTTCCAAAAGTGATGACATCACTAAGCTTAAGTCATCAATTGAACAAGTGTTGGTTGTTTATGGTGTTGGTGATGTAATTAAGCTAAATACTTGGTTTGTTTTCTAAGTATGCTAGTTACCTTGTAACTACTTGGTCACTTGGTCATATCCACTTGCACATGCATGCATCTTAGCTCACTGCTTGCTCTTTTGTTCGTTTATTACTCCATTTCATTGGTCGTTCGGAGGAATATCTCAAATATTTCTTGTTAGAGTTTTACCGAAAACTTTCTTAATATTTACACTACTATTCTCATTCCTCCTTTATAATACTTAGATTTAAATCTCTTAAATCTTTTTAATAAATCCTTAAGTCTTATAGTGTCCAGGGAAATCTCGGAGAAAATAAAAGTACGGTTTTTCAGAATCCGACAGCTTTTGCATACACTTATTTTCCTCCTGGATCACTAATACGAACTCGGAAATCCGTTCCGAATACTTCTATATAGTGTCGTCTCATAATATTCTTACTTCCACCAAAAACACTATTCATTCTTTATTCTTCCTTTATTTCCTATATTTATGACAATGTCCTTGTTCTTTCTCGGGCGGTCCTTAACCCTTTCACGGAACCACTAGACTAATCGTTATCGATCTGGATGACATGAGAATATTCTCTTGCTTGGAATTTCCATATCTTATTCCCCTAGGAGATAGATTATTCTTACCTAAGTTGTCAACCATTAGCATTCTTCATGACATATAAGTATTTGAATCCATATCCATTCCATTCATTCATTAGAGCTGGTGACCTTGTGGTCGGAATCATTGTTCCTCATTTTATCAGTACTTAATAAAAAGTTTTAATTATATCCAAAATTTGGGGTTCTTACAGTCTCCCCTCCTTAAAAGGATTCCGTCCCGGAATCAGGTAGGAAACAATCGGGTTCTTGTTTGTCATCTAGCTTTCCAGTCCTCGGTTGATCCTTAATCATTTCAACCCGTTTACAGCACATCTCCGTAGTGCTACAGTACTCTCTTTTTCCTTTTTATCAACTTTTCTACTTTTGCAAATCACACTATCCTGGTTCTGCTCTTACTCATCCATATAATATCACCCTTATTGGTATCTACAGTGACTTCGGTATCACTATCGCATTGCGAATTCGGAGATAACCTCACTCGAACTATGCATTTCCTGATCGCCTTAATCTTCGTAATCTAGATCAATATAGAGAAGTGGAAAGATTTATTGAGAGATCACTATGATCAATTGAACATTTGTTATATTGCAGAGTTAGTACAGAAGGGGGCCAGCCTTTAGTACTTGACAAGCAATTAAACAAGTTATGGTATTCCACTTAGACTTCTATCACATAGACAGATAGTCACGTAGCAGTACCTCCCCTCCTTAAAGGGTTGTTCTTCTCAATTCATAAACAAGATGAATAAGAGAGAAGAAAAGAAAAGAATTCTAAAGGATTATAGAAATTTTTTTTTGTAAAATATCATACTCAGAATTTACCTCTGAACTATAGAGGTTCATCAAAGAAGAAAATAATCATGATTATATCCAATATCATTTGATCGCAATTTCACGTGTCAACATATCTTGCTGTTTTGTCCATTATTCTATGGACCTATACTCTGGTTCAACCTTAGCAACACTTTTGGAAAAATCTTTCAACCTCTCAGGTTTCTCGCTGGACATCATTGTTACTGACATTCCATGTCACGCTACAAGCTTTTCATATCTATTATATTAACACTATCAGGTTGTCATCCCGATAATTCATCAGAAACCCATTTATTAATCCATTCATAACATTCCTTACTTCACATTCCATAGTTGCTTTCCCAGTCTTTTCTTTATCAATCACATCCTTCTTATTATCTGATATTTATTTACCTCTGTTATTTACTTCCACCTTCATCTCCTTATTGAGACATCTTTTGCACTTGGCACCTCCTTGTTGGTATCCCGTCACATTTACTCTATAATCATCACATTATTCCAATTTAAAACCTCTGAAATAAATCTGGCCGATTCCTTTATCTTAGATCCAATATAATCTACTTCTATCAACTTGTTTCTCCTCACTTATTCTTTTCTACCCGCGGTTTTCCATAGGTTGTCTTTCATAAGTCAGACCAGGTCGTACACCTACCTGCTCGCACTCTTATCATTTGTTGAGTATCTGCATTTTACTAGTGTAGCTTTGCCACATGAAACACGTTACTACCATGCTATAAGCTTTGGGGGTAAAACTAGCTCGAATGCCACCTTTCGAACACTTTTTAAACTCTCAGGTGGCCTAATAAGTCTCGGGCTCAACTGCCCTTCTCTCTAAGTCTCATTAATTCTTTCTACGGGAATACATTTAGCATCATGAATCATCAACCTCATATTCTCTATCTTGTTTGCGCAGAAGTACACTAACACAAACTTGCTTTGTCATTCGTCAACATGCGATTTAGCTTATCAATAGCAGCGCTTTCTTTATCTTTACGTTGTCATCTAGTTTCTTAGAAGAATCACCATCGCTTGTTGCTTACGTAGTGCGTTAATATCTAACCATACGGGTTTCAATCCTTTAGGGAGACAAAGTAATCACTATTCCTTATCCATAAGGAACACTTCCTGAACTTGATGTAGATATTACATGAAGTAGATAAAATTGCAAAAGAGCTTCAAGCATCACAGCTAAGTCAGGTTGTTGAAACTATCACTCATGCATCTTCCATAAAAGACTGGAAACTTAATGGTTTACTTCGTCAATATTGTATCATGGTCCTGGTTTGCCTCAAAATGGGACCTTCTAAGATATGTAATATGCTTAAGACTCATCAGGAATCGAATCTTTACTTAAACTACTATTACCGTCGATTCTTACACAATCATCAGAAGGAATGTCAATTCCTCCACTCTGATATGACCTTCAAGGTCCTTCCAAATATCATTCTGTTTCTTCGGTATGAACATTTGTAATTATTCCTCTATACTTAGACTATCGGCCACCTCATTGGCCTTTCCTGATAATAATAATTTCTGGTAATCCTTGTTCTCTGGATACATTTCAATTCAAATTTTTCTACCTCATTCTCATCACTGTTGGGTGAAAGCATTCTCCCTTAATGCTCTGCTGAAGGAGAAAAAAAATATAACTATCAGTCTTTTTCCATAAGTCATTTCTTTCACCTTCCCGTGGGAATTTTATCAAAGTTACCCTCGATCATACCTAGGATATTTGTTTTCTTAGTTCTTTCTTGTTCTAGGATAATCTCAACCTTCTTTGGTTCCATCCATACCTCATCATGGTTTCATACATGCCTCAGCTGGCATTATTGTTATCGTGTCCTACATTCTCTACCAAACTTCTATTTTGAAACTCAGAATGTTAACTTTTTCCTTGTAAGGTTTCTTAGGTCGTCCTCATCATTCCTCCTGTATTTTCTAGGTACAGGGTATATCAAAGTGTCATTGATCAATACTCTAATAATTCTATCTATATTCTTTCCAGAACTCTTTTTTTTTAATCCTTACAGGTCATTGTTGCCTTAGCAAATCCCACTCATATCATCTGAATTCACAATGTCTTTATTAGGGTTAATGCCATCCCTTATGCATTCCCCAGGGTTTGTCTTAATTTATGGATATCCTATCCTTAATTCAACTGCCAAGGAATTCTTGCATCCTATAATTGGCAATCAGATCATGTATCCTTAATAAGGGTCTCTTTTCAATCGTTCTCATTTGATAATCGATCGGTGGCTTAATGCTAACCTCTTCTTTCAGATAGATGTCAGCATATTTGACCTTCCAAAAGACAGCGTATGTCTATCTGCTCTCTTACAGAACTTGGTAAAGGATGTTTTGGAAGATATTGGTCGAGTTCAACGTGAATCTCTTAGTACTTATCGTTCTTCGCAAAGGTACTTGCCTCAGACAAAATTTCTACAGCATACTGATGAATCTCTGACCTTTTCTATACTCTTTTCATAAACCTTCATTGTTTACTTTCCTTAGTCATAATATATTCATGGTATTTATAATACCCTAACATCATACATCTCAAATCACTATACTCTTGAACAATCATATACACATGAATCACTTTAGTACGGGTGACCCCATTCCAAAAACGTCTAGTATATTCCTAATCAAAACATGGATTGCAAGGGTTCAGTAGAAGATTCCTACGATCTCATTAATGTTTCCTTTATATCAGAAGCCCTTGCAGTCGGTACTTACTTAGAAGCAACCCTGCTTTGTTCTTTCATTGCTGGTCTAGTCACTTGATAATCCTTTGTGACTTGCCCTCAACTGGCCACACTAAAATTATATATGATTTTAGGGGTTGGCTAATTTAGCATTACTTTTCTAGTAATTGCTGGCATAGTGCCTTCTACTTTGATACCTTTCTACCTTTCCAAAACTTTACTCCATATAAGTCTTAATCGACTTCTCGGCACCGTCTCTGGTCACCTTTCCTCTACTTTTATCTTTACAACTATTCTTTTCAATCCCACGTGCCACGCAAGCTTACCATTCCTGGCATAACAGCCTTTTCACTTAAGTCAATCCCGGAGGTTCTTAGTCCGGCTGGATTCTTACTTACATTTCCTGTTTCCGTCCAATCTTACTTCATCATTTTATCTCTACCATCGATTGTAATACTCAGGGTCCGTCTATTAACCCATATGACAGCAACCTTACCCAATCCACAGGGTTCGCTCCAGTTTCCATTCTCTTCAATGATGTTCTCTGATAATCAGAACGACAAGGTTTGCCAAAATTTGCCGAATTCCTTTCCAGAATCAGGGAAATTTTGGTCAATCTATCCACCTACTGGTAACATTAAGATGACCAGTTTTGAAACCTGATGAATAATCCTATGAACCACCAAGCAGGTAGAACCATAAGCAGTCATAGTTAACGAAATAATCGTCATCAGATTGGAAGTTTAACCACTGGAGAGGAACCAATTATATACATCCCTTAGAAGGGAATCAACAGTCTCAAACTGAAACCTGCCACAACATCTTGATACCTATATGTCCTGATATTCAATATTACCAAATGTTAGTCTACCTGACTACTAGTCTCAGAAGGAACATTACCGTCGGAGTTGGTTGTTCCACAAAATTGGCACTACTAAGGCCATCCGATCTGGTGGACCGTGCTGTCCGAATGCATCCGCAAGTACTTTGTCGTGCTGCGCAAGCACACATCCTAATCTTTTATGTGAAGCATCATTGGAAGCACAAAGTCTCCTTTTTCCATTAAGCAATGCCAACTCTTGGTCATTACCAATTTCATCTTTTAGCTCTAGGAAGATTTTCTCACATTTTTCTCTTTAACTGTTGATCGTATTACTTGATCCATTATAATTCTGTGTCGGAGTAAACTTGAGGTAACTACTATAATCCATTCAACGAAAAGAAAGAATTTAATATTCCTCTGAATCACATGCATCTAACGTTTCTGGTTCATCATTTAACTGTATTGCGATAACTCTATACTCCGTCTCTGACAATAGTCTCATTACGAGTTCATCTTGACTCACTGGTCTTATCTTCCGGTAGGTTCTGAGATCATTGTCTTGATTACTACTTCCTTATATAACTTTATACAATCATGCTGTCACTTCCCAATATTTTCACTTTCTAACTGATTCATTCATAAAATGGACATTTTCCTGAATAAAAAAACTTCATTAACCTCACTTTGGTTCCGTAAATTACAACATATGACATCTGCCTTCTCATGGCGAATTATTACTGACAATATTCATACTAATTCATTTATCAAATGATGTGGCACTTACTGCCTCTTCTCAACTATTTCTAGGGACTCTGTTCCTCGTCCTATATCGATGTCTTTGATAATCATATATCCCTCTAGCTCTTTCTTCGTTAATATGAAAGTCTCTAAGCATTCTTATCTATTCTCGTATAAGATCTCAAATGATTCTTCCAATCCGTCTTACTTGCTGGTACTACATCCAGTAGTCCGGCTATGAATCCAACACGAATCTTCAGTTCTCTTGCTAATAACTCAGTTCTTTATGCTCCCTTTTCTGAGCACTATACTTTAATCATCGCAGTCTTTCTGGCTGCAGCCCTCATTCCTCAAGGTTAAGCTCCTTATCCTAACAGGATTTTTTTCCTTATCTGCTGGAACCTCTTCCGGGTCTCCAGTAGGGTACGCCATCGAATTACCCGCTGATCTTCAGCATATAAAGCATCATCGCGCTGCTGCTCGTATGCCTCAAGGTTTGTCGCCTTACTCGTCGATACGATATCGAGCTAAGTTACTATTATGATACTTAAGAGTTCCCATAAGGGTTTTATATGTCATCACTACATTAAGTAGCCCGACTATGAACTTGGCAAGAGTTCTAATTATCTTAGTGAATTCATTGTTTTAACGTCGCCTCATCTCTGGGGTTTATAACGTACGCTCTGATACCACTTCTGTAACACCCCCAGATCCAGGGTCAGAGATCTGGTCGTTACGGTCTCAATATCCATCCAAAAAAAAACCAACATAATTTAAATTACAACCTTGTGACCCAAAACAACAATATAAAACACACCCGTTATAGTCCCAGAGATGAAATCAGAGTAACAACCAAATTTTATTAAACACATTATGAGTTCTTACAACCCAAAAGAATTTTAATATAAATACATCCTCTTTGCCTTCCATTTACATGAGTCATACTAGACCATATACTTGGTACTGAAAGAATAAATTTATCCTACCAATAGCTTTCTCTTCGGCTCTTGTAGTCTCATCGTCCTCGCCAGCATCGAGTGCGCCTTGTGCGAGTCATCTGGTCTAGCTGTTGTTGTGATATAATAATAAAGCAAGGGTGAGCAATAGCCCACCAACAATAATTTTAACTGAACGATAATATATAACAGTTCAAAAGTATCTTTCAAACCATATGCCATGCATTTACGGAAATGATGCCAGTAATATGAACGATGAAGTTACAAGGTAACTCAAAATGTAAATATATGAGGGAATATCTGCTATGTCGAAAATAAGCAAGATATTATAAAGAGGAACTTGCAAGGAAAATTTTGCAATTCCAGTTACGAACACTTTTCCAGCTCTGCCAACAGTAATCATGTTGAAGGAAATAAATAAGTTTGGATGATGAACCAATGATGGAGTATTCACCGCGCCCGCTGTTCCAATCTTGATGATCAGTCAAGATCGTACAGCTCAAATTAGATTTACTACCGGTAGAAGGAAGAACTGACGGCTTTACTTGTCTACCGCCTTACTAGCTCTCCCAGGCCAACGGTTGGGCCAAAGGGGATGGACCGGCGCTACTCGGCCTCTTACACGACTCCTAGTTCCAATAGAATTCATGATTCTGAATGTAACGTTCGTCCCCCTTTCCCCAAGTATAATACTTGTTGATAAGACTCTACAAAGTAGTCGTATCTAGTTGGAAAGGAAAATTCACCAATAACTTCCAAGATATTGCTTGGTAACGAACATCAACTTGTTCCAACAATCTTACCCCTCGAAAGATGAGAAGGTAAACACAGACTTAATGAGTCCATAGCAACCAAGTTGCGAGTGAAGAGGATAAATTATGACCGGGAAGTCAACAAGATAAATAACATTGCTCAAGTAGGTTCCCCTATAATATGGAAGTTTGAGCGAGCATTTAAATCCTTTTAAGATAGATTTAAATGAAAAAGAAAGAGTTGGGAACCTTTCCTTGATAAAATAGTCGTAAAAAGACTCCGAAATATTTTACATAATATCTGGAGGTGGAAGGTAATCTCCGAATAATATAAATTATTTTAAAAGGAATTTTAAAAGAATTAAATAAATATTCCAAGAATATTTATTTACTCAATAATAATTATGGAATATTATTAACTCATAATATTGCTCGTAAGTAATCCTCGAATGAATATATGGAATTATTTAATAAATAAATCCCTCCTTAAATGAATATTCGAAATAATATTCATTAAATAATTAAACTCCAATAAATATTTAAAATAGTATTCAATAAATAAGTCAAACCTTAAATGAATATTTGAAAATAATGTTCATTTAATATTTACTCTTTTACATGAATAACCAAATAGCATTCATTTAATAAATAATCTTCTAAATGAATATCCAAATAATATTCATTTAGTAATCAAAACTTTAAAGGAATAATCTAAAATATTATTCCTTAAGTAAATAGAACTTCCAATGAATATTTTAAAATAATATTCATTAAGTACATAAAACCTTAAATGAATATTCGAAAGTAATATTCATTTAATAAATAACATTCTAAAGAATATCAAAATAATATTCATTAAATATCAACTCTAAATGAATATTCAAAATTAACATTCATTTATTATCTCTCGACTAAGATCATACTCGAATAACATTACTCGAAATATTTCCAAGTAATTGATACTTTATGGAATATAATAACGTTTAACAATAACCTTCCTCAGATAAATAATAATCTGTCGTTGGAATCCCTCCGGGTTTCCACGACTATCTATAACTCAAAATACCGACTCCCGGTCTATATTTAGAATGAATATCATATGCCCTTCGCTAAGGGTCTTACCAAAACAATCCGGCTTATTACTGATAAATCGTATTTAGTCTATAAGCCGATATCAATTCAGGGAACAAGTATCACAAAAACCAGAGTCACAATATAATTGGAAACAGGCATGCATGCGATGGCATATGTAAAACAGAAATCATATACATATATTATCACAACAACAGGTTTAAAGGTTTGAACACTTGCCTGGTAATTGAGCACGGGTGGGGGTAGTGGTAGGGTGTCCCAAGTCAGCTCGGCGATCTATAATAGTCAAGAAATTCGAGATTAATCACTTAACATTTTTCAAAAGGTTAAGTATTAACTTAAGTCGAAACATGTTTTCGAATTATCTCGTTATACCCCTTTTTAGTGTAACTCTTTTTATTACCGATACGATTTGACATTTGTTCGTAATTAAGACATGTCATCGTACTCACACTTAGTGTATACTTAAGTCGTATAAGTTCTAAATTTGATCGATTACGAACCAAGATTATATCTCGAGTTTTATCGCTCGTTTTCTACGTTATAACCAAAGTTATACTTTTAAGGGGTTCGTTCGCGTTTAACCTAGATTCGAACATTTTTATAAAATCGAAAAATGATCCGATTCACATGAGGTTTTCTCTCACACCTCCCTTTTTACCTCTAGTATTTAATTACCAAGATTCGCCACTGACTTACGTATTTTACGAGGGTTCATTTTTAATTACGAATTCTCGGTTACGGTTTCGAACTACTTTTAGTAAACCGACCGTAACTCCTAAACCGTAAGTCCGTTTCACACGATCTTTATATCAAAACGAAGCTTATAACATGATCTATCCTATCATGGCAGAAAACGAAGCCAAACAGGGAGTTACATGTTCTGTCAAAATCGTTTTCTTAAGGTTAACGAAATTTTTGCATTACGACGGCTATAAATCGAACATTCCAAAAATCATAACAACAATACCAAGCCACACCGGGCATCCATACAATTTATACACATGTTACACATCCTCAACTGTCCAAGAACATCTACTTTACCATCATAATCCTCATATCTTTTATATCAAAGAATCACCACATAATCAAGCTTATAATACACTAACAACATAGCTAAGCTTAAGTCACTCAAGAACATGCTTAAATCTTCAAAACAAAGCTAGGGTTTCAAATGGATTACCTTCCTTGGGATATGTTCTAGCCTCACTAAGCTTGGTAGAGTCCTTGCCTAGCTTTAAGTTAGCTAAGATCATCCAAAAGAAACCAAGAAATCGATGTTAGTTCATGGAGGTTACTATTCACCCTCCACTTGAATGATTTATTTGAAAATGGAAAAAGTGGAGATTGAAGCTAAGATTTCTAGGAGATCTATTATATGAAATTTAATACTCACCATAAAAGTTTGGAGATTTAATAAGGAGTGGAAGTTGGGTTTTGAAATCTTAAAACTCCATTTTCATAAGAAAATTCGAAGTGCCCATGTTCATGAGGAAAACCAGAGCGATCTTCACGAATTTATTTGACCATCCAAACGATCTTCAAAAATTATGAAATTAAATCCACAACTTCATCTTGATGTGTAGAAGCTCCATGATTTTTTTCATGATTTTTAGATGAGTATAACTGGGTGAAAAAAATTCGAAACGACCCCGTGCTCTAGAAATCTGAACTGCTGGAAAAAGAAAATGGGGGAGAGAACTAGCTTGGCTTCTTGATTACTCTTGCATAAAGTGAAATAACAATAATGCTAGATATTTTGGTGGATGCATCTTATCTTCCAAAAGTGATGACATCACTAAGCTTAAGTCATCAATTGAACAAGTGTTGGTTGTTTATGGTGTTGGTGATGTAATTAAGCTAAATACTTGGTTTGTTTTCTAAGTATGCTAGTTACCTTGTAACTACTTGGTCACTTGGTCATATCCACTTGCACATGCATGCATCTTAGCTCACTGCTTGCTCTTTTGTTCGTTTATTACTCCATTTCATTGGTCGTTCGGAGGAATATCTCAAATATTTCTTGTTAGAGTTTTACCGAAAACTTTCTTAATATTTACACTACTATTCTCATTCCTCCTTTATAATACTTAGATTTAAATCTCTTAAATCTTTTTAATAAATCCTTAAGTCTTATAGTGTCCAGGGAAATCTCGGAGAAAATAAAAGTACGGTTTTTCAGAATCCGACAGCTTTTACATACACTTATTTTCCTCCTGGATCACTAATACGAACTCGGAAATCCGTTCCGAATACTTCTATATAGTGTCGTCTCATAATATTCTTACTTCCACCAAAAACACTATTCATTCTTTATTCTTCCTTTATTTCCTATATTTATGACAATGTCCTTGTTCTTTCTCGGGCGGTCCTTAACCCTTTCACGGAACCACTAGACTAATCGTTATCGATCTGGATGACATGAGAATATTCTCTTGCTTGGAATTTCCATATCTTATTCCCCTAGGAGATAGATTATTCTTACCTAAGTTGTCAACCATTAGCATTCTTCATGACATATAAGTATTTGAATCCATATCCATTCCATTCATTCATTAGAGCTGGTGACCTTGTGGTCGGAATCATTGTTCCTCATTTTATCAGTACTTAATAAAAAGTTTTAATTATATCCAAAATTTGGGGTTCTTACACCATGGTCCATCTTCTAACACACGTTGCACATCTAGATCGTGAAAGAACTTGAACAGGAACAGATTTTGAAAACTTGTTTCCTCCATGAATACACCTTTGACAGGTCTCCATATAGACGATAACATCTCCTGCATCGCCATGAAATTGATCTTCCTATCAGTTAAGAAACTACCCACCAAGCACCGCTCATAGTCAGCCTTCGTGTTGTTTTCCGGTATCTCATCAAGAATCAGACCTTCACCTTCGTCATCATCGATGGAGAGATTAGCATACTCATTCAGTAGTTTCACGGACTGAGAAGTACCAGCCATAAGAAGCTATTGAGGAGAGGAAAATTTTTTAGGAATAGATTTCTCAAGAGAAAAGAGAGTTTCTTTTTTGAGGGAATTTTTGATTGAGAGGGAATTTTCAAAGAAATGAATTTTGAAAAAACAGAGAAGGACAATGGAATCAAAGATTGAGAAGAGCAAAGAACAAAAACAATGAGGAAACTGATTAAACTCGTCAAAAGACGAGACAGATTAACTCATCAGAAGATGAGAGAAAAAAACATAACATAATTTGAATGGCGAGTTAGAAGCTTCAGGCTCTATTTATATTTATTAGTATTTAAAATACTAAAATTCCAAAAAAATTAGAAAAATAGATTGAGACGATCTTAGAGCCCCACCTAAGCGCCCACGTATCCTCATTTATATATATATATATATATATATATATATATATATATATATATATATATATATATATATATATATATATATTGAATCTTGCTCTAAATGCTTTTAATGAGTTTAAGTTAATGATACATTTATTAAGTTATAAAAGTAACTTATTGTTTTCTAATTAGCTTTTATTATTTTTTCTTAGAGGAAAATGCTATATAAAGATTTTATGGTTTTGATATATATCAATTTTGTTAACAAATTCTTTAAAAAAATTTGTTTAACCCAAAATATTTATAATATATTTATCTTATTTATTAAGTCTCATTAATTTTATATTTTAAATCGGTATCTAACCAAAGGGATCCCCTTTGGTTAGATTTTTACTTTATTGTACCACTTTTATTGTAATTAATTTGTGTACTAATATTTATTTTATTTTATTATACTTTTTTATTGTAATTAGTGTATTAATATAATTTTTTTTTTGTTGGTATTTTCAAGATCCCTTTAGTTCAGTAATTTTCATAGTTGAAGGTTTTATTATCTAAATGTTCTTGGTCATCTTTGGCCTTTGCATGGCCTTGGTTAAATGAAATACAATACATCGACGTAAAAGTTACTACAACAACAACAAAAAACTTCCTTTGTTTATTCATATCTATACTATACTATTATAAGCGAAATAGGGTATAATTGGTTGGTTGGTCGGTCGGTTAACACCTTCCCAAAAATTTTGTTAACACCTTCCAAAAACAAAAATAAAAAATAAATTAAAATACATATAAAATGTGATTTTACAGAAGATAAACTACATATTTAACTTAATAACAAACTCTTTTAATTACACTCTAATTAATATTCAGTTACTTACAACGAAAAAATAAATTAAAATCTATACTATACTATTATAAGCGAAATAGGGTATAATTGGTTAGTTGGTCGGTCGATTAACACCTTCCCAAAAATTTTGTTAACACCTTCCAAAAACGAAAAAAATAAATTAAAATGCATATAAAATGTGATTTTACAGAAGATAAACCACATATTTAACTTAATAACAAACTCTTTTAATTATACTCCAATTAATATTCAGTTACTTACAACGAAAAAATAAATTAAAATACATATAAAATGTAATTTTACAAATCTACATCTATACTATAATATTATAAGCGAAACAGGGTATAATTGGTTGGTCGGTCGGTCAGTTAACACCTTCCCAAAAAGTATAGTAATACTTTCCAAAAAATAAAAAATAAATTAAAATACATATAAAATTTTATTTTGCAAAAAATAAACTACATATTTAACTTAATAACAAACTCTTTAATTATTACATACTCTTTTAATTATATTTGAAATAAAACCACATATTTATTAACAAAATTTACAAAAAATTATAAATCAACAAAGTAAAGACAATCTAAAACTATATAATAAATAATAAAATTTTAACACGTATTTAACAGTCAAGTGAAAACTGTCAAACTTACTCTCAATTGTTTATATATTTAGAAAAACTTAACATATTTAACCCTTAATTTGTTTCATCAACATAAATGAAACCGAGAAAGTATGTAATTATTTAAAAATAAAAAACTATATGTTTTATAGAATTATAAATGTTTTCAATTATATCTTGATTAGAATCATCGTCCGCACAAAATTATTTCTACGATTCTTTCTTTTATTATTCTAGGTAACAATAAATAAATTTTAAAAATATCTATTAAATTTTAAAATATTTAACAATAAATTTAAAACTAACGTTAAATGATATTTATTTATGTCATGAAATTAAGTATGAAACATATATAAATTTAAAATTATTAATATAATTAATTAAAGTAAAATAAAATTTTAAATTAATTCAAATAATTAATATATTAATTAATAATAATAGATAATAGCCCGTAATTTGTACGGATTGGTTGGTTAACGCCTTCCAAAAAAATTGTTAACACCATTCTAAAAATAACAAGTTAAAAAAATTGTATTAAAAATAAAATTGAAAGAGCATGTAGTTGAATTTCAGTTGAAGTATAACTCATAAAGTATGTATTTATGTAAATTATGTGTTTTATTTTTTTTAGTAAATTATAGTATATATTTTAATTTGTTTTTTTAGAAGTACGAATAAGTTTTTTAGAAAGATTTTAACTAACCAACCAATTATACATTATTTTCTTTATAAAAGTATAGTACATATAGATAGTATATTTATTTTTCTTTTAATTTTCCTTTTTCTAGTTTGTTTACTTATTAATAAATTTTTATATTGAAATTGTTTATATTTATTTTAAAAGATATTGGTTCTCGAAAGAGTTTGAGGAGAAGTTGGGTGTTGGTGGAGTTCTAATGAAAATATAATCGAAATATTTTTTAATTATAATTATAACTAAATATATTTTAATTTGTTTTTTGTTTTTTATTAAATAACGTGTAAAAAATTCCAAATTCTGTAAAATTATATATATATATATATATATATATATATATAAAATAAAAACACATGTTTTATAGAATTATAAACGTTATCCCGATTAAAATCATCGCCTACACACATTTCTTACTATGATTCTTTCTTCTACGATTTTAGGTTATAAAACACTAAATAATTTTTTTTTTTTTAATTCTTAAGATATTTAAAATAAATTTAAAAATATTGTTAAATTAATAATATTTATTTATGTCATGAAATTAAGTATGGAACATATTTAAATTTAAAATTAATAATAAAATTTATTAAAATGAATTAAAATTTTATATTAAATCAAATGATTTATAGATTCATTTATAATAATAATATATGGTAGCCCGTGCTTTGCACGGGTTATAGGCTAGTATTTAATAATAGCAAAACATTACTAATTAAATGCAAATGTTTTTAACGATTTCAGGCACATTATAAAATCACGATGATTAAGAACCACGCAGAAGTGTAGTAACACACGTTAACGATAAAAATATTGTACATGAAAATGAAAATTGATTGAACTTACTCAAATAATGTTAAATGTTCCAGAAAGTACCTCAATAGTAATATTATCTCCCAAGGAGATTCGACCTCCTAAGTTAATAGTAACACAAATCTCATAAATAACATTGCTTCTGTTATAGATTATGGGTGATTGCAGTAATGACAAGATAACTTAATTATGAAACTTATTATTAGTCTAAAAAATGATTAAATGAAACACACCGTCACAGCCAAAACTATGAGTCTTGTGAGTAATCTGGATCAATGACAGTATGAAAATAGAAGATATTGTCAATAACATGAAGCATATAAAAAGATATGTTTTGGAAGAAACTCATTGAATTGATCATGCCTCAAGATAATATCTCGATTGACAGTACAGAATAAATGATATGGTCATCAGCATTCCTGACAGTTTTACGAGATCGACAACAAGTATGGTTAGCTGACATCATACTTGAAGAGGGATGAGGAGCGCTACGACCTTTACTCCCTTCAGAACTATAGAATTTAGATGTCATGGGTGGAGGGAACTGATTCTAAAGTTGTTGGGGGTCAGAATCATTCACGATCACACCTCAACACACAAAACAAGTAATATCAAAGAGCGGGTGGAGGCACTTATACATGTCATATTCAAAGATATTTTTGGTGACCAGAACAATCTTATTGAATGGGTAGACATTAAACGGATACTGCAAGAGTCAGCAAAGGTAAGAGTGAGCAAAGGTAAGGTTGTGAATTTGCTGCAGTCTGCAAAAAAACATGTGTGCTTTTGGAACTATAAACAATGGCTCAACAAACATTAAAAGCCGTTGTTTATAGTTCCAAAAGCACACATGCTTTTTTGCAGACTGCAGCAAATTCACAACCTTACCTTTGCTGACTCTTGTAGTATCCGTTTAAGGTCTACCCATTCAATCTGGTCACCAAAAATATCTTTGAATATGACATGTATAAGTGCCTCCACCCGCTCTTTGATATTACTTGTTTTGCATGTTGAGGTGTCATTGTGAATGATTCTCACCCCAAACAACTTTAGATTCAGTTCCCTCTGCATCTGAATTTTATAATTTGAACTCTATAATTTTGAAGGGAGTAAAGGTCATAGTGATCCTCATCCCTTTTTACCATTTTCCAGAACTCGGCAATTATAGCATTATAGCATCGTAATACTTAGATCCGACTACACTGTGTCTGTGTTGTGTCACTATCCTGCACAAATGCACCAAAAAATCACATGGTTATATTTTAAAAGATAAGCTAAACATGCACAGTTGCAACATCCCAATAAAGTTTGTTGGCCACTTGAAGGAGATTGCATAACTAAACACCACGAAAAATGATGTCAATGAACATAAAAAAATTGAAAACCAGCGTAAAGTACTTGAAACACCAAAAACTCATTTGGTATACAATGAAAAGAGTTTAAAGTTGCACATGAACATATTTAGAGATTAGATACACAAACACAATTAGAAACAATGTCATTACAGCAAGTCGGAAATACTATGGGAAAGTATCAATTCCAAGGACATTAGACCACCTGCCATACCATCTATTGTCTTAGCATGCCAAAAAGAAAAATCCTATGGGAAAATGAAGAGTGCCACTAGTCCCGATCAAATATTAGGTCCTTGTATATGCAGTAGATGGTAATTATGAATATTATGTTTGATTTAAAAACTTCTTATTAGAACAAATCTAATGCTTATTATGGGAAAATTAAACTGAAATTTTAGCAAACTTCAAGTTGGCACTTGGCATGGTAATTTATTCTCTTACAAGATAAGGTTCATGAAATATATTATTTCTTAGACCTCAAGTATTTTGATTGTCATTTGTTAATGGATGGTTTAATCCACACGACAAAGAAAAAATATGATTTTATGTTGACAACAAAAACACTATACTTTTACAAGCCAAATCTTTATATATGGTAATTCTTTTCTTCTTTCACGTATCACTAATATATAATTTTTGGCCACCATCCAAAGCACCCTACAATTAATAACTGAATAAGTTCACGTATATGTGCACAAACACAAGCAATTAACATGCTAACCAAATACCATATTACTTGTTTCTAATTGAGACCTATGTTGCACACAATAATACATGCTGGCATTCAGTGCATACAAGCATACAATAAGTAGGACTCCTTCAGTCAAGACAATGATATTTCACCACCAAAAAGGTGGGTAAAAACAAAAATGTATACCCACAAATTATACCATTTAAATCAATTTAAAGCAAAACTTGTGGGAGCAAGAAGAAAGATTGTTGTATTTCAGCAGTACTTCCGAAAATTGTGAATACTACCAATGTTCTAATACAGATAAACATGATACATAGATAAAAATATATTGTATTAAGTGATGTAATATTACTGTGAAAAATATGACGAATCATGTGGGAAAACAATTGAAGTTGATGTATAATTATATACCATTACATACCTTAAGAGCACCAAAGACACGATTTCCGGTAGTAGTCCTCAAAAGGCCAACATCAAGTAGAGCTCACAAGGGTCTTCGACTTTCTGCAGGTTCAACTGAATAATCCTCTCCAGTTGCCTACATATAGATTTATAAATAAAGCAGATTTTGTAATTTACAGATTAACAGCAGTAAATATTCTTCAGATACTATTAATGATGAGTAACTGTGTTACCTCAACATTGCCTTCGTACTCCTCATCCATTTCAAGCTTTTTAGAACACGGAGGGCTTCAAGAAGTCCCGTGCAGTATGCTGATAGATAGTTTAAATGGCATGTTAATGTCTTAGTTTACAGCGTGTATAAACTAACAGAGAGTTGTATTCCTAGTTAAATATATATTTTAGCAGCATGATTATGTTAAATTTTTGAGATAAGTCCTCTACAAGTACCAACTGTATTACTACTGCATCTCATTACTAAGTGTCAATCTATTTATCTCCCTGCCTCCTGCTGTTGAAATCTTCTGTCATCTACGTGACTGTATTGTTATCGTGCTAAAATTAGCATTGATGTTATTACAAGTTCTTGAGCTGTACTAGTTCTACTGTGACACATAACTACTCTCTCTACCTATACTGTACCTCATACACGGATATTTTTTCTCAGACTTGAACAAGTTCCCTAGTTTGTTTTCTTCTGTGTACAAAAGATTTCAACAGCAATAAATAATAAACCATGATGAACTATTTTTATTACCTGCAGCATAATTTGTGAGACCTACTTCAAGCCCGTACCGAGGAAGCTCATGTGAATACGCAGCTGCAAGTACCATATCTCCATCTATGGTAGCAGAGATGATTTGTGCAGTGATATCCTTGTTTGTCTAGAAGCTGAATTAAGGTTCAAATTATACACTGAAACAAGTTATGCAAATATTTCGAGATCGCAAAGGCAAAACAATTTCGTTGTTTCTTATTTGCAAACACGTCTATAATTGAAATAATAGCAATAAATGGAAACTAGCTCATTTGCTGAAATGAGCAGATTATAAGAACAGTCTTATGGATACGAATCGTACAACAAAGCGGAACCTAGGAGTGTTGTACTTGTTCCTGTCCTGATTGATCAAGCAAATCCTGGCACGGTAATCAGTTTTTCCCTCTACAAAAACACCATCCGTCAGAAAAAACATTTCAAAAATAATCAAAACTGACTCGAAACAAATCTATAACCAACACAATTGATAAAAAAAGCATCTCAATGTTTACCTCGCCTTCTCTTGAAATTAACCTGAAACCTCTTGAAATAAGCCCTCGTTTTGTTAACTTTCACAATCACAAACACCTAAATGACCAATATTACTAAAAGCATACTTCAAATCCAGCTAAGAACACTATACATTAACGAAAACTCTGAACTTAAATCAGACGAATTTCAAGAAATGCAACATAACCAGATACATAAAAAAATTCTGAA
The DNA here is from genome assembly GCA_036435485.1 of Saposhnikovia divaricata. Lineage (NCBI taxonomy): Eukaryota > Viridiplantae > Streptophyta > Magnoliopsida > Apiales > Apiaceae > Saposhnikovia > Saposhnikovia divaricata. The sequence goes on along the minus strand of CM071601.1, from coordinate 8,638,767 downwards.
AAAGCTTTTAAGTCATCACAACCAATACATTTGCATTCTAAATAATGTACATAAAACAGATCGTATCTATAATACACAGACATATTATAAAATATTGAACAAATCGAATAACATACAAAAATGAAAAACTAGATTGAAGAGAGAATGAGACGGGAAGTATTCACCATTTTACTTGTACACCATACGTACATTTTCTAATTGAGACCTAAGTTGGACACAATAATACATGCTGGCATTTAGCACATACAAGCATATAGCAACCAGGACTCCTTGCTCAAGACAACGATATTTGACCACAAAATGGGGGTAAAATAAAAAAAGGTTCACTTTCTAATTCAGACCTAAGTTAGACAGGATAATACATGCTGACATTCAGTACATACAAGCAAATAGTAACTTGGAGTCCTTCAGTGAAGACAATGATAATTCACCACAAAATAGTGGGGTAAAATCAAAAACTTATACCCATAATTGATACCAAGTAAATCAATTTAATGCACAACAATGCTTGTGGGAGCAAAAAAAATAATGTTGTATTTTAGCATTATTTGCAAACATTGAAAATAGTACCAATATTCTAATACAGATAAACATGGTACATAGATACAAATATAGTGTATCGAGTGATGTAATATTACTGTGAAAAGATATGACGAAGCATGTGATGAAAACCAAGTTAATGTTTCATTATGTACCATTATATACCTTGAAAGCACCAAAGACACGATTTCCTGTAGTAGTCCTCAAAAGGCCAACATCAAGTAGAGCTCGGAAGGATCTTCGGCTTTCTGCAGGTTCAACTGAATAATCCTCACCAGTTGCCTGGAAGATAGATTTATAAAGAATGCAGATTTTGTAATTTGAAGAGTAGCAGCAGTGAATATTCTTCAAAAAAAACTGTAAAATAAAGAGTAATCGTGTTACCTCAACATTGCCTTCGTACACCTCATCCATTTCAAGCGTTTTCAAAACACGCCGGGCTAAGAGAAGTCCCGTGCAGTAAGCTGATAGATAATTTAATGGCATGTTAATGTCGTAGTTTACAGCGTGTATAAACTAGGGGATAGTTGTACTTATTAGCTAGTTAAATAAATATCTTATCAGCATGCTTAGAATGTCATTAAACTTGAGATAAGTCCTCTACAAGTACCAACTTTATTACTACTGCATGTCATTACTAAGTGTTAATCTATTGATCTCCCTACCTCCAGCAGTTGTATTCTTCTGTCATCTACATGTCTTCGAGGAAAATTAAAGAATGCACTGTTAACTTCACTTAGGTTGGTAAAAATTGTTAAGTAACTCTAAAACCTTAAGGTGTTAGAGCAATGCCCCAACAGAATCTTATGCTACAAGATATATTATTTAACACTCCGCTCAATCGTACGATACATTTTGCTACGATTGATCAGACAGACGGCAGACGGAACGACAAATTACAGATAATGAAGACAACAAACAATGAATTAAATAAATGGGGGTGGAGGGACTCGAACCAGAGACCCCTCCTAAACCGAGCTCTGATACCATGTTAAGTAATCAATCGCTTTAAAATCTTAAGGTTTCAGAGGAATATCCTAACAAGATCTTATGCTACAAGATATATTATTAAACAAAAAAAAATGTTAAAAGATCACCAACATAGATATATGTTACAATGTTCCGAATAATATTCGGATAAAATTACTTATTCTCTTTAAGTAAAAGCTATTCCCTCCGTCCCATTTTATGTGCTTGGACGGGATACTTATAAATAATATTTTTTTTAAAATTTTTTGTTTTGTATAAAAGTATCGAATAAAAATTAAAAAAAAATATTTCACAAGTACCCGATCCGAGCACATTATCATTTTAAATCTAAAGGTTGAATTATGCACGTTGAATTATGCACGTATTCTGTAGTTAGAAACGTATTTTAAAGGCATAAAAGTCGGGGACTCAGGGTGAATTCAAGATAAAAGCTTTTGATTCGCCTATTTACAAACGCTCACAACATGAAAATCTCTTATTCTCATAGGACCATTCGAGAATAAAAGCCAATAAAGTAAAAGCTCGATAAGTTGAATCATGTACTTGTCAAAGTAATAAAGATTTGTCCACCAGAACATAAAATAAGATAAACAAGATCACTTTGAGTAGGAAAACTTTAGGAAAGCGAAATGACTCATCCAATGAATTAAAAAATGGGGTTCCTTTAAAAGAGAGAGACTGTCCAACAATTAATAGAAAATACAAAGGCATGAAACCACTGTGTATCATAAACGAAAGACTAATCACTAATAATATTGGGAGCTTCATTGAACTAATTAACACGGTTTTAGAAAATTAAGGATTGATTAAGATGAATAAGTCAATTAATAGTTGATTATATTAACCATATAGACCTAATTTCTGTCTTCCCTACCCGAAAAGACAATAAATATTAATGATGATGATGATGATGATGATGACCTGAGTTCGTCTCGCGTTTCTATAGAAACGAAAGGATCACTGTTAGTATACATCCCACTTAATCACCTAATCTCTATACAATAACACCCTTGACACATATTATATGTTTAACATAGTTTTTATGCACCAAAAGTTTACATGAACTTAACCATTTTTAAACTCGATCAAAGTTTTAGTGTATTCCACCATTTCCCTTAATAACCACACTCGACTATAAAAATTCTCAGAATATATAAATTCCAAATTTTAAGGCAAGGTCAACTGGTAATGGTCCCCTGACCACCCCACTACAATATCCCAAAATTTTGTAACTTTTAAAAATGTTTAAGTATGGTAATTATAGCCTCAAAGTTGATACAATTACGTTTTCTCGGTTCTCGAACGTCTCTCACTAAAACTGACTTTTCTCCTAAACCGTTCATCAGATTTTAATGTAATTTATATCAAAACGATCTATGAACTAAGACCTATCTTATTCTGACCAGTTGGGATACCCTACTGACCTGGACAGATTCGGGTTGCCCTATTTTTAACAAATAATCATTGTTTTAACGAAAATCGGGCATTATAACGGCTATATTTTGATCTCTATCATGACATAAATATTAATATCCCAATCCTTACATATATATATCTCTGTAAAATTTTCCAGAAATAATTTCTACTAATATCCCTTAAAACAATTGTAAGAAAATATTACCTATAATATATATTTCCTGTTTGTACCTAAACAAGAATGTACTTTTCCTTTATCCTTGAAAAATATATTTTCACACTTTCTCTCATACTCTTAATCTCCTTTCTATAGAGTTCTCTGACCCCTAACAGATACTGATTTTCCTTATCTAGATTGTCAACCTACCTACACCATTCATTGACTTAGTCGATCCCTAACCAAACATTTACACTTACAACTTACAAGGTTAAATAATAAAAGAAAAATATTTTACCTACATCTGTATCCGGCTTTTTCAACGCTTCTCCTAAAGTCATATTGTACACCCTGGCAGTAGGTCTATTTGAAGCAGTCATACTTTGTCCTGTCGCAGATGACCCACTAGAACAACAATCTCGAGCTATGTGGCCTAATTTCCCACACTGGTAACACTTGACATTACTCTTATCAGTTGATGGGCACTGGTTAAGATAATGTCCTTTATGTCCACACTTATAACAAGTTACTCCCAACACTCTACATTCTCCCATATGCTTCTTACCACACGTGTTACAATCTGGTAATGGTGGTCGTGATTGATTAGACTGAAATGTTCCCGAAGCCTTACCACCCTGATTAACAGTCTCACTAGCAGCCTTGTTACTCCCTGACCTTCCCACAAACTGAGATTTTTGTCCTTTACCGACCTTGCTAAAGTAACTTCCTTCACTTGAACCTCCTTTCTGACCCTCAAATTTCCTTTTCTTATCCTCTCGACTTATTTGAGTTTGTTCACTCTCGGCTTCTATAATAGATGCTTTTTGAACTACCGCAGCAAAATCAGTTAACTCAAATGGTGCCACTCTCGTCCGTAGCCATGGTTTCAGTCCTTGTTGAAACCTTTTCGCTCGCTATTCTTCAGTACGCACAAATTCTGGAACAAACCTAGACAATTCAGTAAACTTAGTTTCATATTCTGCCACTGTTAGGTTATCCTGCTTTAACTCCAAAAATTTTATTTCCATTTGGTTTTCCAGGTACCTAGGGGAATATTTGTCTAGGAACACCCTAGTGAAACGCTCCCAGGTTATCACTCCCGCACCTTCTAGATTCTTCTTAGCTTCCCACCAATAATTTGCCTCCCCCTTTAAGAGATAGGCTGCAAAGATTGTTTTCTGATCCTCCTCTATCCTCAATATCTCAAAAGCTTTCTCCATCTCTTTTAACCAGGTTCTGGCTACTGCTGGGTTAGCAGTTCCCTCAAATTCTGGGGGTTTTAATAAGACAAAGTACTCTGACAATAGAATAGCTGGAAGTGGATCACCTGCCTGAGGGGGTATAGCAGCTGGGGGAGGTGCATCTACAGGTGGAGGTGGTGGAGGTGCAAATGCTGGTGGGGAGGGAGGAATGGACTCTGTCTCCGCATCCTCAGATGGGTCCTCCTCCAACTCATCCTCTGCAAAGATAAAGTGTCCCGGTGGAGTGAACTGCTCTGCTGGGTCCTCTAAAGGATCAGGGCTCGGTAGAGGAGATGGAACTGGTGATGGCACTGGGACAGGTAGGACAGGAGTAGGAATCATGTGAATGTCCCTCCACTCAGTCTGCTCCTCAGCTATAACTGATAACCTAGGCCTCTTACGCAGTGGCAATAATATAAAATTTTGAACGCCCATCGATTTCCGGGGGTGGTATATCGCATGTAGCATTTATTTTAAGCAGTGATTATAATTTTATAGATTATTACTAATAGAATTTTATGTTTTATTATAGGGAGCGGAGATGGGTGAGCCGATTCGGGACCCCAGTGGCTAGGACTATCAGAGCAGGATATTGTAGACTTACAGTTAGCAGGTGTAGAGGTTCCAGAGTATGCTGTCGATGACCTTAGGGAGAGACGTCGTGCGAGTGCCAGAGAGAGATATGAGCAGAGCCTGAGAGAGGAGGCAGAGGAGCGCAGACAGAGAGACGTTATGGCTATGGTACCATGCACCAGTAGACCCCTTGTAGGATCTGATGAGGCAGGCCCTTCCCGGTTGAGGTCGGAGATTCCAGAGGAGGAGATGCCACTGCGAAAGAGGCCTAGGTTATCGGTTATAGCTGAGGAGCAGACTGAGTGGAGGGACATTCACATGATTCCTACTCCTGTCCTACCTGTCCCAGTGCCATTACCAGTTCCATCTCCTCTACCGAGCCCTGATCCTTTAGAGGACCCAGCAGAGCAGTTCACTCCACCGGGACACTTTATCTTTGCAGAGGATGAGTTGGAGGAGGACCCATCTGAGGATGCGGAGACAGAGTCCATTCCTCCCTCCCCACCAGCATTTGCACCTCCACCACCTCCACCTGTAGATGCACCTCCCCCAGCTGCTATACCCCCTCAGGCAGGTGATCCACTTCCAGCTATTCTATTGTCAGAGTACTTTGTCTTACAGGGACAGCTAGAGGAGTCCCGTAGGATGATAGATACTCTTTTACAGAGATCGGACAGAGGGAGGGGAGGTACTATTCCCGATGGTTTGCTTTTGGGCTTAGTTAGTATTGAGCTGCGAGCACTCGGCGATATTAGGAGGTTGTTGGCAGATAGAGGGGACCCAACATGGAGAGCTCAGATAGTAGACACGGTCACCTCTATGGTAGTGCAGATCAGGGATGTTGTCAGAGCGGCGTTACCGTGAGTCGGAGTAGTGGTCTTAGTCACTAATCAGACTAGTCATCTCGTTGATGTCATTTTAGGGATTAGTTTAGGTGTTCACTGTCTTAATCCCAGTCTGATTAGAGGACGGCTAGTAGTACTTTTGTTATAGCATATTAGTATGTACGGTTATGTTTTGTGATGATGATGATGCATATTAGTATATACGGTTATGTTTTGTGATGATGATGATCATAATAATAATAATAATAATAAAAGATCACATCATAGAAGCTACACTTGGCTTATCTGCGGGTGTATTATTGTATATGTATACACACGCGCGCACATATTATTGTACTTGCTAAACAAGAGCCAAAATGGAGCTGTTTTGATGCAACTACTCTAAAGTGGATTGAGCTGAACGGCAATACATATGATTATAAAAGCCGAGAGTATCAAGAACACACATTTATAATCTTGTATAGAATAACTTTGGGGAGAACACTAAATAAACACTAGTATGAGACTAATTGGCCCTCCAATATCCCCGTAAATGCTCATACTGTATTGCAGATACCTTCTTACCCGAGCATAATCTATTTCTTGTCATGGACGACGAACTTCAAAATCGAATACGAAAAGTATATGAAAAAGTGTATAAATCTGAAAAGCCTTGTGCCTTGAGAGTTAAGACATTATAACGACTTTGTATCCCGTAAGCGGTAAGCCGTAACCCAATCGTAAAGCTCAACATAACTCATAGTATATTCTAACAAATTTATATAACTGTCCCAATACTGAACTTAGTCCTTGGGTTGCAGAATATAAGGATTTAGAGGTGAATTTTGTGCTTTCTTGTGATAAATTTCAGAATGCCACAAGGTCATAGGAGCAAATCTTGTGCGACTCTGTAGACTTTTATTTTGCAATTATTTGCTTTCTATCAGTGTACTATCAGCATTCGTGTACCACCCACTTAAAATTATGCTAATCAAATCCAACCCAAATGTGTTTCTGTCATATCCATTGTGAAATAGAAACCAGCACTCGATGTCATTTCTGAAACCACGGGCTGTACATCACAATGATGTTTTCAGAAGACATGTTTGTGGTGTTAACTCTCCCTCAGGTTGTGTTCTAAATTATAACATGTTCACTCAGGTACCGGTAGGATCCACCAGAGTTGGAAGAGGGACATTCTAAAGTTAAGCTATTTATCTTCTATAATGAGCCAGCTCTAATTAATTTCTGACTTTTTTTTCTGGCATACTAGGAATTCTTCTAATTTACATCTCTTTTACAATATGAAATATTCCCAAGTTTGTCAAAAAAGAGTTTTTCAATTCTGTTCCAAAGCTCGGACAATTACTGGTCACTACCCATTTGCCTACAACGGAGGCAAGATGATGCAACAGTGTCTACCAACAAAGGTAGACACAACCTAAAACAAAATTACAAAGGTAGACCAACCTGAAACAAAATTTACAGGGATCCACAATCAATGAAAACCCGTGTTTGTGGACTTGGCTGTCCAAGCACTTAACTAGCACACAAGCATTGGGCAGCCAGAACTTAATGTTTGATATCTCGACTTTGTACTAAATATAACAATAATAATTCATCTACATGAGTCATGCACCTTCACTTGCAAGAACGATGAATGTGGCCCAGTTACAAGGGTAAAAATAATATTTCTATGAAAATAGATATCACGTAAGAGTTTCTTTCAGTTGTCCCATAACCCAGTAGCTTTATAATGTTCTCGACAAGTACATGAAAAGAAAATAAACAGAAGCATGATCACTATACCTTCAGCTTATAAAAATAGTGTTACTGCGTTTTCTTTTTCTCCTCCTTGCTTTCCTCAGAATCCTTTCAGTCTCTTCTCGTGCTTCTTGCATTGAAAAATTGCCAGTGCCTTGTCAAGAAATAAATAGCCTTGTTTAGATTTCGGATTACTGATTGCAAATGTAGTATTTAAATGAACATAAGATAATGATCTAAAGACCACAAATGCAGAATGTGCAGTACACAAATATATAATAATATGTTGATTACCTGTTTCCTTATCGTCGATGAAGTAGCAAAATTCTCTGCTGATCTCCTCATCTGATTCAATGTTGATCCTGGGAACCCTTTCCTGCATCAGTAATTATATTTGGAACATTTTATAAGAAGATAATTACTGTTTGTACAACTGAAAAACTGAATTTCTTAATTATGTTTGCAGAAATCCAAGTCAGAGACATTCTAGAAATAGAACCAATATGCTGGCAGGTACCTTAAAACAAAAAGAGCAGAGAGCATTACCAGTTCTGCAGGAGAGGTTCCTCTCTGTTTGTGTGCATTTACAGAATTTCTGTCAGTGAAAGTAGCTTGTCTAGATTTTACAGAGTTCCAGGTTCCCATCTCAATCTTTACTGCTGCAGTCTCTTTTTGAAGCTTGATATGCGATGCTTCCACAGAACTACCGAGTACGTTGTTCGAACCTACCATTCTAGAGAGTGAACTGCAAATTAATAATGAAACTGAAAGTAGAATGCCGAAGAATAATCTGAGTAATGCAAGGCCCGATGTGGAACGTATGCTGGCTGAGAACTATCATTGTGTAATCAAAGCATTCATAAAATCGTATAATATATCTATATAATACTCAATTTGTTCTCGCTTCCTTGCTCTGAGTCTCAGTAACTTCCATCAGTCCTCAGCTTTTGCTTGCACAGTTTCATACAAGAATCCTACTGTCAGTTTTTATTTCCATGCATTGTTAAGAACTTTTCACAGTGATAGATTGCTTACATTTACCAACTTCTCTCATTCTAAGTACAACTATAAGATTTGGGGGTCAATATGCATGCAAGATACTGCTGCTACTTAGAGAAGTACGGACCTATGAAACTTCCCTAATATAGATATTATTGTCCAAAGATTTAATGGCACCATTTACTATTCCAGAGAAAGAAAATAAAATTTTATCACGATGACTTAAACTGGAAGCAATCGAAAGCTTCGGAACAGATCTTACAACTTAAAACGGAAGAAGAATGATCGTGAAACTAGTTGTTTTGGTGAAAAGGCATATCACAAGTCGAGTGCTAAGTTAAAATTGCTTGAATAGCAGCACCTATAAGACTCTGCATCTTAATTTATTTCATGAAACATAAGTTATACTATCCGCCAGCACTGGAAGACCTGAAGGTGATTTCTCATACTGAAGAACGATTAAAATCAGTGTCCTACACAGATATGATGCATGTAGTTCGACAAAAGGCAATATATGTTATTAATTTTATTTTTAACATGCAACTGGGATGCAAAGTACACCCTGTCAATAGTGGTGTGCTGCAAATGATTCCGTGGTGAAAGTTCTTACCACAGATACAGGGTTTCAAGCAATAATAGTAACCATCCTTTTACAAAAGTGAATATGCAAAGACTCCAAAAAGAAAAGAAAGGACAAAAAGAGTTTAAGGAACGAACCTCTTGTTTGATGGCCTTTCTGGAGGGGTAACATGATGATTCACATCCTACAAATTTACATTTAGCAATAGTTTAAGAACATTCCTTCGTTATATATGGGGCTGGAGTAAATATATGTAGAAAATGGACCGCTGAAATGAGCTTTTGGTTAAGGATCTGTTGGCTGCAAGCAATTCCCTGTGCAATATTAAACTAAAATTGCATTAGAAATAAGAAATATGCAATTAGCAGCTGGAGAGTAGTAAAATCTTTTCAAGATTACTCATGCCTGCATTTCTTTGCTGAAACTCTTACAGACATCATTTTTAAACTTTTGCATACACAATTCAATCTTCACAGGTAAAGCTGTGAGCAAAGAGATCATATCATGTGAACTTTCTTGATATGCGTATTGGCCAAGCTGATCACAAATTGTGCTCACAGCTCTGTTGAGGTTAACTTGAAAATCATCTTGCCCTTGTTCTGAATAGTACATTAACCAAATTAGAGGAACCATATCCACGAAGCCCTCTAAAAAGAACTTCACATTTATAGGAATGAAGTGTTACTACCACTAATTGCAATGTGTTGTCGCTAACATTCAACTTCTGCCGAATGCTTTCCACTGCAAGTGATTCAAGAATGAGAAATAACAAATAATTGGTACATCCATTTTAACATTTTATAATGATTAAAACCAGCTGAGTACTCTAGTGCCCTAAAAACCTCTTCTACTTCTGTCCTTGACTTGTGATTGTACATATGCTATTTGATGTTTTAATCCAACCACAAAAATACTTACTCTCCAATGCTAGTTCCTTTCTTCCTTTGTTTACTTGCATAATATCACTCTGAATGGAATCCAAGATCATCCCAAATCTGCTCAATGAAGTCTCCATCATCCCAATCCTGTATTCAAGCTCTTCATTGATCTGATATGGTATGGCAAGAAACAAAAATAAGTAACTAATGCAAGAGTAAGCATGCATCTTATCCTTTAATTAATTAGTAAAAAGCATTCCCCACAGAGATTTTCCAAATGATCAAATCCGATATACCTTGGCCTCAATCATATCTAGCAACAAGAATTAAAGTACTGGGCTGCAAAGTAGCTAGATATCAACTGAAACATGTAGACTTGCTCCTCTGTTCTGGAGCATGCCATTTGCGCAAAAATTTTGTGGAGGATCTTGATATTTGATTTTGACTCTCTTCTCGTGTATTGTTGATTGGTGGCAATGAAGATAACCTTTTTGTTGAGGTCTCTCGCTCTTGGGAACCAAATCTCTGCAAAATAAGAGCACGAAGTACAATATTCACATTAAAGTTTAAAGGGAGGAAGAAAAAATTAAGTGAATCACATTATGAATTTCCTCTCATCCGGGTCATTTTTTCTAAGGTTAAAAGCATTTAATGTCAGTGCTTCTCCTCCTAGAAAGCTATAACATAAAGGGGGAGACAATCAACTGATGTCCTTCTTATTGAATGTTGTACCACACAATCTTAGGAGTGAATAAGATGGTAATGCGCTGATTTAAGTTTGGGATCTCACACTACACTATAAGTTTACACCAGCAACATCAAGCAAACAAACCATTAAACACAAATTTGGCTCAAAAGTTAAAATTTGGTAAGTTCTAGAAAAGTTCAAATTCATTTTACATGTGATCCATAGCACCAGCAGTTGTAACAATATTTTTGTAATTGCTTCAGTAGGTCCCTGTAACCCTAACTGCATCTGTCTTTTGCTCTAAAAGATTAACCGGATGTTCATTGCTTTAGGCAAACATGTAGATATATGTTAACTAAATATCACAAGCTAATAATCTCAAGTGTAGCACAAACTATAATACATGACCAATGATTTTAATTGTCTTTGGTACTTCGTTCAAGAGTCTTTATGGAAAGTCATGTAGCCACTTCTTTAATTAACCTTCAAATTACTTTAACATTTTGCACGAACTGACCAAAAAAATTCCACCTATATAACTTATAAGGTAACACAAACTCGGTTAAGTCTCTTTTTAGCCAGCCAGGAGCCATTACGAAATATCAACATGCAAATCACCTCTCTGTAAATTAAACCTCTTTCCCCAGGATTCTGCATTTAACCTGCTCTAACATTCACAGAGATACACTTAATTGAGGAGACTTCAAGCAGAAGGAAATATCCAAACCAGTTTCTACTAAGTAACACTTACAACAGAAAGGAATACTAATTTAATGCATTCATAAACTTCAATATGGAACATAGATTCATATTACAATCGAAAAAAAAAATCAACTACTATGTAGAAAAAGACAAACCACCTATTATGTAAATTCTCAGTTCTCACAACTCTTAAACAGATCTCTCTCTCTTTTTTGTCTTCGACCAAACGTAGGAACCTTTGCTTCTATCTCAAGAATTCTAAACAAAGTTAGGAGAAACTTAACCTAAAATGTCGGTACCCAAGATAGTTTCATCCACTATTGTTTTCATACAAAAAGGTCTCCCAGTCAGAGGCAACAGAGCATTCTTACTCGGATGCATCTTGATGTTCACTTTTATCGGTTTTCCCAACCTGGGGTGTCTTTAAAGCTGTCAAATGACAAGGAAAAAGGGTAAAACAGAATTAGGACAGTCCAAGTGATTGTCATAATGACTATCAAAAGACTATCAGTAAAAAAATCGAGTAATATACACTTGGTACACATGAATCTAAAACCTAGTCACAGTTTAATGTACACTGTTCCACATATCACGCATAACACTGCACTTTCTAGTCTGTTTATACACTTTTACCAACCTGACTTTTATCAGGTGTGATTCCTGAAACAGTGTGCCCTGTCTGTGAGCCAGAGCAAACTGTAGCTTAAAAAATGAAGTGGTTCATTTGATACATTAATAGGGTCAGGTGGAACAAAAAAGTGAATTCAACCCTTACATGCGATAGAGGATCCAGCAAGGCAAGTTAACCTTGATTTTGTGTTAGCCTCGGCTAATGGATTTGTCTTCTCCTTACTAACCATACGAGTGTCCCAAACACGTACAATACCGTCTGAAGATGCAGATGCTACTATATACAGATCATCATCGCTAGCACCTTCACTCTTAGAGAGCACAACTACACCCTTCACACGTGCCGAATGAGCATCCTCGATGCAGTACGTTACCTTTCCGCTAGTTGTGTCCCAAGCTGTGATATTTTATCCTCTCCACCAGTAAAAAGAATTCCATTCTGCCAGAATACAAGTATATTTTGAGAAATGAGATTCCCCTTCCAAGGCATGAAAATGATGTTTATTTTTTGTCTTATTGTAAATATGACAAATTAAGACTATTCTGTGGATAATTGTAATACTGCTATAAGACTCCATGCAGGCATGCACTCATTTTAACTCACTGATCATCGATGACTGTGGTACACTGCAGTTCAGTGAGATAAAGCACCTCGATATCTAGACTTTTAGAGAATATGCTTAATAAAAAAAATACAAAACTATATATGAAGGCAAACTTAAAGATGACTATAGGAGTTACTCTCTATTCAAAAGTACACTTAGAGAGTCACCAGACATTAGAGCTTGCCCAAATTTTATATACAAGTTCTCTTAGCCCCACACCCAGCTAAACAAGCACAAAGCATAGATAAAGCATGGCCTAGAGCAGCCTCTGAGCTAAAGGAAAACAATGCAACCGGATCAGCTTTAAAAGAGTTGGTGAAGCAGTACTATGGAATTTAATATGGACAATGGATATTCCATACGCTATATTCGTAAAAATGAACAGTGAAACACTACTATTTTATCCAATTTATAAAGGCAAGAGAATTAGGGCGAACATAAAATGTAAGATTTTCAAACTTTTTTTCAAAAGTTGTACATGTCTAAGATGTTAATTGTTCCCAAGCTTCTAGCCTGCCATAATCCTAAAAGTACAAAAATCATTTTCTTGTTAAAGATGCTCTTTTAATTAAACATATTGCTAAATATTTGAGTAAGCTAAACGAAAAAGAATTGTGCACCATTTTCTTTCTACTTTCATTTTCAGCCTCCTCAAGTCCAATATTTTATTATGATTCATGCAGATCCATTCAGCTGCATTTAGTACAAACAAAATATAATCCCCTATTGACATCCCACCGAGCTTGGGTTTCCTATTAAAATCATGACTCTTCCTTACTCACCAACCCGATAAGAATATAAACATTCACACACTATAGGAATGAAGTTTATACTAGTCCACTAGTGATTTCCAATTCAATCTGTTTTCTTCTCCAGCGCTGCCAAGGGAATCTTGTAATTCGGAGGCTAATATATGCCACTTCCAACTGGATAATTTTCACTCCCTCCCCCCACCCCCCCTGTCCCTCCCTCACACTGCTTATGATACATATCTGTCACCTCCACATTTATGAGTCCTGCTTCAGTTGGTATGTAAATCTTTTCTCCTTAATATTATTGTCTTTCTATATAATAATCTCATTTTCCTGGTGGCAAATTGTATGCCTAAATCCAGAAAGTTGTCAGCTTGTTCTCATTTGTTTATAACATCAATCTGATTATATTTTTTATGGTAATACTTGTCACAAGTCATTACTCAAGCTTTCTAGGATGTTTGATAAGGCAATTATTTGTTTAATATTTCTGTTGCTTTTCCCTTATTTCTTGATCTGTACATAGAAAATGAGTGCGCTGTTATTAGCTTTAGTTATATATTTTACCTGTTGCAGATCACCTTGGTTAGGTGTTTTTGTTTTTCTTTTGGGTGGTTCTAAAATGGGCAGAAGCAGAGAAAATGGGAAGAAACAAACTATAATCGCATGGTTATGGTGAGAATAACACTAATACATTTTGTATTTAACTCATTTCTAATGCTCCAAAGGAGCTCAACAATAACTACTTAATAGTCCATCCTTTTTCAAACACTAAATGAAATTATAAACATCTCTTCTCTCCTAGCATGCTCTCTACAATTAAATTAAGGTTAATGCACTAGTCATCCGTATCTTCCCAGTAAAACATGTAAACAAATGATTATACTAATAACTAAATTAAGTATCAAATACTACATTTAATTTAAATGTAACATAATAAGGATTTTAGGACATACTAATTCATAGTAAACAACTTCCCGGACATTAGCAAAAACATTATCCTAAGTTACTCAACACAAACTAAAATTAATTTCACATACAAAATAACCAAACAAAGAGAAAAACAAATATGAAATTAAAAAACTAACATACATTTCCGGGAGCAGCGCAAAGAAGCTTCTTCTGGCCCTCCAATTCCAAAACCAACTTAGCATCCTCCGACTCATGAACCGAAACCTTGTCATCCATAACCATAAAAAACCTCTCCACACTCCCATCAAACTTGACAATGGACGCTTCCTTCCCCAACCGACAATAAAACTCCGTCTCCCCCTCACCAAATTCACCATCCCTAAACAACAATCCCTCCCAACCGTCAACGCCAAAGTCCCCGTCTTATGCACACTCAAACCACTAATCCCCTTCTTATGCACACTCAAATTCTTCAACAACACAAACGGGTCTGCATCGTAAATCGACGCGGACCCGTCATCGAAACCCGCAAGCAAGTTCCTAGGAAACGATGAATCAAGCGAAACAAAGGAGATTGCAGTGATTGTTGAAGTTGGGTCATTGAGGGAACCGATTTCGGAGGAAGCGGAGAGGTCGTAGATTTTCATTGTGTCGTCGGAGCCACCGGAGACAGCGGCGACGGATTTGATGGGGGGGATGTGGGAAGGGAAGGAGAAGATGGGAGTGATGCAAGCACAAATGAGCTGGTTAGTAAAGTGGGCCAATTACTAGACAAGGTGGACAAAAGGAATGTTGACGTGGGCGGTGACAAGGCATGGTTAGTAAAGTGGGCCAATTAGTAGACAAGGTGGACAAAAGGAATGTTGACGTGGGCGGTGACAAGGCAAGCATTGACAGCAATGAATAGCTGGTGGAGGGATCAGGATGGAAGAAAGGTTGTTATGGCTGGGGACCACTCATATGGGACTAGGCCACAATCCAAATGGAGTCATGTAGTGATTGTTAGACTCAATTCATTTTCATTTGCATTAAGGTGTCATTTCATTTTCATGTAGCTAGGAGAGTATTTAAACAAGAGAGGTGTGGGATTATGTTAGGTTGGTTGTATGAACTTCTCTCTCAGTATTATCTTGTTCTCAGTAATGAATATAGTTAATATCTTCGAAGCTGCTATTCTTTGTTGCTAGCTTCCTGGAATTAGCTTGTTGATTATCTAGTGTTGTTTTTTATCAATCTTGTTTATTAGACTTATATCACTGGTATCAGAGCATAACTTTCCTTGGACAAATGGCTCAAGGTAGGAACAACAGAAACACAGAGACTCAAGGAGATGAGGGAGGACCGTCGGAGTTTCAACATCTGGAAACGTCTGTCAAGGCCCTTCTAGAGGAATAGAACCAACTGTTACGCCATATTTTCGGTTGCCTCTAATATCTCCCAAATTTCCAAATACGAATCTAATAATAATTAACTTAACCCTCAAGTTAATTATTTCCTCTCCTTGAAACGAGGAAATAATCAATCTCAATCAATTAATAACGGAAAATATCTTCAAACGATATTCTTCAAATCAGGAAGATATCACAACGATAAGATTAAATCAGATAAAATCAGTAATTACCCAGATTAACGAAGTTTATCCCTAAAGTCTCTAAGGGATAGACACAAATCAATTTCACAGAACTGCGTTGGCTTGATCTTTATAAATATAAGGTACGCAGGCATCTTGGAAAAGGATCCGACACATCTAACAAGTCGAGACACCTCTCAAGTCCAGCCCCAAATATCCAAAATCCCAAATCCCCCTATTTTCATAATCCGTTATTCCAGCAACCTCCGAAATCTGTTATCACCAAATTCCTCCGTTAACAATTGGCGCTAGAAGGAGGGGATTATTTATTGATTGTGGAAACTCACACGCATGGGGGGTTATTATGGATCTGGAGCTGCTGTAATGGAGGAGCTAAGCGGTGGAGGCGGTGGATCTATTCCGAATTAAGATAAGTTTTCTTGTGATTTTGTCTATACAAGTTAATTATCTTATAAAATTGTCGGAATTCGATGATTTTTAATGATTCGGAAAGCTTGTTAAATTGTCTATAACTTTCTTTCTTTGAGTTTTCTCAGATTATATCTTGATCTATTCTCGAAATCACAAAAAACAATCAGATCTCGTTTTTCAGCATCAAGAAGGAGATCAGCATACGTTTTCTTTGATTCCCGATTCGTTATAAGTCCGTTTTTAATGAGCCATATATCATCGGAAAGATATTTTCGTTATCTACAACTTTTGTGTTTTGTGTTTTTCCAGAAAAAATCGTTTAGAAGGTCAAAAACGCGAAAACCAGATCTAGACAGAATTTGAATTGTGAAGATTTTCAAGATTTTAGGTGTAATTTTCTTGATACATGAGTTTGGAAGGCTCTTAATTAAAGAGTTTATTATTTTAGAAGGCCCTCTTCTGTGGGTAATATTTTAGAAGGTCCTCCTTTATATGGGTTAATATTTTGGAAGACCCTCCTTTACATGGGTAATATTTTGGAAGGCTCTTATTCGAAAGTTGATTGTTTTTGAAGACCCTTTGTGATGAGAATATTTTTTATATATTTTTTGAAGACCATTTGGGTGTTGCTGATATTTTTTAGAAGAACCTTCAAGTGTCACTGATATCTTTTTTGGAAGAATCTTAGAATATTGATATGGCTTTGGGAAGATGACCTCCTCTAAGGAGGGTCTCCCTTATTTTTTGTGATAGACGACCTCCTCTAAGGAGGGTCTCCCTTATTTTTTGTGATAGACGACCTCCTCTAAGGAGGGTCTTCGTGATTTATTTAAAAGATGATTGCCTCTAAGGAGAGTCGTAAGGACAATGAAGAGATCTTCGAAAAATCCACCTCGTGTGAGGAGGGTATTTCTGGAATGGGGAACGATCTCCTTTGAGGAGGGTATCCCAAATTATCAAAATCCTTGCAAAAACCGTACTTCCGGGGGGATGTCCGTACTTCCGGCGTCTCATCAAGGTTCGAGCTTCGAAAAGTCCACCTCCTGTGAGGAGGGTATTTCTGAACAAAAAACTGATCTCCTTTGAGGAGAGTACCCTAAATTACTAAATCCTTGCAAAAACCGTACTTCCGGAGGGGATGTCCGTACTTCCGGCGCCTCATCAAGGTTCGAGCTTCGGAAAATCCACCTCTTGTGAGGAGGGATATCTCTGAAGCATTTATGGAAATTCTGGTGGATATGACCTTCTTTGAGGAGGATATTGTAACACCCCCAGATCCGGGGTCCGGGATCCGGTGGTTACGGTTTCCAATTCTGTCCACAATAATTGAACTTTCCTTAACATAAAATAAATTACGTCTCTATAACCCAACACAACAATATAAAACACACCCGTTATAGTCCCAGAGATGAAATCAGAGTAACAATCAAATTTTTATTAATCACACTATGAGTTCTTACATTCCAAAAGAATTTCAATATAAATACATACTCTTTGCCATCCATTTACATAAGTCATACTAGACCATATTCTTGGTACTGAAAGAATAAATATACCCTACCAATAGCTTCTTCTTCAGCTCTGGTAGTCTCATCGTCCTCGCCCGCGTCGAGTGCGCCTTGTGCGAGTCATCTGGTCTAGCTGTTGTTGTGATATAATAATAAAGCAAGGGTGAGCAATAGCCCACCAACAATAATATATAACTGAACGATAATGTATAACAGTTCAAAAGTATCTTTCAAACCATATGCCATGCATTTACGGAAATGATGCCAGTATAATATGAACGATTAAGTTACAAGGTAACTTAAAGTATTTGTTTGTAGAAATATCTGCTACATCAAAGTAAGCGAGATATTTTTATTGTTATTAAGAAGAGGAACTTGCAAGAAAAGGTTGCAATTCCAATTATGACCCTTTTCCAACTCTGCCAACAGTAATCATGTTGCAGGAAATAAATAAATTTGGATGATGAACCAATGATGGAGTATTCACCGCGCCCGCTGTTCCAATCTTGATGATCAGTCGAGATCATACAGCTCAATTTAGATTTACTACCGGTAGAAGGAAGAACTGACGGCTTTACTTGTATACCGCCTTACTAGCTCTCCCCGGCCAACGGTTGGGCCAAAGGGGATGGACCGGCGCTACTCGGCCTCTTACACGACTCCTAGTTCAAATAGAATTCATGATTCTGAATGTAACGTTCGTCCCCCTTTCCCCAAGTATAATACTTGTTGATAAGACTCCACAAAGTAGTCGTATCTAGTTGGAAAGGAAAATTTACCAATAACTCCCAAGCTATTACTTGGTAACGGATATCAACTTGTTCCAGTAATCTTACCCCTCGAAAGATGAGAAGGTAAGCAACGACTTAATAAGTCAACAGCACCCGAGTTGCGGGTGAAGGGAATACTTTATGACCGGGAAGTCGACAAGATAAATAACATTTTCCAAGTAAGGTTCCCTTATTATTAAGGGGGTAGACTCAAAGAAAAATGATGTCTGAGAACCTTTCTTGATATAAGATTAATAATAATATGACTCCGAGATATTTTCTGTAATAATCGAAGAAGATAAACCTTATCGACGTTATTCTAAGTATGGAATAAATATCCAGAGAATATTTATTGAGTTAAAATATTTAAAGAATATTTGGGAATATGAAAGAATATCTTTAATCAGAGTATTTCTCAAAATAATCCCTGAAGAAATATCAGGAGGATATTTATTGAATAAATAAATATTTAAATGAATATTCAAAACAATATTCATTAATTAATAAGACCTGAAAAGAATATTTAATGTAATATTCATAATTAATTAGGAATTTAAATGAATATTCAAAAGTAATATTCATTTAATGAATAATATCCTAAATGAATATCAAGTAATATTCATTTAGTAATCCAAGCCTTAAGGAATATTCGAGATAATATTCGGTAATTAAATCAAGCTTCAGATGAATATTAAAATAATATTCATCAAGTATTTAATATCTTAAATGAATATTCAAAAGTAATATTTATTTAATAAAATAATATTCTAAAAGAATATCCAAATAATATTCATTTAATAGTCTCATCTTTAGAAGAATATTCGAAATAATAGTCGATAATCAATTCGACTCTGAATGAATATTGAGAAATATTATTCGTTGAATAGTTACGTTCAAATAATTATTTGAAGTAAGGATCGATAAAATAATTAGTCTCGAACGAATATTCAAATAATATTTGTCGCCCAAATAATAGAAAATATTTACTTAAATATTTTCCTCCGAGGAAATCTCGATATATCAAGAAATATTGACTCCCGGTCTATATTCGATGAATAAGATATATGCGCCCTTCTCTGAGGGTCTTACAATAACCGGCTTATAACTGATGTATAACTATCTAGCTTATAAGCCAACAATAACATTCAGGGAACAAGTATATCAATTCAACTTGAAAGTAGGCATGCATGCAATGGCATATGTATATCAGCAATCATATATATATATTTATTCAATCACAACAACAGCCTAAAAGAAGGGAATTGAAACTTGCCTGGTAGTCGAGTACGGTAAGGGGTAGTGGTAGCGGGTCCCGGTTCAGCTTGGTGATCTATAAATAACCAAGGCATTCGGGATTAATCACTTAATATATTAAAAGTTAAGTTATACTTAACTCGAAACACGTTCTCGAGTTATCTCGTTATACCCCTTTTTGTGGATTACTTTTATCACTGATCCGACCCGACATTCGTTCGTTAATACGACATGTCATTGTACTTATACTTGGGACATACTTAAGTCATATGAGTTCTAAGGTCGATCGTTACGAACCAATACTATACTCCGAGTTTTATCGCCCGTTTTCTAAGTGTTTTACCGAAGTTATAAAAGAGTCGTCTTTTAGGGGTTCGTTCGCGTTTAACCTCGACTCGAACATTTTTAATAAATCGAAAAATGATCCTTTTGACATACGGTTTTCTTTCACACCTTCCTTTTTACCTCTAGTATTTATTTACCAAGATTTGCCATGACGTTACATAGTTTACGAGGGTTCAATTACAGTTACGAACTTTCGTTTACGGATTCGAACTACTTTTAGTAATTTGGTTGTAAATCCTAAACCGTAAGTCCGTTTCACGTGATCTTTATATCAAAACGAAGCTTAGAGCATTACCTATCCTATCATGGCAGATTGCAAAGCTACGCAGTGAGTTACATCTACTGTCCAAGTTGTTTTTCTTAAGGTTAACGAAATTTCGGCATTACGACGGCTATATATCGAACGTTCCAAAAATTATAACAATCCAACCAAGCCACACCGGGCATCCACACAACTTATCACATGATCATGAACATCATCAAGTCCAGATCATACCAGTTTACCACAATAATTAACATGCTTTCTTGCTCAACTAAATCACTTACTAATTATGCTTATAATCATGCTAACATCATAACCAAGCTTAGCTCATCAAAAACATCCATAAACTTAAAGTTGATCTAGGGTTTCAAGAGTGTTATACCTTCTTGAGAGTATGTACTAGCCTTACAAAGCTTGTTATAGTCCTTGGATAGCCTCAGGGTAGCTAAGATCAACCATGAAAACAAGAAAAATCAAAGATTAGTTCATGAAACACTATTCATCCTCCTCTTTCATGATTTTTTTGAAAATGGAAACAAAGGAGTTTGGACTTGAAATTTTTAGGAGATTGCTTTTATGAAATATAGGACTCACCATAAAAATTTGATGATCAAACAAGGAGTGGAAGCTTGGTTTGGAAATCTAAAAATTTCAAAAATTCGAAGTCTTGTTTCTTGAGGGGAAAAACAGGGTGATTTTCTTGAATTTATTTACCTATCCAAACGATCTTCAAAAATTATGAAATTTTGAACGAATACTCTACATATATTGAGGAAGCTATGGTTAAAATTTGGTGATCTATGAATGGGTAGAAGTGGAGATATGAATTTTTCTTTGAGGAGTGTTCTTGCTTGGCAGTTTTGAAGAATGGAGAGAATGGAGTTGTTTTGCTTGGTTGAATTTCAATAATGCATAAAGTGATGTAAGTTGGATAATATCTCATCCTAAAGCTACTTTAATAAAGGTGTGATGCAATGCATGATGTCATTTGGGGCATGTGTTAAGAGGTGTGTTAAAGAAGTTAACACTTGGTTGATCTTTGGATGGAATTCATGCTAAGTATTAGTTCCAATCTCTAAGTGTGCTAGTTACTTGAGTCACCACTTGGTTGCTAGATATTTTCTACTAGCACATGCATGCATCTTGATTCCCGGCTTGTTTCTGTGTCCGGTTATTGCCCGTTTCGATTGATCGTTCGTGAGAATATTTCACGGATTTCTAATTAGGGTTTACCGGGAATCCTTTTTAATATTAATACTTTCATTCTCCATCTTTCATTCTAACTTTCCAATTTATATTCCTTAAATCCATTCGTTAAATACTTAAGGCTATCAGTGTCCAGGGAACTCTCGGAGAAAATAAAAGTGCGGTTTTTCAGAATCCGACAGCTTTTACATACACTTATTTTCCCCCTGGATCACTAATACGAACTCGGAAATCCGTTCCGAATACTTCTATATAGTGTCGTCTCATATTATTATATACTCCCACCACAACGCTATTCATTCTGTATTCTTTACTTGTTCCCTTAGGGTTGTATAATTGTCCGTATTCTCTTTCGATCGTTCCTTAACCTTTTTACGGAACTACTGGATTAATCGTTACCGATCTGGATGACATGAGAATATTCTCCTGCTTGAGATTGCCATATCTTATTCCCTTAGAAGATAGATTATTCTTACCTATGTTGTTACCCTTTAGCATTCTTCAAGACATAGAAATAATAAAGTCGAATTCCATTCATTCTTTCCAAATATCAATTATTACATTGTAGCCATAACCACTCCTCAGTGGTTTCCTACCTTCATTCTTAAATCAATATAATAACATCCCAAAATATCAAATCCTCAAAGTTAATATCTCAATTCTTGGATTATAATAATATTTAATCCACTGTCCGGTCAAATATTATACCGAAAAGAATTTGGAATTTCTGAATTCTGATCGTCTCTGCATTCACTTATTTCCTCCGCGTATTACTAATATGACTTCGAAACATCCATATCACGTCCCGTACATAGGGTGGAGTGAAAAGTTTTCCAACTTACAAAATCACTATTCGTCCACCAAATTACTATGCACATACAGGAAACACTATGCACGTACGGGAAATACTATGCACGTACGGGAAATACTATGCACGTACTCATTTCCCTTCAAGGATCAATTAGCTCCTTTCTGGATGGTAGATTATTCTTATCTAGGTCCTCAACCATCGAATTACTCTATTCTGACAATATACCAATGCATCAGGATCATTGTCCAAAGCAATGTCCATTCATTACAATCATTGTTCTTTGAAACCACCATTCATTAGAGTTGGTGACCTTGCTGTCGGAATCATTGTTTCTCATTTTATCATTACTTAATAAAAAGTTTTAATTATATCCAAAATTTGGGGTTCTTACAGTCTCCCCTCCTTAAAAGGATTCCGTCCCGGAATCAGGTAGGAAGCAAAGAGTCGTTTGCCTGTCGTTCACTCTTTAGCTTCCCGGTCAATTCTTAGTCGTTCTACCCTTCCTCAGCACATCTTCTAGTGCTACAATTCATACTTTATCCTTTTTCCATCAACGTTGCTACTTTTCGTACAACTCACTATCCGGGTTATACTCTTACTCAGTCTTATCCTTATTGATACCTGCAGTAACATTGGTATCACTATCACCCTACGATTCGGAGGTAACCTCGCTCGTACTGTGCATTTCCTGATCGCTTTAATCTTCGTAATCTCGATCAATATAGAGAAGTGGAAAGATTTATTGAGAGATCACTATGATCAATTGAACATTTGTCATATTGCATAGTTAGTACAGAAGGGGGCCAGCCTTTAGTACTTGACAAGCAATTAAACAAGTCATTGCATTCCACTTAGACTTCTATCACATAGACAGATAGTCACGTAGCAGTACCTCCCCTCCTAAAAGGGTTGTTCTTCTCAATTCATAAAGAAGATGAATAAGAGAGAAGAAGAGAAAAGAGTTCTAATGGATTATAGAAAGCTTTCATGATTGTAGAATATCATACTCAGAATTTACCTCTGAACTATAGAGGTTTATCAAAGAAGAAATTAATCATAATTATATCCAATACTATTTGATCGCAATCTCACATGTCAACATATCTTGCTGCTTTGTACATTATTCTATGGACAAATACTCTTGTTCAATCTTAGCGATACTCACATTCGGGAAATCCTTCAACCTTTCAGGTTAAATCTTAGATTTCTCACTTGACATCATTATTACTGACATCCCATATCATGTTACTAGCTTTTTCATAACTATAATATTGACACTATCAGGTTGTCATCCTGAGAATTCATTAGAAAACCCATTCATAACATTCCTTGCTTCTCATTCCATAGTTGCTTCCCCAGCCTTTTCTTTATCAATCACATCCTTCTTATTAGCTGATTCATATAATCTACTTCTGCCAACCTTGTTTTTCATTACTTGTTCTTTTCTATCCGTGGTTTTCCACAGGTTGTCTTTCGTAAGTCAGACCAGGTCGCATATCTACATGCTCGTACTCCTATCATCTGTTGAACATCTGCATTTTACTGGCGTAGCCTGGCCACATGAAAACCCGTTATGACCGTGCCATAATTTTGGGGGTAAGGCTGGCTCGAATACCGCCGTCCGAACACTTTAAACTCTCAAGTGGCCCAATAAGTCTTGGGCTCAACCGCCCTTCCCTCCAAGTCTCATTAATTCTTTCTACGGGAATACGTTTAGCATCACGAATTATCAACCTCATATTCTTTATCTTGTTTGTGCAGAAGTACACTAACACAAACTTGCTTGTCATTCATCAACATGCCATTTAGCTTATCAATAGCAGCACTTTCTTTATCTTTACGTTGTCATCTCCTTTCTTAGAAGAATCACCATCGCTTGTTGTTTACGTAGTGCGTTAATAGCTAACCCTACGGGTTTCAAATCCCTTAGGGAGACAAAGTAATCATTATTCCTTATCCATAAGGAACACTTCCTGAACTTGATGTAGATATAACGTGAAGCAGATAGAATTGCAGAAGAGTTTCAAGCATCGCAGCTAGGTCCGGTTGATGAAACTATCACTTATGCATCTTCCATAAAAGACTGGAAACTTAACGGTTTACTTCATCAATTTTGTACCATGGTCCTGGTTTGCCTCAAAACGGGGCCTTCTAAGGTACGTAATATGCTTAAGACTCCATCAGGAATCGAATCTTTACTTAAACTATTATTACTGTTAATTCTTGCACAGTCATCAGAAGGAATGTAAATTCCTCCATTCCGATATGACCTTCAAGGTCCTACCAAATATCATCCTGTTTCTTAGGTATGAAAATTTGTAATTATTCCTTTATACTTAGATTGTCGGCCACCTCATTGGCCTTTCTTGATGATAATGTTTTCTTGTAAGGTTTCGTAGGCCATCCTTATCATTCCTACGGTATTTTCTGGGTACCGGGTATATCAAAATGTCATTGATCAATACTCTAATAATTCTATTTATGTTCTTTCCAGAACTCTTTTTAATAATCCTTACCGGTCATTGTTGCCTTAGCAAGTCCAGCTCATATCATCTGAAGTCATAATGTCGTTATTAGGGTTAATGCCACCCCTTGTGCATTCCCCAGGGTTTGTCTTAATTTATGGATATCCTATCCTTAATTCAACTGCCAAGGAATTCTTGCATCTTATAATTGGCAATCAGATCATGTATCCTTAATAAAGGTCTTTTTTTTTTCAATCATTCTCATTTGATAATCGATCGGTGGTTTAATGCCACCCTCTTCTTTCAGACAGTTGTTAGCCTATTTGGCCTTCCAAAAAGGCAACGTATGCCAATCTCTTCTCTTACCGAACTTGTTAATGGTAGCAAGGATGTTCTGGAAGATATTGGTCGAGTTCAACGTGAATCTCTTAGTGCTTATCGTTCTTCGCAAAGGTACTTGCCTCAGACAAAATTCCTACAGCATAATGTTCAATTTCTGACCTTTTCTATACCCTCTTCATATACCTTCATTGTTTACTTTCCTCCGTCATAATATATTCATGGTATTCATGATACCCTAACATCATACATCTCAAGTCACTATACTGCCATTTTACTCGAAATCTTGGACAACCATATACACATGAGTCACTTTAGTACGGGTGACCCCATCCCAAAAAGGTCTAGTGAATTCCCAATCAAAACATGGGTTGTTCGGCAGAAGATTCACACGATCTCATTAATGTTTCCTTTATATCAGAAGCCCTTGCAGTCGGTGCTTTCTTAGAAGCAACCCTGCTTTGTCTTTTCATTGCTGGTCTAGTCACTTTATAGTCCATTGTGACTTGGCCTCAACTGGCCACACATAAAAATATATGATTTTAGGGGTTGGCTAATAGCATTACTTTTCTAGCAATTGCCGGCATAGTGCCTTCTTCTTTGATACCTTTCTACCTTTCCAAAACTTTACTCCATATAAGTCTTAATCGACTACTCGGCACCGTCTCCGGTCACCTTTCCTCCACTTTTATCTTTTCAACTATTCTTATCAATCCTGCGTGCCACACAAGCTTACCATTCCTGGCATAACAGCCTTTTCATTTAAGTCAATCCTGGAATTTCTCAGTCCGGCTAGTTTCTTACTTACATTTCTTATTTTCGTCCAATCTCACTTCATCATTTTATCACTACCGTCGATTGTAATGCTCAGGGTCCGTTTACTAACCCATTTTACAGCATCCTTACCCAAATCACAGGGTTTGCTCCAATTTTTACTCTCTTCCATGACATTCTCTGATAATCAGAAAGACAAGGTTTGCCAAAATTCACCGAATTTCTTTCCAGACTCAGGGAAATTTTGATCAATCTACCCACCTACTGGTAACATTAAGGAGACCAGTTTCGAAACCTGAAGAATAGTTCTATGAACCTCCAAGCAGGTGGAATCATAAGCAGTCATAGTTAACGAAATAATCATCATCGGATTGGAAGTTTACCCACTGGAGAGGAATCAATTATATCCATCCCTTAGAAGGGAATCAATAGTTTCAAACTGAAACCTGTCACAACGTCCTGATATTCAATACTACCAAATGTTGGTCTACCTAACCCTTTATGCGAGGCGTCATTGGAAGCACAAAGTCTCCTTTTTCCATTAAGCAATGCCAGCTCTTGGTCATTACCAATTTCACCTTTTAGCTCCAGGAAGATTTTCTCACATTTTTCTCTTTAACTGCTGATCGTATTACTTGATCTATTATAATTCCGTGTCGGAGTAAACTTAAGGTAACTACTATAATCCATTCAAAGAGAAGAAGAAATTTAATATTCCTCTGAATCACATGCATCTAACGTTTCTGGTTCATCATTTAACTGAGTTGAATTAACTCTATACTCAGTCTCTGGCAGTAGTCTCATTACGAGTTCATCTTGACTCACTGGTCTTATCTTCCGATAGGTTCTGAGATCGTTGTCTTGCTTACTACTTCCTTATATAACTTTACCCAACCATGCTATCACTTCCCAATGTCTTTACTTTCTAAATGATTCATTCATAAAATGAACATTTTCCTTAATAAAACCACCTTATTAACCTCAATTTGGTTCCATAATTTACAACCTACGACACCTGCCTTCTCATGGTGAATTATTACTGACCATATTCATACTAATTCATTTATCAAATGATATGGCACTTACTGCCTCCTTCTCAACTATTCCTAGGGACTCTGTTCCTCACCCTAAATCGATGTCTTTGATAATCATACATCCCTCTAGCTCTTTCTTTGTTAAGATGAAAATCTCTAAGGATTCTCATCTTTTTTTCCGTATAAGATCTCAAGTAATTCTTCCAATCCTTCTTTCTTGCTGGTACTACATCTGGTAGTCCGGCTATGAATTCAACATGCATCTTCAGATCTCTTAATAATATCTCGGTTCTTTATACTCACTTTTCGGAGAACCATATCTTAATCATCACAGTCATTCTGGCTGCGACCCTCATTACCCATGGGTAAGCTCCTTATCCTAACAGGATTTTCCTTATCTGCTGGAACCTCTTCCGGGTCTCCAGTAGGGTACTCCATCGAATTACCCGCTGATCTTCAGCATATAAAGCATCATCGCGCTGTTGCTCGTATGCCTCAAGGTCAGTCGCCTTACTCGTCGATACGATATCGAGCTAAGTTACTATCATTATACTTACGAGTTCCCATAAGGGTTTTATATGTCATCACTACATTAAGTAGTCCGACTATGAACTTGGCAAGAGTTCTTATTATCTTATTGAATTTATTGTTTTAACGTCACCTCATCTCTGGGGTTTATAACGTACGCTCTGATACCACTTCTGTAACACCCCCAGATCCGGGGTCCGGGATCCGGTGGTTACGGTTTCCAATTCTGTCCACAATAATTGAACTTTCCTTAACATAAAATAAATTACGTCTCTATAACCCAACACAACAATATAAAACACACCCGTTATAGTCCCAGAGATGAAATCAGAGTAACAATCAAATTTTTATTAATCACATTATGAGTTCTTACAATCCAAAAGAATTTCAATATAAATAAAATAAAGAATATTTAGCTTATGGAATAATGAAAGAAAATGAATAAAATATTATTTAATTAATTTTTAGAAAAATAAAATAAAGGTTTCTAACTTATTTTAGAAAAATAAAATAAAGGTTTCTATCTTTTATAAATAGCATCTCGTTGTGCTTTAATATGTTTGGAAAATAAAATATTAAGTGTAATTTGGATTGGGACGGAATTAAATATTTAAATTTATGATTGGTTGTACATGAATTCAACCAGCCGGTTTTGCAACACTACCTCCATATATTACATCTACCACAAATTTAATTATTTGAAAAATTAATAAAATATTAATTTATTAGTAATTAAAGATTTTAGGATATATTATTAAGAGTTGTAGTACAAGTTATATAAGAAACAATTAAAGAACACCTTATATCTAATATAATATAAATATAATATAATATAAGACTTCGGTTATGGCACACGCATATGCCGAGGCACGCCAAGAGGCGCGTGCTGCCAGCACAATCGACGCGACGATGGCGCGTGCTGCCAGCACAATCGACGCGACGACGTCTCCACAAGCATTTCTATAGCCTGGGCTTTGACCGCCGCGCCAATCCGCACAGGTCCACACCCCGAGCCGATCGGCGGACCGGCTTAACATCATTCCACATCCGACCGGGGCGCATCGCCGATCCCCATCCGCTTCCCTCCTCACAATTTCAAGCACTCTTTGACTCTCTTTTCAAAGTCCTTTTCATCGAAGCGCACAGAGTGTGTGCTGCCTAAGGGTCCTGGATCTCTCTAAGATGATGAGGATTCGCGCGATAAGACAAGAGGGTCTTTTACAACCACCGATGTCGCGACATCCGTCGCCGGAGACTCGTTTTTCCGCCAACCGCACGACAAGGTACGCGAGGCCAGTTTCCGCCCCCAAACCGAAAAACTTCTCAGGTATGAGTGGTTTGTTGGCCAAGACGATGTGTGACACCCAGACAGACGTGCCCTCGGTCTAGTGGCTTCGGGCGCAACTTGCGTTCAAAGACTCGATGGTTCACGGGATTCTGCAATTCACACCAAGTATCGCATTTCGCTACGTTCTTCATCGATGCGAGAGCCGAAATATCCGTTGTCGAGAGTCGTTGTGTTTTAGAACGACGCCGCTGCCCGCTAACGGGATACGGACGTACAATTCAATTTTTAAGGTCCTTGGCGCATTCCGCGCCCGAATGATTTTGAAGGCCAATGGCCACACGGGAGTGGCCACCTACCAAGGATTCGCAGACAAGAGACCGAGGCCCCCCGACGCTTGCCCAAATTGTTGACGTGTTAGCGAATCATTCTGTTGTTGCAGGATTCGATAATGATCCTTCCGCAGGTTCACCAATGGAAACCTTGTTACGACTTCTCCTTCTTCTAAATGATAAGGTTCAGTGGACTTCTTTCGACGTCGCGAGCAGCAAACCGCGACTTCTTTCAACGTCGCGAGCAGCAAACCACCCACGTCCCCGGAATCCGAACACTTCACCGGACCATTCAATCGGTAGGAGCGACGGGCGGTGGGTACAAAGGGTAGGGACGTAGTCAACGCGAGCTGATGACTCGCGCTTACTAAGAATTCCTCGTTTAAGACCAACAATTGCAATGATCTATCCCAAACACGATGAAATTTCAAAGATTTCCCGGACCTGCCGGCCAAGGTTATAGACTCGTTGAATACATCAGTGTAGCGCGCGTGCGGCCCAGAACATCTAAGGTCAGTTAGGAAAGTATGAGAAGTGGTTTCGAGTCCAAAGGATTATTTTTCGATTTTATAAAAATGAAATAGCAAAGGGTACGCAAGTAAAAACGCGACTTAGAAACCAAAGTTTTAAATGGTTAAGTATAACTTGGATTCGAGGACCGATTTCAAACCAACCTTGTGTCGTAAGTATTTGTCGACTAACTTGGACTAAGTGTGAGTCTAAAGCGAGCTAGTAATGCCTTAGTCGTGATTTGCTTACATGTTTAAGCATGGAGTTGTAAGCGGATTATCGAGGGGATTAATCATATGTTTTCTTTGACTTCGTCTAGATTGTCCGTCATTGTCACAAGCCCCTACCATTTCTCGAGCATCAGGCAAGTTTTCTAAATTTATACTTTGAAGTATTGATTATAATATTGCTTTTTCCATGTATAGAGTTGTGCAGTTTTGTGATATATGTTATATTATGTAAATTTGACTTTTGGTATTATACATGCTTTGAAATAAAGTATATATAAACCGGTATACCTTGTAGATCTATAGATAATAACATACTTACGGTTTTCGACTCTAGACCGGGAGTCAATATTTTGAGATATAGAGATAGTCGTGGAAACCCGGAGGGATTCCAGCGGCAGATTATAATTTATTTTGAGGAATGTTATTTATAAACATTAATTATATTTTAATAAAGTATTAATTACTTTATATGGGATGTCAGTAATAATGATGTCAAGTGAGAAATCTAAGATTTAACCTGAAAGGTTGAAGGATTTCCCGAATGTGAGTATCGCTAAGGTTGAACAAGAGTATTTGTCCATAGAATAATGTACAAAGCAGCAAGATATGTTGACACGTGAGATTGCGATCAAATAGTATTGGATATAATTATGATTAATTTCTTCTTTGATAAACCTCTACAGTTCAGAGGTAAATTCTGAGTATGATATTCTACAATCATGAAAGCTTTCAATAATCCTTTAGAACTCTTTTCTCTTCTTCTCTCTTATTCATCTTCTTTATGAATTGAGAAGAACAACCCTTTTAGGAGGGGAGGTACTGCTACGTGACTATCTGTCTATGTGATAGAAGTCTAAGTGGAATGCCATGACTTGTTTAATTGCTTGTCAAGTACTAAAGGCTGGCCCCCTTCTGTACTAACTATGCAATATAACAAATGTTCAATTGATCATAGTGATCTCTCAATAAATCTTTCCACTTCTCTATATTGATCGAGATTGCGAAGATTAAAGCGATCAGGAAATGCACAGTACGAGCGAGGTTACCTCCGAATTCGTAGGGTGATAGTGATACCAATGTTACTGCAGGTATCAATACGGATAAGACTGAGTAAGAGTATAACCCGGATAGTGAGTTGTACGAAAAGTAGCAACGTTGATGGAAAAAGGATACAGTATGAATTGTAGCACTAAAAGATGTGCTGAGGAAGGGTAGAACGACTAAGAATTGACCGGGAAGCTAAAGAGTGAACGACAGGCAAACGACTCTTTGCTTCCTACCTGATTCCGGGACGGAATCCTTTTAAGGAGGGGAGACTGTAAGAACCCCAAATTTTGGATATAATTAAAACTTTTTATTAAGTAATGATAAAATGAGGAACAATGATTCCGACAACAAGGTCACCAGCTCTAATGAATGGTGGTTTCAAAGAACAATGATTGTAATGAATGGATCCTTGAAGGGAAATGAGTACGTGCATAGTATTTCCCGTACGTGCATAGTATTTCCCGTACGTGCATAGTGTTTCCTGTACGTGCATAGTAATTTGGTGGATGAATAGTGATTTTGTAAGTTGGAAAACTTTTCACGCCACCCTATGTACGGGACGTGTTATGGATGTTTCGAAGTCATATTAGTAATACGCGGAGGAAATAAGTGAATGCAGAGACGATCGGAATTCAGAAATTTCAAATTCTTTTTCGGTATAATATTTGACCGGACAGTGGATTAAATATTATTATAATCCTAGAATTGAGATATTAACTTTGAGGATTTGATATTTTGGGATGTTATTATATTTGATTTAAGAATGAAGGTAGGAAACCACTGAGGAGTGGTTATGGCTACAATGTAATAATTGATATTCGGAAAGAATGAATGGAATTCGACTTTATTATTTCTATGTCTTGAAGAATGCTAAAGGGTGACAACATAGGTAAGAATAATCTATCTTCTGAGGGAATAAGATATGGCAACTTCAAGCAAGAGAATACCCTCATGTCATCCAGATCGATAACGATTAATCCAGTAGTTCCGTAAAAAGGTTAAGGAACGATCGAAAGAGAATACGGACAATTGTACCACCCCAAGAGAACAAGTAAAGAATACAGAATGAATAGTGTTGTGGTGGGAGTATATAATAATATGAGACGACACTATATAGAAGTATTCGGAACGGATTTCCGAGTTCGTATTAGTGATCCAGGGGGAAAATAAGTGTATGTAAAAGCTGTCGGATTCTGAAAAACCGTACTTTTATTTTCTCCAAGAGTTCCCTGGACACTGATAGCCTTAAGTATTTAACGAATGGATTTAAGGAATATAAATTGGAAAGATAGAATGAAAGATGGAGAATGAAAGTATTAATATTAAAGAGGATTCCCGGTAAACCCTAATTAAAAATCCGTGAAATATTCTCACGATCGATCAATCGAAACGGGTAATAACCGGACACAGAAACAAGCAGAGGAAGCAAGAATCTTGTGCAAGATACTAGTATAAATATCTAGTAACTAAACTAGAAGCATGGAACTAGCACCTTAGAGGAAGAACTAAGTACTTAGCAAGTAACTACCTAGTTAAGCTCTAACCACCATAAAACCAACACATGTCTTGCCATTTCATCATCCAACACCTCACCACTTTGATAAAGTGACTTTTGCAAGATATTATGTTGCTAGTGGATGAGAGTGGATGAGATTAAAACACCAAAAAGCAAGCCAACCAAGTAAAACTCTCCTCCCCCTTGCAAAGCTCCATTCGACCTTAACCATAATTCAAGAATCAAAGTCCAAGCTCCCACCATTGTTTGATCTCCAAAAATTTATCATAGATCCTATATTTCATAGAAATGATACCCTAAAAATCTTAGCCTCAAACACCACTTTTTCCATTTTCAAAAAAATCAAGAAAGTGGAGGATGAATAGTAACCTCAAGAACAAAATTCTTGAATCTTGATTTTGGTTGATGATCCAAGCTTCATGGAGGCTATACAAGGACTATACAAGGCTTAATAAGTGCATACATACCTCAAGGAAGGTATAAACTTCAAGAACCCTAGTCTTTGATTTGAGTTTTAATGGAGTTTTGGATAAATTTTGGTGATAATGTTGTTATAAGCATGTTTACATGATTATGTAGTTAGTTTGTTTGATTTAAGAGATGTGATGAATATGATGATATAATATGATGTTCCTGGACTTATGAGATTATTATTATGAATGTAAGATGATTGGTATGCCCGGTGTGGCTTGGGTTGTTGATTACGATTTATGGAACGTTCGATTTACAGCCGTTATAATGCCCGATTTTGCACTACCATGTTTTGTATACCATTTTCCATGTTGAACCCCTACTGTCCAGAGACCTTAACTGCCATGATAGGATAGGTAATGTTCTAAGCTTCGTTTTGATATAAAGATCACGTGAAACGGACTTACGGTTTAGGAGTTACGGCCGGATTACTAAAAGTAGTTCGAATCCGTAAACGAAAGTTCGTAACCGAAATTGAACCCTCGTAAGCTATGTAACGTCATGGCGAATCTTGGTAAATAAATACTAGAGGTAAAAAGGAAGGCGTGAAAGAAAACCGTATGTCAAAAGGATCATTTTTCGATTTATTAAAAATGTTCGAGTCAAGGTTAAACGCGAACGAACCCCTAAAAGACGACTCTTTTATAACTTCGGTAAAACACTTAGAAAACGGGCGATAAAACTCGGAGTATAATATTGGTTCGTGACGATCGACTTTAGAACTCATATGACTTAAGTATGTCCCAAGTATAAGTACAATGACATGTCGTAGTAACGAACGAATGTCGGGTCGGATCAGTGATAAAAGTAATCCACTAAAAGGGGTATAACGAGATAACTCGAGAACGTGTTTCGAATTAAGTATAACTTAACTTTTAATGTGTTAAGTGATTAATCCCGAATGCCTTGGCTATTTATAGATCACCAAGCTGAACCGGGACCCGCTACCACTACCCCTTACCGTACTCGACTACCAGGCAAGTTTCAATTCCCTTCTTTTAGGCTGTTGTTGTGATTGAATAAATATATATATATGATTGCTCATATACATATGCCATTGCATGCATGCCTACTTTCAAGTTGAATTGATATACTTGTTCCCTGAATGTTATTGTTGGCTTATAAGCTAGATAGTTATATATCAGTTATAAGCCGGTTATTGTAAGACCCTCATAGAAGGGCGTATACCTCTCATTAATCAAATATAGACCGGGAGTCAATATTTCTTGATATATCGAGATTACCTCGGAAGAAAATATTTAAGTAAATATTTTCTATTATTTGGGCGACGAATATTATTTGAATATTCGTTCGAGACTAATTATTTTAACGATTCCTTACTTCAAATAATTATTTGAATTTAACTATTCAACGAATAATATTTCTCAATATTCATTCAGAGTCGAATTGATTATCGACTATTATTTCGAATATTCTTCTAAAGATGAGACTACTAAATGAATATTATTTGGATATTCTTTTAGAATATTATTTTATTAAATAAATATTACGTTTGAATATTCATTTAAGATATTGAATACTTGATGAATATTATTTTAATATTCATCTGAAGCTTGATTTAATTATCGAATATTATCTCGAATATTCCTTAAGGCTTGGATTACTAAATGAATATTACTTGATATTCATTTAGGATATTATTCACTGAATAAATATTACTTTTGAATATTCATTTAAATTCCTAATTAATTATGAATATTACCTTAAATATTCTTTTCAGGTCTTATTAATTAATGAATATTGTTTTGAGTATTCATTTAAATATTTATTTATTCAATAAATATTCTCCTGATATTTCTTCAGGGATTATTTTGAGAAATACTCTGATTAAAGATATTCTTTCATATTCCCAATTATTCTTTAAATATTTTAACTCAATAAATATTCTCTGGATATTTATTCCATACTTAGAATAACGTCGATAAGGTTTATCTTCTTCGATTATTACAGAAAATATCTCGGAGTCATATTATTATTAATCTTATATCAAGAAAGGTTCTCAGACATCATTTTTCTTTGAGTCTACCCCCTTAATAATAAGGGAACCTTACTTGGAAAATGTTATTTATCTTGTCGACTTCCCGGTCATAAAGTATTCCCTTCACCCGCAACTCGGGTGCTGTTGACTTATTAAGTCGTTGCTTACCTTCTCATCTTTCGAGGGGTAAGATTACTGGAACAAGTTGATATCCGTTACCAAGTAATAGCTTGGGAGTTATTGGTAAATTTTCCTTTCCAACTAGATACGACTACTTTGTGGAGTCTTATCAACAAGTATTATACTTGGGGAAAGGGGGATGAACGTTACATTCAGAATCATGAATTCTATTTGAACTAGGAGTCGTGTAAGAGGCCGAGTAGCGCCGGTCCATCCCCTTGGCCCAACCGTTGGCCGGGGAGAGCTAGCAAGGCGGTATACAAGTAAAGCCGTCAGTTCTTCCTTCTACCGGTAGTAAATCTAAATTGAGCTGTACGATCTCGACTGATCATCAAGATTGGAACAGCGGGCGCGGTGAATACTCCATCATTGGTTCATCATCCAAATTTATTTATTTCCTGCAACATGATTACTGTTGGTAGAGTTGGAAAAGGGTCATAACTGGAATTGCAACCTTTTCTTGCAAGTTCCTCTTCTTAATAATAATAAGAATATCTCGCTTACTTTGATGTAGCAGATATTTCTACAAACAAATACTTAAGTTACCTTGTAACTTCATCGTTCATATTATACTGGCATCATTTCCGTAAATGCATGGCATATGGTTTGAAAGATACTTTTGAGCTGTTATGCATTATCGTTCAGTTATATATTATTGTTGGTGGGCTATTGCTCACCCTTGCTTTATTATTATATCACAACAACAGCTAGACCAGATGACTCGCACAAGGCGCACTCGACGCGGGCGAGGACGATGAGACTACCAGAGCTGAAGAAGAAGCTCTTGGTAGGGTATATTTATACTTTCAGTACCAAGAATATGGTCTAGTATGACTTATGTAAATGGATGGCAAAGAGTATGTATTTATATTGAAATTCTTTTGGATTGTAAGAACTCATATTGTGATTAATAAAAATTTGATTGTTACTCTGATTTCATCTCTGGGACTATAACGGGTGTGTTTTATATTGTTGTGTTGGGTTATAGAGACATAATTTATTTTATGTTAAGGAAAGTTCAATTGTTGTGGACAGAATTGGAAACTGTAACCACCGGATCCCGGAACCCGGATCTGGGGGTGTTACATATTTTCTACAACATTATCGAGATCACCCCGTTCAGAAAGCTACGGTTGGGTGACCGATAAGTGTTGGCAGGGTTTGGAAAGTGTTCGAAACTGATGTTACAATGAATTACCTTGTAACTTCCTCTTTTATCTTGAAGGGTGCTACTAGGAAATAACAGACCTCTTGACGGTTGCTCAGTTTGGCCAGCAAGTTGGCCTGAAGACTTATTAAGTTGGTTAAAATGTTGAGAAATTTGAGTGATTGTATTTTTCATTAACTTGTTGTGAGCCTTCATCTTCTTGATACTTCCATCAACATCATCATTCTTCTTTGCTTGTGTAGAGATAAATCCTTCCAAAAGATTTTCCAAGTTGGATTTTTGCGGTTGAGCTGATTGAAAACCAGGAGGCCGAGAAAAGTTATTTTGTGGAGGTTGAGCTTGAGCCTGGCTATTCCTGTGGTAGAAATTAGGATGATCTCTCCAACCTGAATTAAATTAGAATGATATCTCCTACCTGGATTATTAAATGGGTTTTTTGATAAATAGATTTAAATAAAATAATAAAATCTAAATCCAATCCTACGAACATTTAATAATTTGTAATTATGAATTTTTAGTTTAAAACGTTTTTGTATTTTTAATTTTGTATTAATATTAAATATAAAAACTTAGATTATTGTAACTAGGGGTGGGAAACGGATAATACGGAGCCGGATATGGCCATATCCATATCCGGATCCGGCACACAATCAAGTTAGAGCCTCAGAAACGATAATCAAAAGCGCCACTAAATATTACAATACATTTGTACAAATCAGAGTCTTACGCAATTCTACTTACACAACTATACTTGAAGACAAGTCTTACTATTAAAATTGAAAACCTATCAGACTACTCTGTAGTATTTATCAGAAACTAAATCATCTCCGGGGTAAATCTTCTACTCCTCTTCTGCTGTCGCGGAGTTAACCGACCAAATTCTTCCCTTTCTGAAAAGTTTTTATAAAGCAAGAATGAGCTACATAATGCTCAGCAAGTTCACCATTTTGCAAAATAATAATGTGGTTTATTTCGAAAACATTCCCAACTATATGGGTATATATCTCAGATTTCAAAACATAATTGGACAATGTATATGTCCGAGTTTGAATAAAACATCTATACTCACTAAGGAGCTTTAAGAATAACATATGAACCCTTTATAAGGTTCCCATTTCAATATATCTCAAGTTTGAAAATATATATACATATGAGTATATCATTTTCGGCAAAACACTCTACGATTAACATACTGTACAAGGAATACATCATTGCAAACCTCTTTCCTTCCATTAGCTTAGAAGGTTTCTCATACAAAACATTTCATTCTTTGAAACAATTGCAAGAGTGCACTAACACGTGCCAATCTTTATAGAAAATCTTGGAGTTCTAGATACTGCACGATGTCAATATTTTCTCATAAAAAACCACACTATCAGCAACTTGGCACTTAGGCCCAAGAAGTAGTGTTTGAGTATTTTTCCAAAGTGGAGATAACTCTAATTAAAATAATACAATTTAATTCGAATCCTACGAACATAATTATGAATGTTTAGTTTAAAACATTTTTGTATTTTTAATTTTTTATTAATATCAAATATTTAATTTTATATTAATATTAAATATAAAAACTTTACGTATTAGCAAAATAGAACAGATGACACTGTCATCTGTTCTATTTTGCTGAAAAACGGATAATACGGATACACATCCGAATCTGGATCCGTTTCTTACAATCGTATCCATATCCGTATTCGAATCCGGAATATCCGACAAAACTTTACCCGAATCCGAATCCGGCAGATATTATCCGGATACGGATAATATCCGAATCCGAATCCGTTTTGCAAAAAAATAAATTTTTTTCCTCAAATTTGCATTATTATAAAAAACTGGCATTTTTTGCACAAAAAAAAAACAAACATATTAAGGAGATACTCGGTTCTAATTTACAAATTACAAAAACCATATCCAAATTTGCATATGCAAACAGTATACAAAACTATATACTATATGCCATATACAAATAATTAAAGACCTTACTACTTTAGACTATACAAATAGTGAATTGGGTAGAATTATGGTAGATAGACTATACTACTTCAGAAATTAGAACCTGTTGGACTAATTTTTATTTCATTTTATATTAAAGTAGTCGATAAAGCCGCGCTTCGCGGCGACGTTACAATATTTTTAAAAAAATTCAATACATTTAAGTTATATTATAATATTAATATTTAATTTTAATAATTAAATAATCTTCTCTAATGAATCAATTTCTTGTTAAACATGATTCTTTCGATTGAGCCGCTCTCTTATTAAAATCGAAATCCCAACTTTAACATATATTATAAAGACTTATATAATAATTTTTATCCATAAAATCGAACCGTAAAAATAAAAAAAAATTGTGACATCAGTATCAAATTCTAATAGCTAATATAAATTTTTCTAGTGAGCCGTCATCCCGTTAAATACGTTTCGAGTCGCTCTTATTTGGAATCGAAATTCTAACTTCATTATATAAAGAGAGTAAATTCCAATTTTTATATTCTTTAAATTTACAACTTCCGCATGGGAATGTATTTCTGTTATGTTAACATATCAAAAAAAAATACGAAGACTTTTCGTTACAGGAATAATACTAAATTTATGTATATATTTTTCTAATGCAAGTATAATTAACTTGTATAAAAAAGTTAAAATAAAGGATTTATAAGAAAAAAATATTTAGTTTTAAAAAATTGTATAATATGTCTCCACCGATTTTACTTCAAATAAAACATTTTATTATATGTATTCCTTACCTATTCAAATAAAACATTTTATTAGTAGAGAGGCTGATGCACTGTACTATTTGTCAATCACTTTTCTCTCTTTTTTATCAAACCCACTCAGTTTCTCCTAATCGGAATGATTAATTGGATCATTAATCGGAGCTAATTTAATATTATTTTTAAATATAATTATTATTAATATATGTAATTATTTTATTATTTTGATTGTACATGAATAATTATCATATATTTATACAAATATATTTAAAATATATAGCATTATTAAAGTAAATATAAATTTTAAGATCTAATTTTTGAATTGGGGTCAATATGAGAGAAAAAATGATAAAATTCATGATTTAACCGTTTAAAATATTAATTTCGTATAGATCTTTCTTAAAATTTATTCAATTTTATACTTTTTGAATTTTGATTTTTTTTAAAAATTTTCAATTTTTTTATCAATGAGGCCGATTTTTTGACCGATTAATCCGATTTTTGACCGATTAATCCCGATTTTAACAGACTTTTGAGCGATTTTTGAAAAAACGATTTTTTAGCCGAACAACGATTAATCAGTACGGTGGCCTGGGATTCGGAATAAACTTTATACGAGGCGACGTAAAAGAAGAAAAAAGGCCACGTAAAAATTCTATTTTGTACTAGTATAATTTATAAAAAAAATAAATTATAGAAATAAAAAAATAATTATTAAGTCGAACATTATTGTGAAAATGGGTAATGTTGTTAATAAGATTATTAATTCCATATTTGGGTATTTTGGAGAGTTTATTTTTTAGTTGACCTATTCTTTACCAAAAATGAATAAAGGCGTTTGGTTACAACATGTCTCTCAAATGTAATGTGTGAACATTGACAAATACAAATAATATTCACAAATACGAATGTAATTTGTATTTGGTTGCAGCATGTCTATGAAATGCATCTTTATTATCAAGGACGTCAATACCTTCTCCTCTCTTCTCATATTATATTTTCCTTGTTTCCTCTAAACACGTTTACCAATATATATTTTTAATCGTTAATATCTTTAATTTCGTATTAGTATTAAATATAAAAACTTCATTGTATTAAAGTATTCATGAATACGAATTCAAGAAGGTCACTCAGGACTATATTTTGTTTTATAAATTATGCTTAAATTAGTAGTTAACCGTTTATAATAAATAATGTAAAAAGTTAAAAGGAGAAACAGAGAGAGAGGGGAGTAGTATATTTTTAATAAAGTAGGAAGAGATTGAAGTGAAGAAAGGAGATCTTTTCCTAACTTGTGAGTGTGCATACAAATTACAATCTACAAGCGCACTCTAGTATATAGGATAATTATGACTAGGTATGACGTATCAAAATTTTATGTTAATCATGTTTGAATAATTTAATGTTATGCATAATTTATGAAAAATTTAAATTATAAAAATAAAAATATTATTACTAAATTGAACATTAATCTAAAAATCGGTAATCTTGTTAATCAGATTATTAATCCCATATTTGGATGTTTTGGAGAGTTTATTTTTCAGTTCACTTATTCTTTACCAAAAATGAACCAATTCCATTTGGTTGGAGCATGTCTCTCAAAATGTCTAACCTGCAAAATAGAGTAGATCTCTTATTATCATGGAGGACATTTACTACTCCATATTTTTAGTAAAGTAGCACTCCTAGCACGGATCGAGATTGAAGTGAAGAAGGAGACAACACTTAGTGGATCTTTTTCTAACCTTCCGAAAAATAATTTAAATTAATAATTGATATATAATTATATAAAAAGAAAAAGATGTACTCTGTCCTCATGGTTCTTTACATTGGGATGGATACGGAGACCAAGAAAATGTGTAAAAAATGAGTAAACTTAGATGAAAAGTGGGTAAAGTGATGGGATCTATTAATATTTAATAATATATTTGAGATAGTAGAGGAAAGTAGTGGGTGCAATAGTTCTTTTATTGTTAAATACTTAAATATATATGAGATAGTGGGTGTAATAGTGGGAAAAATTTATTATTTTTGGAATGTAAATAAATGAGAGGGATAGTCCAAAATAGTAACTGTAAAGAAATGAGAGGGAAATACTATGTAACTTTAATTTATCTATAGTAAATGAAATGTATGGATACTTTATACTTATGGAGGCAGTGTTGTAAAAAGTAGGAATCGGACTTAATCGGTAGAGGCATCGATTACCGATTAATCACCGATTAATCACCGATTTTTCCCGATTAATCCCGTTCGGAGAGGCACCGATTACCGATTAATCCCGATTTTTAGAACACTGGTAGTATCCCTCTTTCTGTTCATCATCATGCTTCTGATTTCTAATGTGGCCCTTAGTTAGCCCCTTAGAGCACCCGCAGCGGTAGTGCCGGTTTTAAAATTTGTTGTCTCCATTTTTTACTCCACATAAGCAAATGTGACCCCAGGAAAACTAGTACTCCGTAGATGCATGTCTCCAACGCAGGGTCAGTTTAGCACAGCTTTCAAGAACATTTTTACAATATTTTATATTCCCACAATTGATTGTAGTAACTTGATTATACAGTCTTTGCAAAAAGTAATAATAAACAATTAGTATATGGTTAACTATGGTGAACTGACCCCGGCCCGGGAAAGTCGCTCTAGCCACTTCAAACCGTCTCCTCTAATGCACATTTTTTCACTTGTCCAGCCACTTGTCCCGATGCAGGAAGTGTCCCCGCGTTGGGGGTGCTCTTACCTTTCAAAAAATGAAGTCATTCGGGTATATGTGTAACTATTGGTGTAATTTATTTATATGTTGTTATAACGGAAGCAAGAAAGATTATATGGAGAAGAGAAATAGTTTATATTGATCTTGAGGATAAACAGATTTACAGAGATTTTCAGATGTCTCAGATGATTTCAAATGCTTACATGCATTTATTATTTATAGAAAAAATCTAAGGGGTTAGGTGTGGTAGGTGGGTTAGGTGTGGTTGGTGGCCGCCAGAGGAATAGTAGCCGCCGGAGAAACAGTATTCAAGTCCGCCGAAGAAATAGTATTCAAGTCAAACTAACAAATCTCCACATTGACTTGAATACTCACAAATAACATATAACAGATGTACCAAACGCATCATAATAATGCCAGATGTACCAGATATTAGATCTCCACCTTGACTTGAATCCTCTCCCAAAAACAGATAACAGATGTACCAGATGCATCATAATAATGCCAGATGTACCAGATAACAGATCTCCACCTTGACTTGAATCCTCTCACAAAAATAGATAACAAATGTACCAGATGCATCATAATAATGCCAGATGTACCAGATAAAAAACTCTTTTGCCTCAGATTTCGCCCTCAAAAGGGCAGTCAACAACTCCGAACATTTAGCAAGTCTAAACAATGTTGAAACTTGCTATGTGGAACCGGCTTGGTAAGCATATCAGCTGGGTTATCAGTAGCTATCAACATATCATCTACATATAGGATGAGATAAATGAAAGAACCATTTGATGTCTTACTGTGATAAACACAGCAATCATACGGACTCCTAATGTAGCCAATACCTATCATATAGCTGTCGAATTTCTTGTACCACTGCCTCGACGACTGCTTTAGCCCATACAAGGACTTCAGTAACTTGCGCACATAGTCTTCTTTAGCAGGAATCTGAAAACCATCTGGCTGAGTCATGTATATCTCCTCTTCCAGCCTTCCATGAAGAAAAGCTGTCTTCACATCGAGTTATTCACGCTCCAGATTCTGATGTGCAACTATCGCTAGTAGCACCCTGATGGAAGTGTGTCTGACCAAACTGAGCTGATTTACTACTTGTACTGATGATTCTGATTCTGACTGTGGTTGTTGAACTTCTTGTTGTGGTTCACTCTCATCTTGAGTGACTTCCTGCTCCACCTGTTTCTCAACACCACCACTTTCTGAAACAATCGTAGATCCACAATTTATCAGATAACCTGATGTACTAACTTCTTCCGCCAAGAATCTTCTAGTTAGTCCAGCATTAGAGAGCATGCAACTAGCTCTCTCCAGAAGTGTCTGATTCAAACGCTCTGCTACACCATTCTGCTGTGGTGTATCCCTGACTGTATGATGCCCAGAAATCCCTTCTCTCTCCAG
Organism: Saposhnikovia divaricata; assembly: GCA_036435485.1. NCBI lineage: Eukaryota > Viridiplantae > Streptophyta > Magnoliopsida > Apiales > Apiaceae > Saposhnikovia > Saposhnikovia divaricata. The sequence goes on along the minus strand of CM071601.1, from coordinate 8,595,640 downwards.
AAGTGTCTGATTCATACACTCTGCTACACCATTCTGTTGCGGTGTATCCCTGACTGTATGATGCCTAGAAATCCCTTCATTCTTACAGAACTCATCAAACTCAGATGAGCAAAATTCCAGACCATTATCAGTTCGCAGCCTCTTAATCTTTTCCGAGGATGCGACAGCAACAGAACCTGATAACGTATCAGTTCGAAGCCTCTTAATCTTTTTCGAGGAGGCGACAACAGCAGAACCTGATAACGTAGAACCTTGAAGAATATACAAGGTACCACGTTTAACACCTTTCAGAACCACATCAGAACCCTTGTAGACATGTAAAACTCCACCTTCACCTTGAAAACTGAAACCCTTGTTGTCTAACATACTCAAGGATATCAGATTCTTTGTCATAAGTGGAACATGCCTAACATCATTCAATGTGCAGAATTTACCATCATGTGTCCGAATTTTAATCGAGCCTATTCAAACCGTCTCACAAGCAAAACTGTTAGCCATAGAAATCTTGCCACCGTCTACTTGCTCGTAGGTTGTAAACCACTCCCTGCGCGGACATATATGATAAGACGCTCCAGAATCAAGAATCCACACATCAGAGTGATGCGTGTCCTTGACAGCAACTAGAGCAATATCTTCTTCAGAAGTAGCATCAGCTAGAGCAGCAGTATCTGTCAAATTATCTTGTTGCTTCTTTTTCTTGGGACAGTCAGATTTCCAGTGTCCCTTCTCTTTACAGTAATTATAGATATCATTAGGTTTTGGACCTTTAGGAACTGATTTCTTCCCCGACTTTCCATGTCCATTACTCCAGCTAGCTACCAACCCAGCAGCATGATTATCTGCACCTGTACCAGCCGCCTTATGGCGCAGCTCTCTAAAATGAAGAGCAGATCTAACCTCCTCTAGAGAAATAGTATCTTTACCAACAATAAACGATTGCACAAAGTTCTCGTACGATAATGGTAAAGAAACTAACAGAATTAAAGCAGCATCCTCATCTTCAACTTTAACATCAATATTACGCAATTCTAATAAAATTGTGTTTAATTGATCTAAGTGATCTCGAAGAGGCATACCTTCCTGCATTCGCAGACTAAACAGACGTTGCTTCAACAACAACTTGTTAGTTAAAGACTTCGTCATGTAGAGACTTTCAAGCTTCAACCACAGACCAGACGCGGTATCCTTCTCCGCGATTTCAGTAATAATAGCATCTGCAAGACACAACAGAATTGTTGAATGTGCCTTTTCTTCCAGACTGGCCATCTCAGCGCTTTCAGGATCTGTCGTCGATTTTCTTTTTAACGGCGCCCAGAGCCCTTGTTGCTTTAACAAAGCACGCATCTTGATTTGCCACACACTGAAACTATTTTTCCCAGTAAATTTGTCGACCTTAACGCTAATACCACCAGGCATCTTTCTCCCAGAATCATATACGTGAACAGTACCATATGAATAGTATCGTCTTCTCCGGCGATGAACAATGTCGTCTTCTCCGGTGATGAACACTAACTCTGCCTGAACAGTGTCGTCTTCTCCAGCGATGAACAGTAACTCCGGAAAATATTCCGGTGAGCTTAAAAAAATTCCGGCAAAAAATTTGCAGCAGTTTCAACCAAAGCTCTGATACCAGTTTGTTATAACGGAAGCAAGAAAGATTATATGCAGAAGAGAAATAGTTTACAGATTTACAGAGATTTTCAGATGCCTCATATGATTTCAAATGCTTACATGCATTTCTTATTTATAGACAAATCTAAGGGGTTAGGTGTGGTAGGTGGGTTAGGTGTGGTTGGTGGCCGCCGGAGGAATAGTAGCCACCGGAGAAACACTATTCAAGTCAAACTAACATATGTAAACTAATTATTGGTGTAACAAAGTATATTTGGGAATTGTTTTGTTTGAGAATATATAGTTAGAAACTAATTATCCAATTATCGAGTGTAACCTTTGGTGTATTTTATTTATATGCAAACTAACTATTGGTGTAACAATATAGTTTGAGAATAGTCAGAAACTAACTATCCAGTTATGCAGTGTAACTATTAATGTAATTTATTTATATGCAAACTGTGTTTGTTTTATAATTTTTTCTTAATGTTTCATGTCACATGCCTATTGAAATGACATCAAGCTTTGTGCATTTCATATTCAATTTATAATTTATTTTTAATTATGTAAGAATTTAAATCGTGATGTGTGATTATATTTTATGAAATTTTGTATGTTATTTTGCTGGTGTGTAAGATTTGGTAACATAATTACCAGATTTTTATGATATTTTGTGATGTCACTCCATTGATGCATTATACATTTGTGTGGATTAACTTTTTGCAAGTTTAAAATTTTTTAAATGATTTAAAATTCAACCCGTCCAAGCCAAACTATTACAATTTGAACGATTTTATTTAGTACTAATATGGTAAAGGATTATTAAATTTTAAAATCATAAAATATGGGTTGGATAATTTAGTTCTTTCTACCCTACATATATATGTTGTGGCTTGCTTCACTTAATATGCAACAACCTAGGTATGATAGGGATTTTGTGGCTTGCTATGTTTTGTTAAATTGAAAATTTTAAGTTAATTTTGTGTGAATAATTTAATGTTATGTATAATTTATGAAAATCAAAAACTAAAAATTTTCCTTAAGTACCGGGAAAAATAAAAAAATAAAATAAAATAACAGGAATCGAAAAAAAATTCAATAGTTTGAAGTAGGGAATTCTTTGTCTCACACTTGTAGCATTTTTGAAAAACCTATATTGAAGTCTACTAAAAGACACATGTGTGTTTTGTGACTTTATTAAATGAATGAGAATTGTATTGGATTCAATGAATGGAATACATTTCTCTTGAAAAAAAAACAGAAATTGTAGCACAAATCTAAGGCCTCATTTGTTTATCACACATATGTCACGCCCCGCCAACATTTAAACCTCTCTAAGTGCGGGAGATTCTAGAGAAGACCGGAGGGGCCCGGATGACTCTAGAATATAGTGGAACATTGTGGAGTTCTCTAGGAGGTGCTTGGGAATTCAAGAGGAATCTAGAAGGTGGCGGAACATGGTAGAACCTCGTGGAACCTTCCGGAACCTTCAGGAGCTTGGGAGCTTTCTAGAGAAATCCTAGATGTTATGTAAATACTTGTATATTCTAGATATGGTAGGATCTAGAATTATCTTGTATAGATTTGTTAGTGGAATAATCTAGAACCATGTAGGATGTACATGTTCTAGAATTCTCTCCAAGTGGTGGAGGAGCCTATAAATAGGTGAGACCCCTCATTTGGAGAGACATTGTGAGATAGAAGGAGATACACAAAGTAAGAGAGGAGTATAGAGGTTGTCTAGTAACTAGCAAGGGGCTAGTGTGGATCAAGGGGATCCAACTCTTGTAATATTGAGGTTTACTAATAAAGAAGGGCTTTGTTAGTAAATATTCTTCTTCTCTACTTGCTTATTCCGCTGCACAAGTGTAGGCGACACTTGGGGTAAGGCTGGTCTAGTAGTTCGTTCGGGGGATCGACAAGAGCTAGACGCCGACACGGTTGGCTTAGAAAAGGGGACGAATTCTAAGGCCGTGACAAAGTGGTATCAGAGCTAAAGGTTACGGAGGGCGTAATCTTGACACGAATCATGGCGAAGAAGGTTGACGAAGTTCTCGTGGCGCTCAGTGTGGGCTTGGAGAAATTGGAGGCACGCATGGAGCAAATCGAGAGCAATTTCAAGACCTTAGAAGACCATGTATTAGTGGAGCTTGGACGTGTGAAGGAAGAGGTCCAAGACTTGCAAATGAAGGAGGTGGCACGAGAGGAGCGGGTCACCAACTTGGAGAAGACGGTCACCGAAGCATGCACCGCCGTCAAGGCACAGCTGGCTAGGGTCGAGGCTGGTATGCTTGGTGGAGGTTTTGGGGTGCTCGAGGCACGGAAAATTGAGACACCTAAGCCCAAGGAGTTCAATGGTGTAAGGGACGCCAAGGTTGTGGAGAACTTCCTTTGGGACGTGGAAAATTACTTTGAGGCAGTCGGCATTGTTGATGAGGCCACCAAGGTACGTACGGCTACCCGATATCTTAGTGATAATGCGACTTTGTGGTGGCGTAGGAAGCATGCCGACATGGAGAAGGGGCTTTGCCATATAGATTCTTGGGGAGACTTCAAACGGGAGTTAAAGAAGCAATTCTACCCCGAGAACGTAGTCTACATGGCAAGGAAGAAATTGAGGGAGCTGAAACAACGGGGCAACATAAGGGACTATGTGAACGAGTTCACCACCTTGATGTTGCAAATCCCGAGCATGACGGATGAGGATTTCTTGTTTTGCTTTGTGGATGGACTACAAAATTGGGCCAAGCAAGAGCTACAACGAAGGAACGTTAAGGATGTGGACGAAGCTATAACCGTGGCAGAATCCTTGACGGAGTTCCAAAGGGAGTTGCCCAAGCTAAGGGAGCATCACAAGGAGAGTGATGGGGATGATAGCGAGGGTGACGAGGGTAGTGTGGGCTCGAGGAGTGGAAGTCCACGAAGGAAGAGGGATGCGGGGGCATCAACAAGCCATGGCCCGAGTGAGGGAAAACTAAAGGGCTATGTGCCGAAGAAGGGGTGCTACGTGTGCAAGGGGCCACACGTGATGGCAAAGTGCCCGAAATTGGGGTCATTGAGTGCAATGATCCAAAAAGAAGAAGAGCCGAGGAGGCTATCTACCTTGGTGAGGGTGGAGGCACCAACAGAGGAACCCATGGTGACCTACCTTGGGAGTATGAGGATAGTTGAGGAGGGACTACCCTCAACGAAGGAAAAGCAGGGTCGTGAAGCCAAGGGTGTGGGCAAGGCGACCATGAATGAGGCTAAAGGCGGCGCAACTAAGGGAAGTCCAAAGTCTCCTAAGGGAAATGGAGCCAAGGACGAGGGGCGTGTGTCGCCAAGCAAAAAGGGGCAACGTGGGGGCGTTGCAAGGCAGGAGTCGCAACGGGTATCTCCGACAAGGGCCGAGGGGCGGCACAAGGAGGTCAAGGAAATACTTGGGGAGCGGCTCGTGAAATTGAAGGGTTTGGCACCGAGTAGGCAATACTTGGTGAGGTGGAAGGGTGTAGCACCGAGTAAGGCAACGTGGGAGTTGGAGCCGAGCTTGGAGCAACACCAAGAGGCGTTAGAGCGCTATTGGGAGGCCACGACGTCGACGAGGGCGTCGACAGATTCGGTGGGGGAGAGTGTCACGCCCCGCCAACATTTAAACCTCTCTAAGTGCGGGAGATTCTAGAGAAGACCGGAGGGGCCCGGATGACTCTAGAATATAGTGGAACATTGTGGAGTTCTCTAGGAGGTGCTTGGGAATTCAAGAGGAATCTAGAAGGTGGCGGAACATGGTAGAACCTCGTGGAACCTTCCGGAACCTTCAGGAGCTTGGGAGCTTTCTAGAGAAATCCTAGATGTTATGTAAATACTTGTATATTCTAGATATGGTAGGATCTAGAATTATCTTGTATAGATTTGTTAGTGGAATAATCTAGAACCATGTAGGATGTACATGTTCTAGAATTCTCTCCAAGTGGTGGAGGAGCCTATAAATAGGTGAGACCCCTCATTTGGAGAGACATTGTGAGATAGAAGGAGATACACAAAGTAAGAGAGGAGTATAGAGGTTGTCTAGTAACTAGCAAGGGGCTAGTGTGGATCAAGGGGATCCAACTCTTGTAATATTGAGGTTTACTAATAAAGAAGGGCTTTGTTAGTAAATATTCTTCTTCTCTACTTGCTTATTCCGCTGCACAAGTGTAGGCGACACTTGGGGTAAGGCTGGTCTAGTAGTTCGTTCGGGGGATCGACAAGAGCTAGACGCCGACACGGTTGGCTTAGAAAAGGGGACGAATTCTAAGGCCGTGACACATAGGTAACTTAAAGTTTGCAGGAACTAAATTACACTTTAGAGTTCCTCTCTTAATGAAAAGTATGTGTTTGGTTGTGTTTTTTTAACTTCCATTCATTTTTGTAACTTCCATTAGATTTGATACATATAAATAAAAATAAAAAATTATTTGTAAACTATTATAAAGATATAAACTATTAAGAATAATTTGTAATTTATTGTTGAGAATTGTATATTATAAAGTAATATAAAGATTGATTAAAATTTAAAATAATTATTAAAGATTAATAAAAATATATTATAAACAATCATAAAAATTTGTAATTTAGAAAAATATATACATTTAATTCCTTTTAATGACTACATCAGTTATATTGATATCAAAAAGAAAAAAAAACTAATTATAACTATCTTAAAAATGGTATATTAAAAGTTAAAAATACATTGACAAAAAAAAAGTTAAAAATACATAAATACGAATGAAAAATTGCCCAAACTACCTATATTTTTAACAATAATTGTCCAAAATACCTTTTTGTGGGAAAGTGGCCGTTTTTACCCACTATTTACGCACTGTTGAAATGCGTATAACATTGTGAATACTAAAATGTTGCTGTTGCAGTGGTCAGTTCATTGCTTTTGTCACCGATAATTTGAGTTGGATTTCTTTATTATTATAAAACCAAACATAGTGAGTTATGAGTTATAATAATATATTATGAATACTGAATACAATTTGCATAGAATACTAGTAGTAATTTTTTATGGGCCTCGTCACGTGCAACTATGCCCATATATGTATTGATTGTATGCTGAATACAATCTAGTCTACGCCTATGTAGTAAGGACTACGCAAGCTTATGATGCGTATACAACATATACGCAAAAAGAAAATGCGTACGCATAAAACTAATGCGTGTACTATGCCCATATATGCTGTTTCAATTGGGTATTAGAGAATTGGGGACGAGGCATGAAGGTAATGCGTACTCAAACGTGAACAATTTGGGTGCTTGACAGCCAACTGGCTATTTTCGTTTTCTCATATTAAAATGTGTCTAATTGGGGATTTTACCCAATATGAATGGATTATATGAAAATATTTAATTAATTTAATAATGCGGAAAATGGAGTTGTTTAATAAAAGAAAATTAAAATTCATAATAAAATATTATAAATTAAAATTGATAAACAACTACTAACTTGAGGTGACTAGATAACTTGAGGTGAGTGTGGGTAGACTAGATAACTACCTTAACTTATTTATCTTCGCACTAGTTGAAGTTAATTAGTTGGGTTATACCTAACCCCCCTTAGTCCAAACGGACTAATTAGAAAACAAAAGTAACCGACTCCCCAAACAGACAAGTATAGAAATACGTGTCAACAACAAGAGCAAGTCAAAAGACCCACACACATAGCATAGATGTGCTTGGACGCTGAAGAAGCTTCCTTTTCTCTCGTTTCAAAGTGCGACTTACGGTGTCATAATATGTTTCCTTGTTTTAAAAATACGTTTACCAGGTAAACTTTTAATTAATATCTTGAATTTTGTATTAGTATTAAATATAAATACGAAACCAATAAGATCACTTTTGTGTTACACTTTTGATCGTTAATATCTTGAATTTCGTATTAGTACTAAATATAAATACGAATTCAACAAAATCACTCTTGATTATATTTTATTTTATAAAATTATATTTTATTTTATAAATTATGCACCTTATAATCAATATATATATATATATATATATATATATATATATATATATATATATAAAGGAGGATAGCGGGAGTTTAGGTGGCACTTTAACATCGTCTCAATCTATTTTTCTATTTTTTTTAGAATTTTAGGAATTTAAATACTAATAAATAAATAAATATCCTTTATCGTATTATAAGTAGAATAGGTGATATAAGAGTTTAAGTTAACGAAGGAGAAGAGTATAATTATAATTTCGTTATACATATTAAAAGTAAACGGGGTATTTGAATTTAAAGAGGAGAATAATTTAAAATTATATTATATTATATATAAATATTTAAACGCTGCAAAATATCTCTGCAACTTTTCTTCAGTTTGCATGATTTTCTTTGTCGTTTCTTATGATTAATTTTAAGCATGTGTCTAAATTATGTTATACTCCGTACATCAATTCAACTAATGTTTGTATTGCAATGCACTATTAACATACTAGGGTGCTAAAAAAGAGTTCATGTACCATACCATAACGTGGTAAGTAATTACGTGTATGCATATGATTTTTGCTATTACTTTTATAGTTGATTAATTTAGCTCCTGTGTTTTTCTCAATCATATACGATGTGGTTTTTTATAATGTTTTTTTTATTTATGATGATGTCTAATTTTAGATTCTTTAGATTTCATTAATTTTGAATCCCACTTTTTAACCAAAGTATTTGCCCTACAATCATAATAAAAAATGGCGCTCATACTTTGTGGAATAGTATGTAAGATTCGGACAAAAAATAAGATATTTAGAAAAATAATTTAACACCATCGTTTTTAGTTTTTATTTTTTTGAAAGAAAATACCATTGCATTAAGTTAAATAGATTTTTATATACTGGTTATGGATATAACAATTATTCTTTTAGTGTTAGTACCGTTATATTTGAAGTAGAAAAGACGGGTAATAATTGTTAGTAATAGTATTATGTATTTTGCCACAGGTCCAAGGATGTTCGAGAATTAAATTTCAGAACATGCGAGCTACAAAACAATATATTAGAGGTATATAACTCACAAACCATTCTGTAGTTTTTTGCAAAAAAAAAATGTTCTTTTCCTTCATATCATTAATATGGCGTTTCAAGAATGGAAGGTGCCGATGGATTCATTATTTGATCCTACCTATGATCCTCTTATGGTGATGCAAGAAGTAATTTTTTAAATATTCATGTAAAATTATTTGTTGTAACTAAATTTTCATGTGTTTTGTTTATCAACACTAAGAACTAAAGATTGATTATCAAATAGAACTTATAAATATTTTTATAAATTTTTTAACAATAATATATATTCCTAATTTCTTACTTTATTACCTAAAATGTCTTTACTATTTGAAGTAGAAATCAACCAATGTTCATTAATCATCAATCAATATCTATAAAAGAGAATATGTTGAAGGTTATGTGGTGCCTTTAAAATCGTCTCAATCTATTTTTCTAATTATTTAAAAGTTTAGAATTTTAAATTTTAATTACTAATAAATAAAAAAATATCCTTTAACATATTAGAAGTAAAATAGGTATTTAATTCTATAGAGGAGTATCGCTCGAATTCATAAAGAGAACATATAATTAAAAGATTTATTGAAAATATATAGGTGTTCGAATTTATAAAATAGAATAATTCAAATTTATAGGTAAGACAAGTAATTTAAAAATTCTATTGGAAATAGAATAGGTGTTCGAATTTATAGGAAACCGTGTTTAACGAGTGAAAAGATCATTAGAGAAAACCGTGTAAATTGTTAAAATTTAATATTAATATATAATATAAGATAAATATTTATTAATTTTTTTAAAATAAAGTTATATATATATATGAAGGAGGATCGCGGGATGTTAGGTGGCGCATCTAAGATCGTCTCAAACTATTTTTCTAATTTTTAAGAATTTTAGAATTTTAAATATTAATAAATAAAAAAATATCCTTTAACATAGTATAAGTAGAAAAGGTGTTCGAATTTAGAGAGGAGAATAGTTAGAATTCATAGGAAAAACGTATCAATTAAAGTTTATTGGAAGTAGAATAGGTAGTCGAATTTATAAAGGAGAATGGTTCAAATTTATAGGTAAGAAATATGATTAAAGTTATATTGAAAGTAGTATAAAGTGTTTGAAATTTATTATGATTTATTTTTTTGAATTTCTAAAGAATACATATAATTAAAAGTTATATCGGAATTAGAATATGTAAGACATATAACGTATTTGTAATTTTTATAAAGAAGACATGTAGTGTGGTGAGATGACATCTTTTACAATTTTCTACACTTATTTATCTTTTTTTAGAAAGCATTTATTTTAATTTTTTTTTTATTAAATTTTAAATTCATTATATTTGTAGGTTCTAAATTTTAGGTAAGAAAATAAATACACAAATATCTGTAACATATAGTAAAGATAAAATATTTTTTAATTTTCATATATACTCTAAAGTTTAGAGAAAGTGAACACTAGAACTCACCCTCTTTCTAGGTTTTAATTTTAAAGGAAAAAGTTATTGCATAATATAAGCATCAATAATATATAATGAAGTTGGGATTTCAGTTGCAAAACGTGTTTAAGGAGAATACGGTTCACTATAAAACACTATATTAATTGTTAGAAATTGATATTAATGTTATAAATTTTATTTTATTTTTTGGTTTACATTTTTATGAATTATACAAATATTCGTAATATATGTTAAAACTGAGTTTCGATTTTAACGAGAGAGCGGATCTACAAGAACAAACGTGTTCAAGGAGAGAGTGACTCATTAGATTGGATCCTATATTCGTATTAAGTGTTAAAATTTAATATTGATGATATAATGTAAAACAAGTATATATTAACTTTTTTTTAGAAAAATTATAACGCCGCCGCAAAGCGCAGCTTTATTAACTACTTAATATTATAATTAATAGTATAAAAAAAATCGAGCTATCAAGTGGGATTGTATGGTCTATCCCTTATAAATACGTATCATCTTGATAGACAGGGAGTATCTATGAAGTGGGACTGTATGGTCTATCCCTGTCTCTTGTACTAGCAGCATTAGTACAACTAGACTAGGCTCATGCAGTGTACTATATGTCAATCACTTTTGTCTCTTTTTTCAAAGCCACTCACTCTCTCCTATTAATATCGGATTTTTTTATGTATCACAAAAAAATTTTACAATATGATTTAATAACAATGTGACCATCAACATGTAATTACTTTCTTAAGAAGTGTAGGAATTAACCCTTCTTTAGCTACCCTATTTTCAAAATTTCATTTCTTTTAAAAAAGGAAAATTTTTAGTTAAAAGGTATGATCTTTTTCTATATTTTTTAACTAAAATTTCTCTCTAGAAATATCACGAGCAACTTTAATTTCTCATTTTCTAAAAATACTATTTTATTTTTTAAAATAACATAATTAAATTATGATCACTATAAACTAATCAATACCTTTTTCACCTAAAACATGTTACATTTTTAATTTTCTCTAAATAAGTCCTCTCTTTTTTCAATTATATCACGGATATTCTATTTAATAAAATAAATTAAAAGCCTATAATACTATGCAATTTTATTTTGAGGGATAATATATTGATTTACAAGGATCATGAAAATAAATGTTTGTAAGTTTTTGATATTTTTCAAAAAATTTATTGCAACTCCTACAATTTTTTGAATGAAATTATATAATAAAAATTAGAATCATGGTTTAAGGGGATGTGGATGTTACAAATATTAATAAATAATGTATAAATGGAAAAACACATAATTTTGTACTTAAATTGATTAATTATATTCTATTTAAATTATCATCTTTTATAATTCATAATTCAAGATTAAAATGATATATTTAAATTAATTAACTAATAAATTTTAATGGCCCACACTCTATGAGAAACTACATTAATTTTTATCATTCAAAAAATTGTATAAAAAAATATCAAAATTATCATATTACCAAAATGACGTGCGTAGCATAATGATATTTTTCAATAATATTTAAATGCATGCAAGTTTAAGAAAAATAAAATAGAGTAGTGAATATAATAATACATTTTATTATTAAAATTTAGTATTTTTGATAATATAAAAAATGATTTCACTAAAACAAAAACAAAATCTCTTATTCAATATAATAGTACCTCCGTCCTAATTTATATGAACTAGTTTGACTTTCACGCTTTCACGGAGATTAAGAAAAACTAGTAGAAATAGTGTAGAGTTAGTTGAAAAGTGGGTAAAGTGGTGGGACCTATCAATATTTAGTACTTAGATTTGAGAGATACTTGACTAAAGTAGTGGGTGTAAGAGCATTATCTCCAAGAGACTCTTAAAATGACTCTTAACTTGAGATTTGAGAAGAGACATGAAATTTTTCCACTCCAAGAGACTCTTAGTGGTTAAATTCACTAAAATTTCATTCTCTCTCCTCAATTTTAAGAGCCACTAGCAACTCTTAACTAATATTATATTATAAATTTATAAGAGCATCTCCAACCCTTCAAAACCCTTAGGTAAAATTGGATAATTGATACTATAAATAAAATTTATAGAGAATATGTAAAAAAAAATCCACTCCAACCACACATTAATGTTGTCTAAAAATTTAGCCAACCTCGTGATGTTGGCTATATTTGTCGAACCTCTAGAGACCTGTAAGAAGATTCCACATCATCTATTACCATAATAAAATAATACATTCTATTTATAACAACTTGAAATAATAATAACATACCATTTTTAAAATATAGCCAAACATTATAGCTAGTACCACAATGCCTTACACGTTTAGTAAATTTTACATAATCAGTATTTTATATTATTTTAGCCAACCAATTTAGCCAACACCATTGGAGATGCTCTAAGATAACATTCTCTCTCTATCCACTTGTTTTTATACTTTTATGGATGTAGCTTACTTTTAATAATATAAAATGAAATAAGGAGTCAATATAACAAGCATTATTGGAGATGAATGCACATTAAATCACTAAGAGCTATTATTTTATAATATATTTAAGAGTGATTTAAGAGACTCTCGGAGATGGTCTAATAGTATTTATTTAATAAAAAAGTGGAGAAGTAGGGGTGTAATAGTGAAAACTAGGGTTCAAAAATTGTTATGTTTATTCTTTTTGGCATATACCAAAAATACCAAAAAGGAATGCGAGTACTACATAATTACAACAAAAGTATCACGCAGTATATATACATACAAGTTAAGTTCAGAATCACTAGTCTCTTCATTATCACTACCACACTCGCTCTTCAAGTACACACTCTCTCTTCACTACACTCTCTCTTCACTACCACAAACATGGCTTCAACTCCGCAGCTAAATGCGGAACAAACCAAGGTTTTTATGTCAACATTTAGAAGAGGAGTTAATCTCGTTATCAAAGGGATGGAAATTGATTGGAAAGCCCCTGATTTATGGATAAACATTTCTCAACAATATAATGAAGTGGCTGCACTAAAAAACTGGCCACTTCTCGACTGGGTACAAATTATTCAAATCGGTAAACAATTCAACTTTTGCGTCTGTAACATGCAGCAGGTAAATTTATTTCTTAGAAACTTTCAATTTTCTACAAATTTTAAATTTTGTACTAACTTTTATTAATTATATTTTTAAATGATTTTAAATGAAGGTGGGCAGATGTATCTGTTTAATTCCGGAATTTCCGAATATTTATCCAGACGGACAAAAAAATTCGAAATTCTGTGTAGGATCCTCCTCGCAAAATGCTGGTTCTTTACAATACGATGAAATGAAAAATAAAAGAAATGAAATTATAAATGATTTGATACGCATATCGAGTACTGGTGTGTTTGATACCCAAAAGTTGATAAATGCTACCAAAGCATGGGGTTTTGAAGTCGCCGATGGCAGTAATCTGGCCACTGCTGATTTGTTTTTAGGATCAAATGATGCAAAGAAAATAGAATTAACAAACTATGTATTAACAATATATCAACATCTTCTATAAATTTGTAACTTGTAATATTTGTAATACTTGTTTAGTTGTTGCAGTTCATCTTCTATAAATTTGTAACTTGTAATATTTGTAATAGTTGTTTAGTTAACGGTGTTGTAATGTAATGGTGATCTTTAATTGTGTATTTTGAATGTAATTTTGAAGTACTATAATTTGCCATTTGCCGGCGTTTAGAAATTTTGTAATTGCCGCCGGCAGTGTTTAGAAATTTAGAAAACCAGTCTTAGTCTTAAAAAAGCATCGACTCTGGGCTTAGTTGGGCTTTAAAAAAACATCGAACTAGGCTGTGGGCTTAGTTGGGCTTTAAAAAAACATCGAACTAGGCTGTGGGCTTAGTTTAGTCTGTTGGACTCGGTAAAACTTGTTCTCTTTTTCACTCACATCATAATTAATAATAATTAATAATTAAAAATTAATTAATTACTTTTTTTTCTTTAGAAATAATATGACCAAATGTATGTAATTATTATTAAATAATATCATTTAAAAATTTAACTTATAAAATTCATATAATAAAGAACTCATTTTGAAATAAATATAATGATATAATATTAATAATTAATGGATCACCTTTTTCATCTAAAAAGGAATCTTTTCTATATTTTTTAATTCTTTTTTTTCTAGACATATTAGGGCTAACATTAATTTCTCCTTTTCTAAAAATACTATGAGCAATTTTATTTAATAAAATAACATAATTAAATTATAATTACTATATATTAATTAATTACATTTTTCAACTAAAACATGTCACTTTTTCAATTTTTCACCTTACCTTTTATTTTCTGTAACTAAAATCTCCCATTTTCCAATTATATCTTCCAATTATATCATGTGGTTGTATTTAATAAAATCAAATAATAGTATTATAATACGAATAATTAACCTAATACCTTTTTCAACTAAAACCTATAATTCTTTCTATATTTTCTAACTACAATCTCCATTTTTAGAAATATCACGAATAACATTTATATAATTACTATTAAATCATTTTATTGAAAAATTTAAGTCATTCGTATTTTAAAAAAATTAATTCAAATTAATAAAAATATTCATCATATAATATTAAAAAAATTCGGCAATATTTGTTACTCCCTCATATTTCTCATAATTATTTTACATAATTTATTTTTACAATTTTCAATTCTATTTTTATAAAAAAAATAAAATTTTAAAAATAAGCTATATGTTATATAGAACACACTCTAAAAGCTATACAAATGTATAGGAAAACACACTCTAATAAAATACTCTAATGAGATGAAAGAGATAATATATGCAAACTTTCGTAATATAGCAAAATAGTATGTAGAAAAAAATATTGTACAAAATTTTGTTATTATAATTTTCCAAAATATGATAATTTTGGAGGAGATCGAGGCTAAATACATGCCTGAGTAGAATAAAAATCCAGCACTATGATTTTACCAAAGGTACAACTTTAATGTTAAAATTAAGATACACTTAAACAATTAAAATTTTCCTAGAACAATAGGAGCAACTAGGAAAGACTACACTGTTTTGCTAGTTGATTCATGAGGATGACCTTCAACGCCAAGAAACATATCCGCCATGGCGGACCCTGCGTGTTTTATATTTAGCTCATGCCCCCATGCCAGCAAAGTTTTCACCATATTCATCCAATCCCGATCAGCTACGCTCAATACCTTTAAGCGGATTAACTCTGCTATAATTCTACTTCTATAGTTCTTTTGAATCTCGCGGCTATAGTTTTGTATCTCGTTGTTGATTGGTTCGCTAGTAGATCCGAAATTCACTAGGTCACCCCAAATAATTCGAGAATCCACTGATCTCGTGTATTTATTCTGAAAAAAACAATGTGGAAAACACAGGTTTAGTGTTAAAAACATTTGTAACTAAACAAAACTACAGGACAAAGAAAATATGCAGAACATGTGAACACAACCACATTACAGCAAACAATCCAACAACAATGTGAACATGTGAACACAGCCACATTACAGCAAACAATCCAACAACAATCTGATTTATCACGACAGCAAGAATAGGGGAGGGGAAAACACAGCTTAATATTCTGGTTATTTTTGTCATTATTTCCTTTTAGGATGAGAAGGGGAAAAAACGATGACAGCTAGATAGCTAGGTCAGACAATTTTACACGACTGGGATAATCTCAGTCATCAAGCTTACCAGCTAAAACCTAAAGTTTCATTTAACTCGATCTCAAATACAACTTCAATCTTCTCAAATTTATGTCCCAAACCCAAGTACTTTCCATTACTTTCTTATATCAATGTGATATCTTTCTTTCAGTATTTAACATTTGCAAGACTAGAACTGCCTGCTTATTCATAAGTCATAACACACTTGCTGTCCATAATTACTATCAGTCTTCCCCATTTTCTCCGTAAAGACCCATTAGAAGGTTTATAATTAAAACAACATAAATCTTTTAAACTATGTGCTTACTTAGAAACCTGCCACATAATTTGATTACGACCGCAAATATACATTAGCACACATGCTTTAACAGCCTAATGAAGACTCGATTTCGCTAATCGGGTATAAATCAACAACAAAATCATCAAAATCGGCAGAAAGTAAACAATTATGTCTCATACTCAAATTGTTAATAAATTAGTAAATATAAATTATATTAGTAAATAGTAAATATAAATAGTAAATAAATTCAAGATAATTTATATTTAAATATAAATTAGTAAATAGTTAATATATTTATATTTATATTTAAATATATTATGATATTTTTATTAATCTAAAATTATATATTTCTAATATATAATAAATATAATAATATTATAAAAAATTATTTATCATATACATATATGTATAGGGGCTTGTTCTAATAAAAACTACTACATCCGTCCCTTAATGTTTTTCCTATTTTGACTCGACACGTTTGCCAACATTTTTATCCTTAATATCTTGAATTTCGTATTAGTATTAAATATAAAAACTTCAGTGTATTAAAGTACTCATAAATACGAATCCAACAAGATCATTCATGACTATATTTGGTCTTATAAATTAGACGTAAATTAATAATTTATCTTATGTTATGAACAATCCCGACATATGAAACAAGAATAACAATAAGGGACGGAGGGAGTAACTTAGAATAGAAACTAGAAAACAAACCTAAATTAAATATTTCAAGCTAATCTAATGACCAAATTAGGGGTACCCCAATACAAAAAACGTTTAAAATTATTGGCTCTATTCAACAAAAATATAAAAAAAAATAAATAAAAAAGTTACTGTTCACGTGATGATGTGGCACGTGAACAGTAACTTTTTTTTTTATATTTTTTTTATATTTTTGTTGAATAGAGCCAAGAATTTTATATGTTTTTTGTGAAGGTGCCCCTAGCAGGGCCATTAAAATAAATGAAATATAATTTATTTAGTGTAGGTTTCTAGTTTTTATTCTAAGTTTTGTTTCTATTTGAACGCTAGCTGAAAGGCATATGACATAGCCTATTTGTAGTTCGAGGACTCAACTCAACTTAAACTTAGTTTGTAAAAAGTAAATAACTTTAAATGTCACAGGAATCTCATGAGGTACTATTTGTCACAAGAAAAACCCTAAAGTCAATCTATAGTTTTGATGTTTTACACTGGAAGAAGTTCAGATTGCTGATCAAGCCTCAGTATAGCATCAAAGAAGTGGATTTATTTCTAAGACAGAGATTTCTAGAGTGACAGGTTCAGACAGTTTATAGTGAAGTACAAGAAGGAGATAGAAATGAGAGGAAAAGTGAATCACATTATTAATGTGAAAATTAAAGGAGAGTCATTGAAGTTAGTCGTTCATGAACCAGACCGTGCATGGAACGTCAACAAAATATTCAGTGGTATTCCTTTATTACTTTCAGTGATTCAGAAAAGAATTAAGACAATTCAAGGATATATAATTATTCTTATTTAATTAATTTAAATCAAGTAGTCAATTTAATTAATTAATTAATTCATCTTGAATTAATTCTTTAATTAAATTAATTATTAGATTAATTAAATCTGATTAATTATTTAAGTAAGAATAAATTAAAATGATTATTTATTAATCAATTTTAATTTAATTCTGAAAAATGAACGAGCAAGACAATCCCTGATTGGGATTGTCTTGCCGATTGTCTTGAAGACTTAATTCAGAATAGCAAGACAATAGGAGATTGTCTTGCCGATTGTATTGAAGAAGAAATCAATAAAGCAAGACAATTTCTGATTGTCTTGCCGATTGTCTTGATAATGATAATGTGTGAAAAGCTTTTGAAAAGTAGAATAAAAATCTGATTTGATTGTCTTGACGATTGTCTTGGCAGTTCAAATTAGATTGTCTTGATAATGATCATAAAGAAAAAGCTTCAGACAGAATGATAATTTTGATAAAGCAAGACAAAGATCTCAGAATTTGATTGTCTTGCCGATTGTCTTGGAAGAACCTGATTGTCTTGACGATTGTATTCCCTATTGTCTTGGCAGTACAAAATTGGTTGTCTTGGAAGAATAAATTGTATTGCCGATTGTCTTGACAGTTATATTTGAAGTTAAAGAGGCAGTGATTGATATATATCAAGACATATCGACAGAAGCAAACACACAGATCAAAATATTACATTCAAGAACAGATTGCTCTCTTCTCTCTCATCAAGAACACAACACAAGAAGCAGAAAAATATATAGAAAATCAAGTTCATCTTATTTTTAATATCTGATCCGATAGAACTGATTTACTTGATACTCTTGTACTATTAGCGAGTTTTTACTCCTAATCTATATCTTGATTTTTATTAACAAATCTAGAAAAATTCATGTCGAATTTTCTAATTTGTTTTTATTAACTAGATATAAAATCTGTACTATATTTGTAACAAACCCCTCAAGTTAAGATAATTTTATATTCAACTTGAATTTTGTTTCATTTAATTCCGCTCAAATTTGTCAAAATATAAATTTAATTATCCGGACAAATTTCGATAACAGTACTGTTTGTATTCAACCCCCCCTTCTACAAACATATTGGACCTAACACTAGCCTATATATATAGAGTCCTACTCTACTACAAACTAAAATTAATTACAAACTACAAACAAAACACTAATTCAATATTTCAGGCTAATCTAATGATCAAACTAGGGGTACCCTAATACAAAAAGTGTTTAAATAATTGGCTCCATTCAGCAAAAAAAAAGTTTCCTGTTCACGTGATGACGTGGCAGTGGATTTCACTGGTTAACGGTGCTTCGCACCTTCTTGTACGGTGCTTCGCGCCTTTATCATTGTAAAGTTGTAAGGACGCCTTTATCATTCTAAAGTTGTAAGGAATGACAATCAATGATAAAGGCAATAGACGATTGACGGGTGTGTCGAGGGCCTGCGGCCGTCATGACTACCTAACTCATCCGTTTACTGTCTATTATTTTAAGCATTTTTTGTGAAGGTACCATTGGCGGGAACCTTAGAATAAATGAAATATAATTAATTTAGTGTTAGTTTGTAGTTTGTATTTAAGGATTGGTTTGTATTTGAGCAAAAGCCTATATATATATAACTATAAAAATGATTAATATAATAAGAATTTATTCATTATATCCTTATATATAATAAGCGGGATTTTATATACAATTTTGGTTTAGTCATTATTTTTTGTCACCACACTATCAAAATAATCTCAACCGTCGAATCTAATATTTTTAAAAATAGACGATCAAGATTATATCATATTAAAAAAAATCATAATCTAAAAAGAATATAACTAAAAAAGGTTGTATTGGAATTGAATTTTAAAAAGAAAATTATAATATGAAAATGATATAATCATTATTGAACGTGTAAAACCTAATATATATAAATTTTTTAACAACAATTTGATATGTAATAACATATAAATATTAAAATTTTAAAATATATATACAATATGAAAATGATATAATCATGATTGAACGTGTAATGTAACAAAATAAAAAAATGTTAGTCATAAATATATAAAATAAAATAACACTAACTTTTTAAAATTTTATAAAAAATTAAAAGAGATTAATATTGTAATATGTAGTATACATCTAATTTTAACAAAATATATTACTTTATAATATATTATTTTTTTTAAATAAATATTTTAGTTATTGAACTAATAAATTTTAGTAAAGAAAATATTTGTAAATTATTTTTTAAGATAACATGAAAAATAATATGAATTTACATAATAAAAATTTAAAAAATTAATGCTTACATTAGGTGAAGCGAGATGAAGTTGTATCTTTCCCACATAATCACACGTCAATACGTGATCTCTTTAGGTGGATAGGTATGTGTATATTTAATAAATATAATGCACAAAATATTAGGTATACACAGAAAACTAGGTATACCCTACACAGAAAAGTAGATTATACGCGCACTTTATTCGAAGAAGTAAAAAGGATAGTAAAGTAATTTTCACAAATTGCATTTAGTAATTTAATTTGCATTTAGCAACACCCATTTCTAATTACTTTGTTTAATTCACTGTGTGATAACTCCCACGGCTGATTAGAGGCTTCCGATTACTGTTCTGTGACGTTTCACCTGAATTTGGGTATCTGCAAAACAATGCTTGCCCGGGGGTGGTGGTTGTCAAGCACCTCCGTTGTAAGAATCAGTAATCGAAAATAATAATAATCAAGCTGGTAAGAGTGTATCTGTCTATCTGATGTGAAGAATATGTAGAGAGCTTTTGTCATGCTAAAATTGTTTGTCTTTACCTTATGTGCAGAATGAGGGTATTTATATATAGGCTAGGTCTTCTAGTCGTCACTGTAGGCCACTTGGTAGCCGTAAAAGCTACAGTGAGCCCCACTTGGTAGCCGCAAAAGCTACAGTGAGCCCCACTTGGTAACCGCAAAAGCTACAGTGACCGGTATGACCTTTCCTGACACGCCGCCATTCTGCAACTGCGCGCTGTACTGCTCAGAGTTTGTCTGCTACAACTGGATGTCCATGTGTTCCCTTGAATAGTTTATTGTCCCGTGTCTTGTAGAGCAAGATAACAAGATATTTTGTACAAGAGTGTTTTTCTAATTATATTTATTGTCAAGTTGAGTAATTTAGGAAACTCAATATCTTATGACACGTGTATGAGAGTGACAAGTGTTGTGTTGTAGGCGGGCACCTACTCGCGGGCGCGTGCCCGACGAGTGGACCGTCTCTACAGCGGGTACCTATCATTGCCCCCCACTTCCTCTATGCGCTTTTAGCGGATGGGGAGAGGAGAAAAACTGAGATAAGAGAGACGATGACAAATGCTTGAGTATTTCTAGAAATTTTGTGATATGATGCTGTTAACTCGAATAACTTGTAGAAGGGGGGGTTGAATACAAGTTATATAATCGTGTCTGATTTTTGCTCGAATAAATAATACAAGAACAAACTAATGAATCAAAGTGTTTGTATTAATAAGATCAAATACAAATTCTACCAAAGGTGTACATTTACCTTTAGCAGCTGCTGACAATATATTTCTCTATCTGTTTGCACTCTCCTATACTTACGATTACAAACCTTACGAACTCACACTTTTTACAATGATATAGAGAGTATTTATAATGCTACCAATCAACTAATAACAGAAAGTTAATCTATACATGACAATGTTCTGCCGTCCAGTTGATAGTTTCCATCAATAGAAAATTCTTTCCTTCATGATTTATCTTGCTTGTTCTTCAAACAACGATCCTGTTTTATAGCACTTGCCAGTTTCTATAGCATCCATAATGACATCATCAGTAACACGACTGATATTAGGATTTCACCTTGCATCAGGATCTGACCATCCCATCAGTACTTGACTTGCTTTATCAGGATTCGATCTCAGTTCTTGATATGTAGTACTTGATGCACTTTTCCTGACTTAATTCTACAGATTACTATCTAACACATATCTCCTATACAAAGTACTAAATCCTTTATACATCAGGATATACAAGAAGTATAAGTAAAATTCTATTCTCACT
Source organism: Saposhnikovia divaricata (assembly GCA_036435485.1). NCBI lineage: Eukaryota > Viridiplantae > Streptophyta > Magnoliopsida > Apiales > Apiaceae > Saposhnikovia > Saposhnikovia divaricata. The sequence continues at coordinate 8,574,030 of CM071601.1, read as the reverse complement.
ACTAGAAATCTGTTAATAAACCTCACGCCTTTAACATCGGTCAGTAATGCCACCGATGTCTTTGTGTTTTAAGACATCGCTTGCAATAAAACTAATGTCTTTATATTTTAATACATCGCTTTCAAGAAGAACCGATGTCTTAAATAAGCTAAAAAAATATAAAAAATCCCGCGCACACCCGAAATAGTTTCCCACTTAGAATGTTTCCCCCAATTTGTTAAAATGTTTCCCCCCTTAGGCGATATTTTGTTTCCCCCCAATTTATTAAAATGTTTCCCCTAAATCAAAAGTTCAACACTCATCTCAGAGCTCATCTCCCTCTCTCACTCAAAAAATTTCATTCACCCGCTCTCTCCCATCTCTCACTCTCTCTCACCACTCATCTCTCATCTCTCTCTCCCAACGCTCATCTCTCATCTCTCTCCCATTCACCCGCTCCTCTCCTCTGATTGAGCTTCATTTCTTTCACCCACTCTTCATTTCGTTTACCCACTCTCCCCCCCCCTCTCTCTCTCTCACACACACACACACCCGCTCATCTAGCTCCATAAACAATCTCCTCCGATTACAAGCTCCGATTGTATGTACTCTCCTCTGATTTTGTAAATTTCAAGCACCGATTAAACTTTTCTCCTACTCGAATTACAAGCTCTGATTTGTAATTTTCTCTGATTGTGAATTTTTAGGGTTTTTTAATTTTACATATGATTAGATTTGGGTCTTTCATATGTAAGTGTCATAGTTCGATTTAATAAGAAATTTATGTATGTTATCTATGTGTATGTTATGATAACTCGTTGGGGAATACTGTACCTATTAAAAGTGGTATATTATCTATGTGTATGTTATATAATTTTTAATCATTTACACTTGAATATATGAATTTAGATTTTTTTACGATGTTGTTAAAGTTAGAGACTTAGTAATTCCTTATGTATATATTTAAACTAATCTTATAATGATTCTTATGTATAAAGTTTCGTAAAAAGAAGGAATTGGTGATTTTCAGGGCCTGTATGTTCATCAATAGGGTTCGTAAAAGTTTCTTATGGTTGTATGATGACATTGGTTGGATATTTTGTCAATAACAGATTGAGTAATTATGGTTCTTTTGTTAGTCCGGGCATCAATTTTTATAATAAAGAGTTTGTTGTAACAATAAAAAAAATAACATCAATTTTAGATGTTAAATATTATAAGATCGATAATTAATAACCACATATACTACAAAATGTAGTACAAATTAGATGTCTAATAACAAATTAGACAATGGTTATAATTAAAAACTGATGTTTAATAACTACCTAGATAACGGTTATCATAAAGAAAACCGATGTCTATGGTTATATTTAACATCGTCCAAAACCGATGTCTAATATGACTTAATACATCGATTGCGTTAGAAGAAACCGATGTCCAATATGGACTTAGACATCATTTTACTTCCAAATAATGATGTATATGTCGAATTGTGAGTTGTGTACAACATGTTTAATTGCATCTAGCACTTGTAATAGTATGGTAGAAAAGTCATGCTCATGCAATTTATGCAAAATAATTAGATATAAACATCATTTTTGGGTATATAATCGATGTGTAATAGCTTCTTGGACATCGGTAAAAAACCGATGTCTATGACATGGTACAATAGACATCACCGACAAAGACATCGGTATGGTTTTTTAATAGACATCGGCCAGAAACCGATGTCTATGAACTTTTTTCTAGTAGTGTCTTAACATCACAACTCATGAATTATTCCTAACAATCTCCCCCTATTTATGCTTTAAGATCTGAAGCATAAATCTGAGTTTGTTGATGTCAAAACATATAACAATACAATCAAAATAGAATTTATAAAATAAAAAATCATGAAGTTAAGTACCTCCTTCTTCAGATGTAGACAAAGTATCTAGTACTTAAAAGAAAGAATTCAACTATTTGATGCTTCTTTTCCTTTACCACTTCCTTGATAAGATTCACCTCTGTCATCCTTAGTTCCTCTTTTATCTCTCTCAGTCTATTTCTCTCATCCCCGAGTCTGTTGCCTTTGAATTGTTTTAAACTCCCCCTTTTTAACATTATCAACATTAATTCCAAGAGATTCAGTAACAGAACAAATGAGATTCATCAGAACTGCTTGATTTTCCATAATAGTGACTTGGTTATCTTCAAGTGTTTGAAGTCTTGATTGAATTTCAACTTGAGATTTCTGAATGTCTTGTAGAAATTCATAATTGACTTCAATATTGGAAGTGTTTGAAATATCGTCAGATTCAAGTCTTGTAGAAGAAGTTGCCTGTGTAGAATGATATTCAAGTAATAATACTCGAGTAGAGTTACAAACATCTTCATCTTTCTAATATGAAGCTGCAATATGATCATTCTGTCCTTCACCAGTATTCTGTGTACTAACATCTACAAATCCTGACTCCTTCTTAGATTGATCAAGTACTGTTGATGTCACTGTTGATGTCTCAATTCTGGCTGATATTGGAAGTACATACAAAGAAATACTAGAATCATTAGGAATATCTTCTAGTACAAGTGGTGTAAAAGTTTGTCTTAGCCTTTCACCTCTTCTGTTTATAATTCCTGCAAGCCTTTCTTTGTGCTTCTGAGCTTTAACTTCTGGCTTTGCATTGTGCTTTGCTAAGTCATTCTTCTCATACATCTTGATAAAAGAATAATTACCGGCATCCATACCCAGATTGTTAGACCAAGATTCAGGAAAAATCTGATCCCAGAAATCAAACGATGGTGGTTTCCTAATTTTCTCTCCCTCACTACGGAGTTGATCATCCATACCCTCATTCTCACTTTGACTATCTAAAGTCAACACTCTTTCTACCTCTCCTTTTGCCTGGTCAGAAGCCAGCCTCTCAGATTGTGGATCAATATCCATCTTTTGAAGTGTATCACTCAAATTTGGATAAGTGCTCTCATGACCTAGAGAAAAATATGGTTTAGAAGAAGTTTTTATACCTGAACTCACATGAAGAGAGGGTTCCTCATCTGGCAAGGGGCTTGAGGTTTTCTCCAAGGAGTGAGCTGCTATAGTCTCTGAACCCTCACAAACATCTTCTTTCCTTTCAGAGACTACAGGCTCCAGTATACCACTTTCAGGTTCTATACTAGACTCTGATGTCTTCAGTAATACTTCATTAGACACCATAGTTAGCATGTCACTATCTTTAAATGTTGTTTTCTGAGACACACCCTCAAGGTAAATAGACTCTGACTGAACAATGTTTGTTTGATCTTCAGTAAAATCAATCAAAGCCATTCCTCCCATATCATAGGGTTTCTCACTTGCAATTTCAGTCATCACAGAAGACCTTTCAGCATCAGCTATCACAGCTCCTGAGTCATCCAACCTCTGACTAGATGGTTCTTGTGTTGTAGTGACTGTGATCTGATCTGTCCTACTATCCACCACTGGTGCAATAGTATCTCTTGTTGACTGCATTCCTCTATCTACTTCTTCCTGTTGTTCACCTTGAGCTGAAGCATCTTCAATAATAACATCCTTGTCAAATAAATATGCATGAAGTGATTGAAGTGCAACATGCTTTGAGAGTCCAAATTTCTTGACTAATTGTCTTCTGACAGTTACATAGAAATACATCTTCATTAAGTCAAGTCTTTGATGTAGAAGTCCATACTCTTGTGGAAATAAAAGTTTTGGTACTCTTTCAACTAGAAAATCTAAAACAGGCCTGGATAGCTTCACTTTGATAGAAATAACTCCCATAGCCAGTCTGTATGATAATGTAGTTTCCCATAAAGAATCAATATCAAGATCTCTATTGTCATTTGCTGACTTGATTGTAGCTTTATTTGTAGAGACCTGCATGATATTAGTTGGACTAGACTCTGTGTGTGTAGGTGACAAATGAATCTTTTTCCTTGTTCTCCTAGTATAGTGAGCAAAAGATTTATCCTGAGAAGACTCAAGAGGTGTAGACACAGAAGTGATCTTGGGATGAGATCCTTTTTCAATAGACACAGTCTTTTGAGAGACAGTATCCAATAACTGTTTTCCCTTTTTAAGCACTACAACCTTTTGAGAGACTGCAGCCTGACTGTGACTAGGTGCTTCATCTCTTTGTCCTATCTTAGAAAGTTGAATTGCAGCCTTCAATTTTTCTCTCTCAGCAAGAGATATATTATCATCATCTTCACTAGAACTACTACTATTACTTGACACAACAAATCTTCTCTTCCTTACAACTGATGTCTTTTGAGAAACACCAGAGGTTGGTTTCTTTGAAACAACAGGCTGTAGATCAAAACTTGATTCTTGAATTGTTTCAGAGACTATAATGTTTTGGGCTACTTGGGTAGACACAGGGGGGTTCTCCTTCAAATGAGATTCTTGAGCCATTTCACCACAAAAGAAAGAAGAATTGTATAGAGTAGGAAGATGAGTTTTAAGAATTACCTGAACATGATGTGGATAATGAATTGTTGGTAGTTCATCTAGATTCTTTTCATTTTCCTTCTTTGTAATATCAGAGAAAATTCTCTTTTGCTGTACATAAGAAGAAACACAATGTTCTCTACCAAATCTAGCTTCAACATCAGGAATAAAATGGTTAATAAACATTTGCATAAATCTATGATAATAAACCATTTTCCTATTTTGATCTCTTGACCCAAGTTTAATACACATCTGACTTAAGATAATGTGACCAATGTTAATTACCTTGTCATAAAGAAAACTATAAGCAATATGTGAAGTAACAGAAGTAATTTGCTGAAAAAAACTACATTTACCAGTGAAACATTTTGCAATTTGATCAAATAAGAAAGACCATTCTTTCCGAAGAAAAAACCTATTTAACTGGCTCATGTTTTCTAGAGGTCCACTATAACCTAGTGTAGACAACATAGTTCTTACATCATCATCAAATGGTTCACTTGCATAATTCACATTAACAGGTAAGTGAAGTACTGAATTAACAACATATTCAGTAATGTCATAAGTATCTTGTCATAATTGTAGAACAATCTTACCTCATTGACTCTGTGTAGAATCAATTACTTCAGCATTCTCCCAAGCTTGTGAAACAACAGCTTGATTTATTTCTGGAGATGCTGCCAATGCATAATGCAAAGGTCCAATAGCCATAAAATCCATCACAGGATGAAAATCAGCTCATACACCTTTCTTGCTGGTGATTGCTGCAACATGATTGTTAGTCATAAAATCAAAGTCACCAAACTTGAAAGCTACTGATTTAGGTAGACTTCTTTGAGCTACCATTTTTGATCTGAAAAGAACTTGAGAAATCTTGAAATTGATTGGAGAATTTGAGCACTTAATGAATGTTTTTGCCTTTGGAAATACGAATTAGAAGTTAGCAATAAACAATCAGAGTCTAAAAATAAAGATATATTCAAAAATCCTTCAGACCCACTAACCCACGTTGACACGTAGGTTGACAGGTGTCAGTCCCTGAAAAATGCAGTTTACCCATGATTTTTGGAAAATAAAATCCAAAATTGATTTCAATTAAATAAATCAGGGTAAAATCAAAATAAAATCAATACTGATCAGCTTCATTTTCTAATGTGATCTTTTTCACCAAGATAATCACAATTCTCAATGTGATTAAAAATAATAAAACTAATCATCAATCCTGACGAAATCACTTTCATTTTCCTAATCACTATCATCCTGATTCCGGAGATTAAATGGAGTTCCACGTGGCAATTTTTTGAATTTTAACATGAAAGAACATCAATAATCTATACAAAAAAATTTTGTTAGATTGTCAAAAATATCTTGGAAATATGAAAGGACCAGTTATACGCATATATGTATATGCTGATACATTAAACATTAAAAATGACTGTTCAGCTTCTCACTCTTTCCTTTATAAACACTTGATGTCTTGCCTTTCTTAACTCCAAAAACATAAAAAACCTCTCTGTAAACACAGAGCTTCCACAAAACATAATGTTCTTTAACCCAATCTTTCGATTCCTCACAGATGATGAACAGATTGTTCATAACCAAAGATTCATTGTTCGTCTCTTTGAAGAGATGACTTTTCTCATCGCTTTAGACATGGTTGGAGTAAATCCAAATAATATCCAGAGTCTTCTCTTAAAACATCCATCTGTTGGATAAAATCACCCTCTAACCTCCTCAAAACTTGAGGATGAAGAATTTGGCCAAGGGTCTGAGGTTGATCTTGATGGAGATGATATCCATTCTAGTCAGCTGCTCTCATTCAAGTCGCCCAGACAAGGAATCCAGGAGTAATTATCAATGTGACTCTTGAGATGCTCCTTGTCCTGAAGTAGATCTTTGAAGACTAAGAACATCAACAACTTTTAGACAAGAATAGGGTTATCATTAGAAGTTAGACAAAAAGATATTTGTATTTCATTTCAATGTATGTAATGCTTTCAATTAATGCAAATACAATTTCTTATTATCTACTTGTCTGTCGTTGTTTATTGACTGATCTGAAAAACAATATAAACTATCAGTATGAATGAATTAAAGCTTGCTAGCATAGACTTAACAAAACTCAGAATTAGATCACTACATAAAATGAACTTGAGGATTTGAAACAATAGCACACACAAATTTTACAATCCTGATACTGACGATGAAATCCTGATGACGTCAGCATACTGATAGCAATCCTGATCCTGATGTTTATTAACAAGTTTATCATAATGAAATTTATCAAAGTACAATGTTACAGCTTAATCATTTAACAATCAAATATAGATCCTGACAAGAATATCAAGTCTATAAGCTGAAAACAACATACCTTGCTACTTTTGCAGATGTTAAAGATTTATAAATTTAACATTCCTAACTCACTAACCAATCTAATGAATGTAGTCTCATCAAGTGGTTTAGTTAGAATATCTGCAAGGTGTTTGTCAATAGGAACAAAATGAAGTTCCACAATACCATTCTAAATATATTCTCTAATAAAATGATACCTGACATCAATGTGCTTAGTCCTTGAATGTTGAACTGGATTATCTGCAATTTTGATAGCACTAGTATTATCACAAAACATAGGAATATTACTAAGTGTCATACCATAATCCATCAACTGATTTCTTATCCAAAGGAGTTGTGCACAACAATTGCCTGCTGCTATGTACTCAGCTTCTGCAGTTGAGGTTGAGAAAGATTGTTGCTTCTTGCTTGCCCAAGATCAATCTGTTTCCCAAGAATTGACATGTACCTGTAGTGCTTTTCCTGTCTCTTTTACACCCTGCATAATCAGAGTCTGAATAGCCAATTAGAAAGAAGTCAGATTCTCTAGGATACCACAAACCAAGATTTGGAGTTCCTTTGAGATATCTAAAAATTCTCTTCACAGCAATTAAATGAGATTCCTTAGGATCACTTTGGAATCTAGCACATAAACAGGTAGAAAACATTATATCTGGTCTACTTGCAGTTAAATATAACAATGAGCCTATCATGCCTCTATAACTAGTATTATCCACACTCTTTCCCTTAGGATCAGAGCCGTAAAAGCTACAGTGAACCCCACTTGGTAACCGTAAAAGCTACAGTGACCGGTATGACCCTTCCTGACATGCCGCCATTCTGCAACTGTGCGCTGTACTGCTCAGAGTTTGTCTGCTACAACTGGATGTCCTTGTGTTCCCTTAAATAGTTTATTGTCCCCTGTCTTGTAGAGCAAGATAACAAGATATATTGTACAAGAGTATTTTTCTAATGATATTTATTGTCAAGTTGAGTAATTTAGGAAACTAAATATCTTATGACACGTGTATGAGAGTGACAAGTGCGGTGTTGTAGGCGGGCACCTACTCGCGGGCGCGTGCCCGACGAGTGGACCGGCTCTACAGCGGGTACCTATCACTGTGCTCTGATTGATGAGGGAGAGAGAGAGTACCTCGCGAGTAGTGGTAGTGAAGAAGGTTTTGGACAACTTGAAAAGGCCCTAGTAGTTGACCTCTTGATCTCTTTGCCAAGAGTTCGACTGCTGGTGCTGGTGTGTGCGTGTGTAATTAATTAGAAAAAAAAACAAGTTGAAAAGCAAATTCCTCACTTTCTTCATTCAAACACCCTAAACTATTGGTGCCTTATACCCTCTAGCGGTGGCGGACTACATTATTATTTCTTATTTTTTCCACATTATCTTCGTGATTATATTATAATAGCGTACATTATTTTTTGAAAAACAAAGGTGTTAATTCAATAATAAAAAGCCATACAACATCTACACCAATGATCGAGTCGAACAAACAGTAAATTGAAATCGCCTGATCTCATAAAGATAGATAAACGATATTTTGAAGATAATGTATATACAAATACAAGTACCCGCTTCATGCATCCTCGTTGGATTACTGGTACCCACTTCATCATGCCCCGAAGGAGCTATCGTTTGAGCTATCGACCATGAATGCGATTCCATAATGACCTTCATCCCAGAATCAAACCTATGAAAATCATGCCGATCTATAACCTCGGCCATGGAGAACACCAAAACACACCAAAACAAAATCAAACTCTCACAAGGAGAGACTAACAAAGCCCAAATATACCTTCAAAAAAAAACAAAGCCCAAATAAATTGGGAACTTATTGAAAGGAAAAAAATATTTTCAACAAGGAAACGACTAATAAAGGAATAATAAAGGGATTGGGGCTTTCCACCGGTGAAAAACCGATGGAATCCCCTTCAAAAATCTTTGATGGAGGCAAGGGTTTAGGAGAGGGATAGTATCTGTGTATTCGTTGCTCTAATAGCATACATTATTATTTCCTAATTTTTCCACATTATCTTCACGATTATACCAGTGAAAACATGTTTGTTATAATGTCCCAATTTTGTTTTACAGAAAATTTGATTTAATTATCCAGATAAGCACTCAAAATAAAATATTTCGTGTCATATAAATGTACTGGATATAGAATAACACATTTACACCAATTTATACAAATTTATGTCATAAGTAGAAAACAATCTATTAATTTATTATTATAATAAATTTGGGTAAGAGAACATAAAATTTAAATAGTAAGGAGGAGTTTTGTGTTTAATTCTCCTTGGGTTTAGGGTTTTTAGGGTTTAGGATTTAGGGTTTAGGGTTTTGGAGTTTTGGGATTTCGGGTTTTGGGGTTAGGGTTTAGGGTCTAGGGTGTTAGGGTTTTAGAGTTTAGGGTTTAGGGTTTGGGGTTTCGGGGTTCGGGGTTTAGGGTTTTAGGTTTTAGGGTTTCGGTTAGGGGTTTAGGGTTTTGGGTTTTAGGTTTAGGGTTTCTGGTTTGGGGTTTTGGGTTTGGGGTTTGGGATTTGGGGTTTAGGGTTTTAGGGTTTAGGGTTTTTTTCCGGTAAATGAGGTCGGAACCTCGTGAAAAATGAATGAAAAATAAAGAAAGGAAAATTTGATATCCAAAGCAAAACTTTTATATCCAGAGCAATCTCCCCCCTGCATGCACAAAAATTGCTCTGGATATAACCAAACAAGGGGGTAATGTTATATCCAGAGCAATTTTCTCTGGATGCAAAAAAATTGCTGTGGATATAACATTTCCTTAAAGAAAATACAAAGAGACAAGAGCTAAAACAACTCAGGTCCCAAAATACAAAATTCCATTGGAACAATCTCCAAGGAATATAAGACCTAAAAATAACTCAAAAGAGCTACTCACTAGAAGACTACTTGGAAAATTTCGAGCACCCAAACAGAGCCAAGAAACAATAAAACAAAGAAAGAAACAACTCACATACCCCACCCCTGAGATACTTACCCGAATGCACCCTAAAAAGAAGAAAAAAGACACAAAGTCCAACTCTTCACCCAAGCAAGACCACCAAAAGAACCTCCACTACACCAACCAAAAAGCCACCTTTTATCCCTTCTAAACACACTTCTAAGATTAACTACTCCGGCCTTCTTACTTTGTCTCAAGTCCCTTAACCTCAAAGTAAGAGAATCTATGAAACTAGACAACCAGTTACCTAAACAAACCACCAACCTCCACCAAACCAATCTACAACCACTATAACTCCTAGTTATTAAATAGAAAAAACCCCTTAAGCAACAATAAAAGGTATTCTCCAAGCACCTTGCTAGATACTCGATTATCAACAATGAAGCTATTGCACAAATTAATAAGAAGAACCCAACTGATTTAATTAAGATCTCAGATTACAACGGTCACTCAAATAGCTACTCACTATTACAATAAAATAAAGATAATCCCACGTTCAAGAGGTGGGTCTCTCCTATTCCACTGCATAAACCAAATATCTCGATAATGCCCAATTCCACTCCTCAACCCTAATATGCTTTCTCTTCTTAAATTACTCCTTTATGTAACACCCCCAGATCCGGGGTCCGGGATCCGGTGGTTACGGTTTCCAATTCTGTCCACAACAATTGAACTTTCCTTAACATAAAATAAATTACGTCTCTATAACCCAACACAACAATATAAAACACACCCGTTATAGTCCCAGAGATGAAATCAGAGTAACAATCAAATTTTTATTAATCACATTATGAGTTCTTACAATCCAAAAGAATTTCAATATAAATACATACTCTTTGCCATCCATTTACATAAGTCATACTAGACCATATTCTTGGTACTGAAAGAATAAATATATCCTACCAATAGCTTCTTCTTCAGCTCTGGTAGTCTCATCGTCCTCGCCCGCGTCGAGTGCGCCTTGTGCGAGTCATCTAGTCTAGCTGTTGTTGTGATATAATAATAAAGCAAGGGTGAGCAATAGCCCACCAACAATAATATATAACTGAATGATAATGTATAACAGTTCAAAAGTATCTTTCAAACCATATGCCATGCATTTACGGAAATGATGCCAGTATAATATGAACGATGAAGTTACAAGGTAACTTGAAGTATTTGTTTGTAGAAATATCTGCTACATCAAAGTAAGCGAGATATTCTTATTGTTATTAAGAAGAGGAACTTGCAAGAAAAGGTTGCAATTCCAGTTATGACCCTTTTCCAACTCTGCCAACAGTAATCATGTTGCAGGAAATAAATAAATTTGGATGATGAACCAATGATGGAGTATTCACCGCGCCCGCTGTTCCAATCTTGATGATCAGTCGAGATCGTACAGCTCAATTTAGATTTACTACCGGTAGAAGGAAGAACTGACGGCTTTACTTGTATACCGCCTTACTAGCTCTCCCCGGCCAACGGTTGGGCCAAAGGGGATGGACCGGCGCTACTCGGCCTCTTACACGACTCCTAGTTCAAATAGAATTCATGATTCTGAATGTAACGTTCGTCCCCCTTTCCCCAAGTATAATACTTGTTGATAAGACTCCACAAAGTAGTCGTATCTAGTTGGAAAGGAAAATTTACTAATAACTCCCAAGCTATTACTTGGTAACGGATATCAACTTGTTCCAGTAATCTTACCCCTCGAAAGATGAGAAGGTAAGCAACGACTTAATAAGTCAACAGCACCCGAGTTGCAGGTGAAGGGAATACTTTATGACCGGGAAGTCGACAAGATAAATAACATTTTCCAAGTAAGGTTCCCTTATTATTAAGGAGGTAGACTCAAAGAAGAATGATGTCTGAGAACCTTTCTTGATATAAGATTAATAATAATATGACTCCGAGATATTTTCTGTAATAATCGAAGAAGATAAACCTTATCGAGATTATTCTAAGTATGGAATAAATATTCAGAGAATATTTATTGAGTTAAAATATTTAAAGAATATTTGGGAATATGAAAGAATATCTTTAATCAGAGTATTTCTCAAAATAATCCCTGAAGAAATATCAGGAGAATATTTATTGAATAAATAAATATTTAAATGAATATTTAAACAATATTCATTAATTAATAAGACCTGAAAAGAATATTTAAGGTAATGTTCATAATTAATTAGGAATTTAAATGAATATTCAAAAGTAATATTCATTTAATGAATAATATCCTAAATGAATATCAAGTAATATTCATTTAGTAATCCAAGCCTTAAGGAATATTCGAGATAATATTCGATAATTAAATCAAGCTTCAGATGAATATTAAAATAATATTCATCAAGTATTAATATCTTAAATGAATATTCAAAAGTAATATTTATTTAATAACATAATATTCTAAAAGAATATCCAAATAATATTCATTCAGTAGTCTCATCTTTAGAAGAATATTCGAAATAATAATCGATAATCAATTCGTCTCTGAATGAATATTGAGAAATATTATTCGTCGAATGATTACGTTCGAATAATTATTTGAAGTAAGGATCATTAAAATAAATAATCTCGAACGAATATTCAAATAATATTCGTCGCCTGAATAATAGAAAATATTTACTTAAATATTTTCCTCCGAGGTAATCTCGATATATCAAGGAATATTGACTCCCGGTCTATATTTGATTAATAATATGTATACGCCCTTCTATGAGGGTCTTACAATAACCGGCTTATAACTGATATATAACTATCTAGCTTATAAGCCAACAATAACATTCAGGGAACAAGTATATCAATTCAACTTGAAAGTAGGCATGCATGCAATGGCATATGTATATCAGCAATCATATATATATATTTATTCAATCACAACAACAGCCTAAAAGAAGGGAATTGAAACTTGCCTGGTAGTCGAGTACGGTAAGGGGTAGTGGTAGCGGGTCCCGGTTCAGCTTGGTGATCTATAAATAGCCAAGGCATTCGGGATTAATCACTTAACATATTAAAAGTTAAGTTATACTTAATTCGAAACACGTTCTCGAGTTATCTCGTTATACCCCTTTTAGTGGATTACTTATTATCGCTGATCCGACCCGACATTCGTTCGTTAATACGACATGTCATTGTACTTATACTTGGGACATACTTAAGTCATATGAGTTCTAAAGTCGATCGTTATGAACCAATACTATACTCCGAGTTTTATCGCCCGTTTTCTAAGTGTTTTACCGAAGTTATAAAAGAGTCGTCTTTTAGGGGTTCGTTCGCGTTTAACCTCGACTCGAACATTTTTAATAAATCGAAAAATGATCCTTTTGACATACGGTTTTCTTTCACACCTTCATTTTTACCTCTAGTATTTATTTACCAAGATTCGCCATGACTTTACATATTTTACGAGGGTTCAAATTCAGTTACGAATTCTCGGTTACGGTTTCGAAATACTTTTAGTAAACCGACCGTAACTCCTAAACCGCAAGTCCGTTTCACGTGATCTTTATATCAAAACGAAGCTTATAACATAAGCTATCCTAAAATGGCAGAAAAGTTTCTGGTCAGTAGGGTCTTGATGTGAAAAATGGCATACAAAACATGATATTGTAAAATCGGGCATTATAACGGCTATGTTTACGCGTTTTCCAAAGTTTTTACACTTTATCTCGATCTAACAAAGATCAATCCAACCACACAAACGCATGATAATCATCATGACTAGTCTATCAACAACTCATCTCAACCATCTCATGGATCACAATCCAAACAACAACCATAATCAACTAATAACATAGATCTAAGCATAACATAGCATACTAACACTAAATCATCCATAAAACTCATAAAATCTCAAAATGGTACCAAGGGTTTTTGGAGCTTGTTACCTTCCTTGGAGAGTGAATAACACTTGGTAAGCCTTGTCTAGTCCTTAGATTACCTTAACAAAGCTTGGATCATCCAAACAAAACAAGAAATCAAAGTTAGTTTCTTAAAATCACTATTCACCCTAGGCTTGGATGATTTATTTGAAAATGGAAAACATGGAGTTTGAAGCCAAGATTTCTAGGGTATCACTTTTATGAATTATAGGACTTACCATAAAAATTTGGAGATCAAACAATGGTGGAAGCTTGGACTTTGGATTTGGAATTTAGGGAGGAAGTCGAATGGAATGTTTTTGGAGGGGGAGAGAGTTGCTTGCTTGTTCTTGATCTTTTCCTTGTATTATTGTGTTGCCTTGGATAATATCTTGGTAAAGTAGCTTTATTAAAGTGCCTAGGTCATCCATGATGCAATCAAGAGACATGTGTTGCATTTTGAATGGTTTTCATGCTAAGTATTGGTTTGATATCTAAGTACTACTTCCATCTCCAAGTATGCTAGTTACTTTAAGCCACTTGGTTGCTAGATATTTATTCTAGTAGCTTACACAAGACTCTTGCTTCCTCTGCTTGTTTCTGTGTCCGGTTATTACCCGTTTCGATTGATCGTTCGTGAGAATATTTCACGGATTTCTAATTAGGGTTTACCGGGAATCCTCTTTAATATTAATACTTTCATTTTCCATCTTTCATTCTAACTTTCCAATTTATATTCCTTAAATCCATTCGTTAAATACTTAAGGCTATCAGTGTCCAGGGAACTCTCGGAGAAAATAAAAGTGCGGTTTTTCAGAATCCGACAGCTTTTACATACACTTATTTTCCCCCTGGATCACTAATACGAACTCGGAAATCCGTTCCGAATGCTTCTGTATAGTGTCGTCTCATATTATTATATAATCCCACCAAACACTATTCATTCTGTATTCTTTACTTGTTCTCTTAGGGTGGTACAATTGTCCGTATTCTCTTTCGATCGTTCCTTAACCTTTTTATGGAACTACTGGATTAATCGTTATCGATCTGGATGACATGAGGGTATTCTCCTGCTTGAAATTGCCATATCTTATTCCCTTAGAAGATAGATTATTCTTACCTATGTTGTTACCCTTTAGCATTCTTCAAGACATAGAAATAATAAAGTCGAATTCCATTCATTCTTTCCAAATATCAATTATTACATTGTAGCCATAACCACTCCTCAGTGGTTTCCTACCTTCATTCTTAAATCAAATATAATAACATCCCAAAATATCAAATCCTCAAAGTTAATATCTCAATTCTTGGATTATAATAATATTTAATCCACTGTCCGGTCAAATATTATACCGAAAAAGAATTTGGAATTTCTGAATTCCGATCGTCTCTGCATTCACTTATTTCCTCCGCGTATTACTAATATGACTTCGAAACATCCATATCACGTCCCGTACATAGGGTGGCGTGAAAAGTTTTCCAACTTAAAAAATCACTATTCATCCACCAAATTACTATGCACGTACAGGAAACACTATGCACGTACGGGAAACACTATGCACGTACGGGAAATACTATGCACGTATGGGAAACACTATGCACGTACTCATTTCCTTTCAAGGATCCATTAGCTCCTTCCTGGATGGTAGATTATTCTTATTTAGGTCCTCAACCATCGAATTACTCTATTCTGACAATATACCAATGCATCAGGATCATTGTCCCAAGCAATATCCATTCATTACAATCATTGTTCTTTGAAACCACCATTCATTAGAGCTGGTGACCTTGTTGTCGGAATCATTGTTCTTCATTTTATCATTACTTAATAAAAAGTTTTAATTATATCCAAAATTTGGGGTTCTTACAGTCTCCCCTCCTTAAAAGGATTCCGTCCCGGAATCAGGTAGGAAGCAAAGAGTCGTTTGCCTGTCGTTCCCTTTTTAGCTTCCCGGTCAATTCTTAGTCGTTCTACCCTTCCTCAGCACATCTTCTAGTGCTACAATCCATACTTTATCCTTTTTCCATCAACGTTGCTACTTTTCGTACAACTCACTATCCGGGTTATACTCTTACTCAGTCTTATCCTTATTGATACCTGCAGTAACATTGGTATCACTATCACCCCACGATTCGGAGGTAACCTCGCTCGTACTGTGCATTTCCTGATCGCTTTAATCTTCGCAATCTCGATCAATATAGAGAAGTGGAAAGATTTATTGAGAGATCACTATGATCAATTGAACATTTGTTATATTGCATAGTTAGTACAGAAGGGGGCCAGCCTTTAGTACTTGACAAGCAATTAAACAAGTCATGGCATTCCACTTAGACTTCTATCACATAGACAGATAGTCACGTAGCAGTACCTCCCCTCCTAAAAGGGTTGTTCTTCTCAATTCATAAAGAAGATGAATAAGAGGGAAGAAGAGAAAAGAGTTCTAAAGGATTATAGAAAGCTTTCATGGTTGTAGAATATCATACTCAGAATTTTTCCTCTGAACTATAGAGGTTTATCAAAGAAGAAATTAATCATAATTATATCCAATACTATTTGATCGCAATCTCACGTGTCAAAATATCTTGCTGCTTTGTCCATTTTTCTCTGGACCTGTACCCTGGTTCCACCTTAGCAACTTACTTTTGGAAAATCTTTGAACCTTTCAGGTTAAATCTTAGTTTCTCGCTTGACACCATTGTTACGCTACTAACTTTTTCATATCTATAATATTAACACTATCAGGTTGTCATCCCGAGAATTCATCGGAAAACCCATTTATTAATCCATTCCTAACATTCCTTGCTTCCTATTTCGTAGTTGCTTTCCCCGTCCTTTCTTTATCAATCACATCCTTCTTATTATCTGATTCTTATTTACTTCTGTTATTTACTTCCACCTTCATCTCTTTATTGAGACATCTTTTGCACTTGGCACCTCTTTATTGGTATCCCGTCACATTTACTCTATAATCATCACGTTATTTCAATTTAAACTTTCCGAAATGAATCTGGCCCGATTCCTTTAACTTAGATTCATATAATCTACTTCTGCCAACCTTGTTTCTCATCACTTGTTCTTTTCTATCCGTGGTTTTCCACAGATTGTCTTTCGTAAGTCAGACCAGGTCGCACACCTACCTGCTCGCACTCTTATCATCTGTCGAACATCTGCATTTTACTGGCGTAGCCTGGCCACATGAAAACCCGTTATGACCGTGCTATAAGTTTTGGGGGTCAGGCTGGCTCGAATACCGCCGTCCGAACACTTTAAACTCTCAGGTGGCCCAATAAGTCTCGGGCTCAACCGCCCTTCCCTCCAAGTCTCATCAATTCTTTCCATGGGAATATCTTTAACATCATGAATCATCAACCTCATATTCTCTATCTTGTTTGCACAGAAGTACACTAACATAAACTTGTTTGTCATTCATCAACATGCCATTTAGTTAATCAATGGCAGCACTTTCTTTATCTTTACATTGTCATCTATTTTCTTAGAAGAATCACCATCGCTTGTTGTTTACGTAGTGCATTAATAGCTAACCCTACGGGTTTCAATCCTTTAGGGAGACAAAGTAATCACTATTCCTTATCCATAAGGAACACTTCTTGAACTTGATGTAGATATTACATGAAGTAGATAAAATTGCAGAAGAGTTTCAAGCATCGCAGCTAGGTCCGGTTGATGAAACCATCACTCATGCATCTCCCATAAAATACTGGAAACTTAATGGTTTACTTCGTCAATATTGTATCATGGTCCTGGTTTGCCTCAAAACGGGACCTTCTAAGGTGTGTAGTTTGCTTAAGACAATATCGGGAATCGAATCTTTACTTAAACTATTATTACCTTCGATTCTTGCACAATCATCAAAAGGAATGTAACTTCCTCCACTCCAATACGACCTTCAAGGTCTTTCCAAATATCATTTTGTTTCTTCGGTATGAACATTTATAATTATTCCTTTATACTTAGATTGTCGGCCACCTCATTGGCCTTTCTTGATGATAATGATTTCTTGTAACCCATGTTTTCTGGGTACATTCCAACTCAAGTTTTTCTTCCTCATTCCCATCACTGTTGGGTTAAAGCATTCTCCATTAAGCTCTGCTGAAGGAGAAAATATAACTATCAGTCATTTCCATAAGTCATTGCTTCCACCTACCCGTGGGAACTTTATCACGTTTATTCCCAATCCTACTTAGGATACTTCTTTTCTTAGTTCTTTCTTTATCTTAGGATAATCTCAACCTTTATAGGTTCAACCCATACTTCCTCAGGGTTTCATACATGCCTCATCTGGCATTATTGTTACGATGTTATACATTCCTTACCAAACTTCCATTTTTGAAGTTCGGAATATTATTTTTTTTCCTTGTAAGGTTTCATAGGCCATCCTTATCATTCCTCCGGTATTTTCTGGGTACCGGGTATATCAAAATGTCATTGATCAATACTCTAATAATTCTATCTATGTTCTTTCCAGAACTCTTTTTAATAATCCTTACCGGTCATTGTTGCCTTAGCAAGTCCAGCTCATATCATCTGAAGTCATAATGTCGTTATTAGGGTTAATGCCACCCCTTGTGCATTCCCCAGGGTTTGTCTTAATTTATGGATATCCTATCCTTAATTCAACTGCCAAGGAATTCTTGCATCTTATAATTGGCAATCAGATCATGTATCCTTAATAAAGGTCTCTTTTCAATCATTCTCATTTGATAATCGATCGGTGGTTTAATGCCACCCTCTTCTTTCAGATAGTTGTCAGCCTATTTGGCCTTCCAAAAAGGCAACGTATGCCTATCTCTTCTCTTACCGAACTTGCTAATGGTAGCAAGGATGTTCTGGAAGAGATTGGTCGAGTTCAACGTGAATCTCTTATTGCTTATCGTTCTTCGCAAAGGTACTTGCCTCAGACAAAATTCCTACAGCATACTGTTCAATTTCTGACCTTTTCTATACCCTCTTCATATACCTTCATTGTTTACTTTCCTCCGTCATAATATATTCATGGTATTCATGATACCCAAACATCATACATCTCAAGTCACTATACTTCCATTTTACTCGAAATCTTGGACACCCATATACACATGAGTCACTTCAGTACGGGTGACCCCATCCCAAAAAGGTCTAGTGAATTCCCAATCAAAACATGGGTTGTTCGGCAGAAGATTCAAACGATCTCATTAATGTTTCCTTTCATTGCTGGTCTAGTCACTCGATAATCCTTTATGACTTGGCCTCAACTGGCCACACTAAAATAAAAAAAAAAATATATGATTTTAGGGGTTGGCTAATAGCATTACTTTTCTAGCAATTGCCGGCATAGTGCCTTCTTCTTTGATACCTTTCTACCTTTCCAAAACTTTACTCCATATAAGTCTTAATCGACTACTCGGCACCGTCTCCGGTCACCTTTCCTCCACCTTTATCTTTTCAACTATTCTTATCATTCCCGCTTGCCACGCAAGCTTACCATTCCTGGCATAACTGCCTTTTCACTTAAGTCAATCCCGGAGTTTCTCCGTCCGGCTAATTTCTTACTTACATTTCCTGTTTTCGTCCAATCTCACTTCATCATTTTATCACTACCGTCGATTGTAATGCTCAGGGTCCGTTTACTAACCCATATTACAGCATCCTTACCCAAGTCACAGGGTTTGCTCCAGTTTCTACTCTCTTCCATGACATTCTCTGATAATCAGAAAGACAAGGTTTGCCAAAATTCACCGAATTCCTTTCCAGACTCAGGGAAATTTTGATCAATCTACCCACCTACTGGTAACATTAAGGAGACCAGTTTCGAAACCTGAAGAATAGTTCTATGAACCTCCAAGCAGGTGGAATCATAAGCAGTCATAGTTAACGAAATAATCATCATCAGATTGGAAGTTTACCCACTGGAGAGGAATCAATTATATCCATCCCTTAGAAGGGAATCAACAGTTTCAAACTGAAACCTGTCACAACGTCCTGATATTCAATGCTACCAAATGTCGGTCTACCTAACCCTTTATGCGAAGCGTCATTGGAAGCACAAAGTCTCCTTTTTCCATTAAGCAATGCCAGCTCTTGGTCATTACCAATTTCACCTTTTAGCTCCAGGAAGATTTTCTCACATTTTTCTCTTTAACTACTGATCGTATTACTTGATCTATTATAATTCCGCATCGGAATAAACTTAAGGTACTACTATAATCCATTCAAAGAGAAGAAGGAATTTAATATTCCTCTGAATCACATGCATCTAACGTTTCTGGTTCATCATTTAACTGAGTTGAATTAACTCTATACTCAGTCTCTGGCAGTAGTCTCATTACGAGTTCATCTTGACTCACTGGTCTTATCTTCCGGTAGGTTCTGAGATCATTGTCTTGCTTACTACTTCCTTATATAACTTTACCCAATCATGCTATCACTTCCCAATGTCTTTACTTTCTAAATGATTCATTCATAAAATGAACATTTCCCTGAATAAAACCACCTCATTAACCTCACTTTGGTTTCGTAAATTATAACCTATGACATCTGCCTTCTCGTGGCAAATTATTACTGACAATATTCATACTGATTCATTTATCAAATGATATGGCACTTACTGCCTCATTCTCAACTATTCCTAGGGACTCTGCTCCTCGTCCTATATCGCGGTCTTTGATAATCATACATCCCTCTAGCTCTTTCTTTGTTAAGATGAAAATCTCTAAGGATTCTCATCTATTTCCGTATAAGATCTCAAGTAATTCTTCCAATCCTTCTTTCTTGCTGGTACTACATCTGGTAGTCCGGCTATGAATTCAACATGCATCTTCAGATCTCTTAATAATATTTCGGTTCTTTATACTCACTTTTCTGAGCACCATATCTTAATCATCACAGTCATTCTGGCTGCGACCCTCATTACCCATGGGTAAGCTCCTTATCCTAACAGGATTTTCCTTATCTGCTGGAACCTCTTCCGGGTCCCCAGTAGGGTACTCCATCGAATTACCCGCTGATCTTCAGCATATAAAGCATCATCGCGCTGTTGCTCGTATGCCTCAAGGTCAGTCGCCTTACTCGTCGATACGATATCGAGCTAAGTTACTATCATTATACTTACGAGTTCCCATAAGGGTTTTATATGTCATCACTACATTAAGTAGTCCGACTATGAACTTGGCAAGAGTTCTTATTATCTTATTGAATTTATTGTTTTAACGTCACCTCATCACTGGGGTTTATAACGTACGCTCTGATACCACTTCTGTAACACCCCCAGATCCGGGGTCCGGGATCCGGTGGTTACGGTTTCCAATTCTGTCCACAACAATTGAACTTTCCTTAACATAAAATAAATTACGTCTCTATAACCCAACACAACAATATAAAACACACCCGTTATAGTCCCAGAGATGAAATCAGAGTAACAATCAAATTTTTATTAATCACATTATGAGTTCTTACAATCCAAAAGAATTTCAATATAAATACATACTCTTTGCCATCCATTTACATAAGTCATACTAGACCATATTCTTGGTACTGAAAGAATAAATATATCCTACCAATAGCTTCTTCTTCAGCTCTGGTAGTCTCATCGTCCTCGCCCGCGTCGAGTGCGCCTTGTGCGAGTCATCTAGTCTAGCTGTTGTTGTGATATAATAATAAAGCAAGGGTGAGCAATAGCCCACCAACAATAATATATAACTGAATGATAATGTATAACAGTTCAAAAGTATCTTTCAAACCATATGCCATGCATTTACGGAAATGATGCCAGTATAATATGAACGATGAAGTTACAAGGTAACTTGAAGTATTTGTTTGTAGAAATATCTGCTACATCAAAGTAAGCGAGATATTCTTATTGTTATTAAGAAGAGGAACTTGCAAGAAAAGGTTGCAATTCCAGTTATGACCCTTTTCCAACTCTGCCAACAGTAATCATGTTGCAGGAAATAAATAAATTTGGATGATGAACCAATGATGGAGTATTCACCGCGCCCGCTGTTCCAATCTTGATGATCAGTCGAGATCGTACAGCTCAATTTAGATTTACTACCGGTAGAAGGAAGAACTGACGGCTTTACTTGTATACCGCCTTACTAGCTCTCCCCGGCCAACGGTTGGGCCAAAGGGGATGGACCGGCGCTACTCGGCCTCTTACACGACTCCTAGTTCAAATAGAATTCATGATTCTGAATGTAACGTTCGTCCCCCTTTCCCCAAGTATAATACTTGTTGATAAGACTCCACAAAGTAGTCGTATCTAGTTGGAAAGGAAAATTTACTAATAACTCCCAAGCTATTACTTGGTAACGGATATCAACTTGTTCCAGTAATCTTACCCCTCGAAAGATGAGAAGGTAAGCAACGACTTAATAAGTCAACAGCACCCGAGTTGCAGGTGAAGGGAATACTTTATGACCGGGAAGTCGACAAGATAAATAACATTTTCCAAGTAAGGTTCCCTTATTATTAAGGAGGTAGACTCAAAGAAGAATGATGTCTGAGAACCTTTCTTGATATAAGATTAATAATAATATGACTCCGAGATATTTTCTGTAATAATCGAAGAAGATAAACCTTATCGAGATTATTCTAAGTATGGAATAAATATTCAGAGAATATTTATTGAGTTAAAATATTTAAAGAATATTTGGGAATATGAAAGAATATCTTTAATCAGAGTATTTCTCAAAATAATCCCTGAAGAAATATCAGGAGAATATTTATTGAATAAATAAATATTTAAATGAATATTTAAACAATATTCATTAATTAATAAGACCTGAAAAGAATATTTAAGGTAATGTTCATAATTAATTAGGAATTTAAATGAATATTCAAAAGTAATATTCATTTAATGAATAATATCCTAAATGAATATCAAGTAATATTCATTTAGTAATCCAAGCCTTAAGGAATATTCGAGATAATATTCGATAATTAAATCAAGCTTCAGATGAATATTAAAATAATATTCATCAAGTATTAATATCTTAAATGAATATTCAAAAGTAATATTTATTTAATAACATAATATTCTAAAAGAATATCCAAATAATATTCATTCAGTAGTCTCATCTTTAGAAGAATATTCGAAATAATAATCGATAATCAATTCGTCTCTGAATGAATATTGAGAAATATTATTCGTCGAATGATTACGTTCGAATAATTATTTGAAGTAAGGATCATTAAAATAAATAATCTCGAACGAATATTCAAATAATATTCGTCGCCTGAATAATAGAAAATATTTACTTAAATATTTTCCTCCGAGGTAATCTCGATATATCAAGGAATATTGACTCCCGGTCTATATTTGATTAATAATATGTATACGCCCTTCTATGAGGGTCTTACAATAACCGGCTTATAACTGATATATAACTATCTAGCTTATAAGCCAACAATAACATTCAGGGAACAAGTATATCAATTCAACTTGAAAGTAGGCATGCATGCAATGGCATATGTATATCAGCAATCATATATATATATTTATTCAATCACAACAACAGCCTAAAAGAAGGGAATTGAAACTTGCCTGGTAGTCGAGTACGGTAAGGGGTAGTGGTAGCGGGTCCCGGTTCAGCTTGGTGATCTATAAATAGCCAAGGCATTCGGGATTAATCACTTAACATATTAAAAGTTAAGTTATACTTAATTCGAAACACGTTCTCGAGTTATCTCGTTATACCCCTTTTAGTGGATTACTTATTATCGCTGATCCGACCCGACATTCGTTCGTTAATACGACATGTCATTGTACTTATACTTGGGACATACTTAAGTCATATGAGTTCTAAAGTCGATCGTTATGAACCAATACTATACTCCGAGTTTTATCGCCCGTTTTCTAAGTGTTTTACCGAAGTTATAAAAGAGTCGTCTTTTAGGGGTTCGTTCGCGTTTAACCTCGACTCGAACATTTTTAATAAATCGAAAAATGATCCTTTTGACATACGGTTTTCTTTCACACCTTCATTTTTACCTCTAGTATTTATTTACCAAGATTCGCCATGACTTTACATATTTTACGAGGGTTCAAATTCAGTTACGAATTCTCGGTTACGGTTTCGAAATACTTTTAGTAAACCGACCGTAACTCCTAAACCGCAAGTCCGTTTCACGTGATCTTTATATCAAAACGAAGCTTATAACATAAGCTATCCTAAAATGGCAGAAAAGTTTCTGGTCAGTAGGGTCTTGATGTGAAAAATGGCATACAAAACATGATATTGTAAAATCGGGCATTATAACGGCTATGTTTACGCGTTTTCCAAAGTTTTTACACTTTATCTCGATCTAACAAAGATCAATCCAACCACACAAACGCATGATAATCATCATGACTAGTCTATCAACAACTCATCTCAACCATCTCATGGATCACAATCCAAACAACAACCATAATCAACTAATAACATAGATCTAAGCATAACATAGCATACTAACACTAAATCATCCATAAAACTCATAAAATCTCAAAATGGTACCAAGGGTTTTTGGAGCTTGTTACCTTCCTTGGAGAGTGAATAACACTTGGTAAGCCTTGTCTAGTCCTTAGATTACCTTAACAAAGCTTGGATCATCCAAACAAAACAAGAAATCAAAGTTAGTTTCTTAAAATCACTATTCACCCTAGGCTTGGATGATTTATTTGAAAATGGAAAACATGGAGTTTGAAGCCAAGATTTCTAGGGTATCACTTTTATGAATTATAGGACTTACCATAAAAATTTGGAGATCAAACAATGGTGGAAGCTTGGACTTTGGATTTGGAATTTAGGGAGGAAGTCGAATGGAATGTTTTTGGAGGGGGAGAGAGTTGCTTGCTTGTTCTTGATCTTTTCCTTGTATTATTGTGTTGCCTTGGATAATATCTTGGTAAAGTAGCTTTATTAAAGTGCCTAGGTCATCCATGATGCAATCAAGAGACATGTGTTGCATTTTGAATGGTTTTCATGCTAAGTATTGGTTTGATATCTAAGTACTACTTCCATCTCCAAGTATGCTAGTTACTTTAAGCCACTTGGTTGCTAGATATTTATTCTAGTAGCTTACACAAGACTCTTGCTTCCTCTGCTTGTTTCTGTGTCCGGTTATTACCCGTTTCGATTGATCGTTCGTGAGAATATTTCACGGATTTCTAATTAGGGTTTACCGGGAATCCTCTTTAATATTAATACTTTCATTTTCCATCTTTCATTCTAACTTTCCAATTTATATTCCTTAAATCCATTCGTTAAATACTTAAGGCTATCAGTGTCCAGGGAACTCTCGGAGAAAATAAAAGTGCGGTTTTTCAGAATCCGACAGCTTTTACATACACTTATTTTCCCCCTGGATCACTAATACGAACTCGGAAATCCGTTCCGAATGCTTCTGTATAGTGTCGTCTCATATTATTATATAATCCCACCAAACACTATTCATTCTGTATTCTTTACTTGTTCTCTTAGGGTGGTACAATTGTCCGTATTCTCTTTCGATCGTTCCTTAACCTTTTTATGGAACTACTGGATTAATCGTTATCGATCTGGATGACATGAGGGTATTCTCCTGCTTGAAATTGCCATATCTTATTCCCTTAGAAGATAGATTATTCTTACCTATGTTGTTACCCTTTAGCATTCTTCAAGACATAGAAATAATAAAGTCGAATTCCATTCATTCTTTCCAAATATCAATTATTACATTGTAGCCATAACCACTCCTCAGTGGTTTCCTACCTTCATTCTTAAATCAAATATAATAACATCCCAAAATATCAAATCCTCAAAGTTAATATCTCAATTCTTGGATTATAATAATATTTAATCCACTGTCCGGTCAAATATTATACCGAAAAAGAATTTGGAATTTCTGAATTCCGATCGTCTCTGCATTCACTTATTTCCTCCGCGTATTACTAATATGACTTCGAAACATCCATATCACGTCCCGTACATAGGGTGGCGTGAAAAGTTTTCCAACTTAAAAAATCACTATTCATCCACCAAATTACTATGCACGTACAGGAAACACTATGCACGTACGGGAAACACTATGCACGTACGGGAAATACTATGCACGTATGGGAAACACTATGCACGTACTCATTTCCTTTCAAGGATCCATTAGCTCCTTCCTGGATGGTAGATTATTCTTATTTAGGTCCTCAACCATCGAATTACTCTATTCTGACAATATACCAATGCATCAGGATCATTGTCCCAAGCAATATCCATTCATTACAATCATTGTTCTTTGAAACCACCATTCATTAGAGCTGGTGACCTTGTTGTCGGAATCATTGTTCTTCATTTTATCATTACTTAATAAAAAGTTTTAATTATATCCAAAATTTGGGGTTCTTACACTTTACCCCTGCCTTTTCATTGTTGAGACTATTCTGCCCTTTAGCTCTTTTTCTGGAATAAGTTAAAACATTGGCACTTGTACTTTGTGAGGGCGTAGCAATACCCGGGGCCAACACGGCCACCTTGAACCCAATATGGAACTCAGGAAAACGCAACTGAATGTTGTCATATTCCTCCCATGTTGCCTCGTATAAGGGCAAGTCCAACCATTTGATGAGTACCTCTGGAGAAGACCCTGTTTGAGGATGCTTGCTTCGAATATCTAACAGTCGCTCAGGAGTTGCTTCCATTACTAATACTGGGGAAAGCTGCTGTGGAATGGATTGTACCTTTTGCACATCGCCTTCTACTTTTTTTAGTTGTGAGATATGAAGTACATTGTGAATTTTTGTCGAGGATGGTAGCTACAATCTATAAGCTACTAACCCCACATGCTCCACTACAAGAAACGGGCCATAAAAACGTGGATACAGTTTGTCGTTGGGTCGCCTGGCTAACGACTGTTGTCTATATGGTTGTAACTTCACATACGCATACTCTCCACTGTGTAACTCTAAATCCCTCTGATGTTTATTTTCATAGGAATGCATTCGTTGTTGAGTCTGTACCAAATTGGCTTTTAACTCGTCTAACTCTAAAACGTGGCCATAAAAACATGGAGACAGTTTATCGTTGGGTCGCCTGGCTAACGACTATTGTCTATATGGTTGTAACTTCACATACGTATACTCCCCACTGTGTAACTCTAAATCCCTCCGATGTTTATTTTCATAGGCACGCATTCGTTGTTGAGTCTGTACCAAATTGGCTTTTAACTCGTCTAACACTGCATCTCTCTCCATTAGCTGCTCTTCCAGGGAAGCTACCACAGTACTATGTTCAGTAAAGCGAACCAGTGTTGGGGGAGGTCTCCCATAAACTATTTCAAATGGTGAGTATTTAGTAGAGGCATGGGAACTTGTATTGTCCCAAAATTCAGCCCATGGCAGCCACTTAGCCCAACTTTTCGGCTTGCCCTGAATGAAACATCGCAGGTAACTCTCTAAGGTTTTATTAACCACCTTAGTTTGACCATCCGTTTGCGGATGGTAGGCCGTGCTTTGGAGCAGTTCTGTCCCCTGTACTTTGGAGAGTCCTCATAAATTCACTTATTTAACGGAACAAAGTTTTCATATATGTCTATCGCGTGTATAACTTTGTAGGCTATGCTGCTACATTTTACCCTCAGAAAATGGCCATAAAGTAGGAATTGTCGTTACCCGTTTCTTTTAATTTCCTAGCCACTACAGATAAAGTTATACTCCCTGAGTCCCTTTGCAAATTAAGTCAGGATCCGAAGAACCGAACCGAAATTTGTAAAACTGAGATCCGAATTTGTATCCGAATTAGATAATCCGAAAATTAATCGAATCTGAAACAATCTGAACCGAACCGAAGTTGGTCCCAAATAGTAAAATCGGACAATGATCCGAAAATTGATTTCATCTGAACTGAAAATTTAACCGAAAATAATCCGAAATAATAGATCCGATAATGAAATGAAACCGATGAAACCTGAATAAAAAATTATCCTAGCCGAATATGATTCGAGTTATTAGTGAACCGAACCGAATATGAATTGATTATGACATCAAGCTTTTCTGTTATCTCGCATGTAGATCCTATTGCATTAATTTAAATATTCTAATACAAAATATCGTTAAATTGTTGGTATAGTTCCCTCAAAGTTAACGATAAATCATGACACTTAAGCTGACATGTACATAACTAATATTTGACGTGGATACGGTTGGCTTAAAAATATATACAGTTCTCAAATATTTTTGTAATTACATATACTTCGTAGATACCACCCCAACGGCTTGCGAACTTATCAAAACTTGAGAACCCGAAGTTTGGGAGTACTTAAAATTGTTTTCTCCCTTCGCTATAAATTAAAGCATGATCAGTGCAGTGACCCTGCCTTATTGATAAGTGCATATTTTTGCATATTTTATTTACCTATTTATTGCTTGAACTCGTGTTTTAATAATTTATTTTGTTACATTTCAGGTAAATCGTAAATAAATAAAGAAATGACAAAATAAATAAATAAAGTGCAAGGAAGGGAAAAAGGAGGAAGAAAAAGGACCAAAAATGAAAGAAGGAAAAGAATTAGGAGCTTGGAGCAAAAGGAATATTTCAAGATAAGTGGAAGGTGGAGATCATCCCAACACATTAGAAAAGTGTATGGCCAAGATCAACTCTTCAAAGCTTAAGGGGGAAGGAATCAAATAGATGGCTAGGATTTCACCACCACACAACCCAAATGTATGGTCGGGATTTACCCAACACCCCCCTTAACCCCAATTCCTATCCTATAAATACCCCCTCACCCCCCTTGTATTTAGTAACTTAGATTTTAGGGTAGTTTTAATTTCTTGTATCTCTTTTCTTAGTTTCAAATCTTGTAAACACTCCTATTATAATTAATGCAATTTTTATTTTCTTTACTTCTTGTCTTGCTCTTTAGTTATTGTTGCCTTGTTTCGTTATTTTCGTAAATCCAAGTAGTGGACAAAGTAACGAAAAGCTAACCACTATGGGTTGAAAGTAACGAAATTTAATTTCTTGCTTTTAGTTTTAATTCGTAATTTGCCCCTTTAAATCTCAATTTTATTGTGGGCCATTTAATTCCAAATCCTCGTTTTATTTTAGTATAATTTTAATTTTCGTAGTTAAATTTCTGTATTTTCGTTTCTAGCTAAAAAAAAAAAACAACAACAACAATAAAATATTAGTTTTATTTTTCTTTACTTATTTCCTGTCTCTTTTATCTTGGTTTATTCGAAGCCGTGGCCCGTAGCTCAGTTTATAGACATTGCAGAAAACGTAATCTACCTTGTTTCTTTTTTTTTTTTTATGTGAACAATTACAAAAACCCACTTCCTCCTCCATCTCTTTCCTTAACTGCAACATTCCAAAACTCAACCACTTATTAACACCTAGACATGTCTTCTCACTTTTTTTTTTCCTTAATTTCTCCTCCCAACCCCTTCTTCTTTCTATTTCATTTCGCCCCACAAACACCCCTTTCCCTTTTTTTTTAAGTATACTCAAGCTTTCTTCAAATCGATTTCAAGCTTTGTGTTCGCGATTTTTGTTTGTTGATTCTGATTCGCTGCTTTCGTGTTTAGATTGGCGAGTTTTGTGTTTTTGAATTTGTTTTGTAAATTTGCTGTCGATAGTATGTTCCGACTGGTGTACTGAGTTCGAGTGTTCATTTATGGGTTTCGTGTTTTGTTTTGTTGTCCGAGTCTTTGGGTCCGAGTTGTAGTTTATGATCCTTATTTTACCGTGGTTGTGTTTATTGGAGTTGCGAGTTTTTTTTTTTTTAATTCATTGGAGTTTATGTTTGTTCACTTTTATTGTTTTTCTTGTTTATTTTTCTGGGTTTAATGGTTTGAATGTCAAGCGGTTGTGTTGTGTTTTATGGTTTGAGTTTTGTTGTTAAGTTTGTTCAAAAGATAAATATAGGGATTGAATTACTGTTTTTATTTTACTCTTAACAAGGTTCGATTGCTGAGTTTTAAATAAATTTTGTTCTAGAATAGTTTTGATGTGATTGGTTGTGTTTTGGCTAGGCATACTTACAAGTGGGTCATGCCGAATTTTTCAAAAAATTTTTTTAAATAAGTTTTAATTCAAATAATTTTTTTTAAAAATAAAATCTAGTTTTTAATTAAGAATTTTTAGAATAATTTAATTTTGGTTCTCTTTAGTTTTAATTAGTATAAAATTAGAGTAATTTAAGTTTTCTTTTAAACATAGTTAAAATTTTAGAATTAGGAATTAAATAGAATAAATACAAAATTTTCTCTAAAACCCAATTTTGTTCTAATTCGATTAAGTTAGAAATTAAGGAATGCGAAAAATATTAGTCTCTGCGGAACGAATCAATAAATTTTACAACGAAATTAATTGTGCACTTGCGATTCAAATGTTTATTTTTCTAGCACAACAAGTTTTTGGCGCCGCTGCCGGGGACTAATTATTTTTCGCGCCTTAATTTTTAATTTTTCGAGTTAGTTTTATTTCTTCTCTTATTTTTATTTCGTTCTTTTTAGGAAATTGTGAGATTTCGGAACTCTTCTCAAGAAGCGTGGAAAAATTGGAAAGCAAGCTTCGGTAACTGTATCTCACTCTTTTCGCCCTTTTTATTTTTTAGAAAAACACAAAAAAATTAAAAATTTCAAAAATCACAAAAAAATTGAAAAATGAAAAATCCAAAAAAATTAGTTGTAAATACATAATTGTTGCATCATGCATTTAATCACTTAGGGCACATCATCTAGATTTTTTTTATTTTCTTGTTTTTAATTTTTCGTACCTATAATTGTGGTGATCGCTAGAGGACCCCAAGGTACGTTAAATTATTTCTTTTCTTTAGATTAAATCATGTAGTGTATATTTGTTTAAAATTTTTGTATATATCATTGTTTGTTGCATCATTTTGTAAATAAACATTAAGGGCAAAACCTCTCAAAAGATAAGGGAAGGGATTTCATCACTATTTCCTTAGCCCTAGCCATTAATAAATCTCTCATTTTGCATACCCTAGCCATTAATAAAATTAATTAGACGTTTGCCCCTAGGAATCTCGCGCTCAATTAGGAAGGTGCTTAAGAAACGAAGTAATCTTTAATTATTCTTACTTTTTGGTGTCTAGGAAAGTGAAAGCTGACCTGGCCAATTAAGGTTTGGTGTCTAGGCTGGTGTTTAGCCTCTTGGCAATGCTTGCACCTACCTGGCCAAGCCGGTTCGAATAATTATTGATTTACCTAGTTTCTGGTAGCCCTTACAGTTAGGAGCAAGGTCTAGTTATTTTATTAGGGAACCCTGGGTTTAGAATTTTTCTTTTAATTTTACACCCTTTCTTTTTGTGTGTTTTAATTTTTCGCACTTACTTGCTACGTGTTTCCTTTTGTGGTTTATGCGAACTACGTGGATTAGGGATAATTCTTCTAGACTAGTGAGATCATTTGAGATTTCTTCATCGTCTAATTCCGAGTCTTTAGATTATTCCGAAACCGTAGTAAACATGGCCATGTCTCTTAGCGACCGTTGCTATCCTACTCGTTCCGCCCAACCTTCGTGTATCACCCTTCCTCCCGTTAATGGTAATAATTTCGAAATAAAAGCTCACCACATCAGCATGTTACCTAAATTTAACAGGAGCGAGGGTGAGGACCCGTATCTCTTTCTTCATGAATTTGAGGAGGTTTGTGCCTTACAAAAGCTCCAACAATTAATCGAGGACTCGATTAGGCTTAGACTCATTAATTTTGCACTTAAAGAAAATGCTAAGAAATGGTTGTATAGCCTACCAGTTAATTCTATTTCCACGTGGGAGGGAAATTTTTTGTAAAAAATATTTTCCAAACCATAGGACTACAAGAATTACAAACGAGATAAATCAATTTCATCAAAAGGAAAATGAGTCTTTTTGGAAATATTTTGATCGTTTCAAAAATATTTTATCACAATGCCCACACCACGGAATAGAAAAATGGAGGCTTTGTAAGATCGTTTATGAGGCCTTAAATGGACCAACAACCGCGTTGTTGGAATCTATGTGCCAAGGAAAATTCATGGAGAAAGATGAGGACGAGGGTTGGAAATTTTTCGAAGAATTTGCCGAGAAGACCATGTTGTGGGAGTCTACTAAGGAACCTAACAAGTCTAATGAGTCGTGTAGTTCATCTAGGGGTTTGCATTCGATCGGTAATTCGATTGCAACCGATGCCAAATTAGCCACTCTAACTAGGAGACTCGAAGCCCTAGAAACTAGTAAGGCCCCCTCAAATGTGTCTATGTGCTCTAATTTCAATCAAGGTTTTTCGGACTATCCCGCTTTTGATCAAGTTAATGCGGTGTCTCAACCACCCACTAGGAACGATTCGTTTGCTCCTACTTACAATCCCGGGTGGAGGAATCACCCGAATTTCTCGTGGAACCAAAGACAAAATTACCAAAATCCACCTTCTCTTCAACCTCCTTTTCAAAATGCTCCATCTTTTCAAAGGCCTAATCAAAATTCTTTCTCGACTCCAAATCAAGGTCCCTTTCCAAACCCTACTCAAAATCTCGGTCCTTATCCGACTCAACCTTCTTATCCAAATCAAGCACCCGCCCACCCACCCGGCTTTAATGAGTCGGATAAGAGAATTACTTCTTTGGAAAAAACTCTTGATGCGCTTTTAAAATCAACGGCTAATTTGGCTCAATCTCAACACACTTTCATGCAAACCATGACTCAGGATAGGCAACTTTTGAATGCTAGTACTCAAGCCTTATCTAAGTTAGAGGTTCAAGTGAGTCAATTATCCAACGCCATGTGTGAGCGAGAGAAGAATAAGTTCCCGAGTCAACCAGAGGTTAACCCTAAATTCCCTCTCAACCAAAGACCTCACGAAAATGTTAATGCTATCATCTCTCTTAGGTCGGGAAACCAAGTTAATAATCAAGTAGGTGTCGAGTCTTCCATGGAAGAAGAAGAAGAAGAAGAAGAAGAAGAGTCAAATGTTGAGCCGAACCCTACTCCAACTTCCGAACCTCTCGAGTCATCTATTCCCACACCTTCACCACTCGAACCTTCATCATCGAAATCCACTCTCGAGTCATCAAATTCTTCTCTTAAATCATCCTCACCACCTAACAAATCTTCGAGTATCGTTCCACTTTCCACTTCTCTTCCCGATGTGTCTAACGAACGAGTCTTTAAGCCTAAAGCTCCTTATCCTCAACGACTCATCCTAAACAAACAATCACCTCAAATCGAAAAGATTTTGGGAGTTTTCAAACAAGTCGAGATCAACATTCCTCTTTTAGATGCCATTCAACAAATTCCTTCTTATGCTAAGTGTCTAAAAGATTTGTGTACTCGTAAACGTTCCACTCATGTCCCTAAGAAAGCCTTTTTGACTTCTCATGTTAGTTCAATTCTTTCAAATCAAATTCCCGTGAAATATAAGGACCCCGGTTGTCCTACAATTTCATGTGTCATAGGCAATAGCTTTGTGGACAAGGCGTTACTTGACTTAGGCGCTAGTGTGAACTTGCTTCCATTTTCGGTCTACCAAGCCCTAGGTTTAGGCGAACTTCAAAAGATGAACATGACAATTCAGTTAGCCGATCGTTCTGTCAAAATGCCTAAGGGAATAATTGAGGATGTACTAATTAAGGTTGGTGAATTCATCTTTCCGGTTGACTTTGTTGTCCTCGAGACTCAACCCGTCACGAATCCTAAGAACCAAATCCCGATCATTCTTGGACGACCTTTTCTTGCTACATCCAATGCCTTGATTAATTGTAGGGATGGTTCGATGAAACTCACTTTTGGTAATATGACAATTAACCTTAACATATTTAATGTCGGAAAAGAACCCAATGAGCTTTACGAGCAAACAATAACGGTTAATCTTGTTGATGACATTGTTAATTGGTCAAACCTTGAGGATAGTGAGATTGAGTCTCTTCTCAATGAGGATTTCCAAGTCAACCATGAGTCTAATCGAGAGTATGTTGATTCGTTAAGGGACATGACTTCGGAAGAGATGTTGAGAGAGTTGGATGCCATTTGTTCCCCGTGGGAGACCAAACCCGAGGATGCTATTGTTGAACCCATTGTCAAAACTTCAGTTGGTGAACCACCTACATTCGGTGAGTTCTTAGGGGATTTGTTAGAAATTCGTTCCAAGTATGAGATTCCACCCGAGATTGTTGGTAGTGTTGAGCTAGTTTATAAGAGTCCCGTTGGACCACCGCCA
This sequence comes from Saposhnikovia divaricata, assembly GCA_036435485.1. NCBI lineage: Eukaryota > Viridiplantae > Streptophyta > Magnoliopsida > Apiales > Apiaceae > Saposhnikovia > Saposhnikovia divaricata. The sequence continues at coordinate 8,540,291 of CM071601.1, read as the reverse complement.
CCTGCATTTAACTTGACTTTGTATCATCCCGAATTTGATCAACAGCCTTTAGGAGAAAACGAACACTCATCTTCTGTCATTCCTAGTGCTTCATCCCAAGACCATACTTTCATTATCTCTAATTTGCTTAAACAAAATAAAGAAGCCTTAAGTTGGTTTAGGGAGAACACTAGTGATTCTTGTACTAATAGGTTGAATGATCCCATATTGCTGGCAAAAATTTGTTCTAATCCAAATTTTCAAAAATGTCTTGAATTTTTCTCTCAGCTTCATCCCACTTTTCCCACCGGCATCGGCTGATTCGGTTTTATTCTTTTGCCTCCCCTCGTGTAAGATAGGTATGGGGGAGGAGTGTGTGCGTGTGTGAGTTGTTTTCTCTTGTAATTTTTAGAAGTTTTCAGTCTCCGTCATCCCTTATCAGGTATTTCCTCACCTTTCTTCTTTCTCATTTCTCTTGCATTTGCATACATTGAGGACAATGCATGATCTAGGTATGGGGGAGGGTTTTTAGTGTAAATAGTAAAAAATTGAAAATCCAAAAAAACTCAAAAAATCAAAAATCAAAAAAAGTTCTTTTTGTATTCTAGTCTTGTTAATTGATTGCTAGTTGCTTGATGCACCCTTGCATGCTATGATAATCTTATGATCCATTAACTTTTGTTTGAGAAGTGATTTGCTAAAGTTCTTGTTCACACACTTACACTAGCAAGGTGAAGCTAGTAGACTTATTTGAATTGTGCATGAAATTAGAAGGACATGATTAGGTGTAAGATGATTTGGTCTTCATGCTTTGATTACAAGTAGGTGCATTGAGGATACCATTTCTTGAGATTGATTATGTTTTACCACACCAAGTGAGTTTTGAGCCTATATGCACATCTTTTGCATTTATATTCGTTTGCTTGAGTGTCCACTTGTCATTTGCATCGCTAGCACTTGTTTGAGTTCCTTCTTGAAATACATGACATTAATTGATGATAAAATGACAAAGGCACTTAGGAATAACCTATATTTCCAAATTATCCACACCATTCTTATATGATCAATTAGTTAACCCTTTGAGCCTAATCATTTTCTTTCACACCACATTACTCACCTAAGACCTTTTTCTTGTTTAGCCTTACGTATTCTTGATCCCATTTTGTCAAAGGCTAGTAGGAACTTGAGGGAGCAATAAGGTGTGTGAAATAGGGTTTACTATTGTTCATAACTTTCGAGGAAATATTTGTTGTTACCTTGATAGTCGATTTTCAAAATTAAATCTAAGTGAGGATTATTGTTACATTTATCTTAGCTCTCATAAAAAAATTAATAAAAAAAAGAGAATAAAAAAAATGAAAAAAAAAGAATATATATACATGAGAGCATACTTATGTTTTTTGTAATTCTCCTTCATTGCGACTATTCAAGGCTTTTTGTTGAAAATAAAAATAAATTGTGTGGGGAGGAAGTTTGGTGTTGTGCATGATATTCATGGTTACTACTAGCTTTTGACACTTCACCTTGCTTTGGCCTTTCTTGACATACCTTGTCCCTAGCCCCATTACAACCCTAATAAAGACCTTTTGATTGTCATTATTAATGTATGTTGTGATTTAAGTTGGAATGATACCAAGTGTCAAGCATGCATTCGATTTTGTTGGAATTGAGTGATACACTTACCCTTGTTCTTGAGTGAATATTCTTTTGTGAGTGAAAGGTGAGGTATTGCTTATTTGTTTTTTTTGCATATGAGATCTCAAGTTTTGACTCTGAGGTGTGCCCTTGTAGACTTAGCATGGTTACCAATAATTTTTGCACTTGACAAGAATTTATAATCACTCTTGCATGGTTCTTTGAGTAAGACTATGTGAATCCTTGCACTTTCCACACCAAGACTTTGCAACTTCATTTTGATTCTTAAGTTGATGTATCATGAGAGGACATGTATGTGTGGTGTGCATTGCCATGTGATCTTTTATACAAGCTAGATGGATTTTGTGGGTACATTCACTATAGGCCCTCACGAGACCTCACTCGTCCACTAGGGCTGCCTAGGGGTTTAAAGGGCTTGTTGCATATGCCAAATGCAACCGTCACACCTACGAAAAGGAGTATAGGACTTTTTATCTAGATTTTCTTTTTGTTTTTGTTTTACTCGAGGACGAGCAAAAGATAGGTATGGGGGCATTTGATAAGTGCATATTTTTGCATATTTTATTTACCTATTTATTGCTTGAACTCGTGTTTTAATAATTTATTTTGTTACATTTCAGGTAAATCGTAAATAAATAAAGAAATGACAAAATAAATAAATAAATAAATAAAGTGCAAGGAAGGGAAAAAGGAGGAAGAAAAAGGACCAAAAATGAAAGAAGGAAAAGAATTAGGAGTTTGGAGCAAAAGGAATATTTCAAGACAAGTGGAAGGTGGAGATCATCCCAACACATTAGAAAAGTGTATGGCCAAGATCAACTCTTCAAAGCTTAAGGGGGAAGGAATCAAATAGATGGCTAGGATTTCACTACCACACAACCTAAATGTATGGTGGGGATTTACCTAACACCCCCCCTTAACCCTAATTCCTATCCTATAAATACCCCCTCACCCCATTTGTATTTAGTAACTTAGATTTTAGGGTAGTTTTAATTTCTTGTATCTCTTTTCTTAGTTTCAAATCTTGTAAACACTCCTATTATAATTAATGCAATTTTTATTTTCTTTACTTCTTGTCTTGCTCTTTAGTTATTGTTGCCTTGTTTCATTATTTTCGTAAATCCAAGTAGTGGACAAAGTAGCGAAAAGCTAACCACTATGGGTTGAAAGTAACGAAATTTAATTTCTTGCTTTTAGTTTTAATTCGTAATTTGCCCCTTTAAATCTCAATTTTATTGTGGGCCATTTAATTCCAAATCCACGTTTTATTTTAGTATAATTTTAATTTTCGTAGTTAAATTTCTGTATTTTCGTTTCTAGCTAAAAAAAAACAACAAATAAAATATTAGTTTTATTTTTCTTTACTTATTTCCTGTCTCTTTTATCTTGGTTTATTCGAAGCCGTGGCCCGTAGCTCAGTTTATAGACATTGCAGAAAACGTAATCTACCTTGTTTTTTTTATGTGAACAATTACAAAAACCCACTTCCTCCTCCATCTCTTTCCTTAACTACAACATTCCAAAACTCAACCACTTATTAACACCTAGATATGCCTTCTCACTTTTTTTTTCCCTTAATTTCTCCGCCCAACCCCTTCTTCTTTCTGTTTCATTTCGCCCCACAAACACCCCTTTCCCTTTTTTTTAAGTATACTCAAGCTTTCTTCAAATCGATTTCAAGCTTTGTGTTCGCGATTTTTGTTCGTTGATTCTGATTCGCTGCTTTCGTGTTTAGATTGGCGAGTTCTGTGTTTTTGAATTTGTTTTGTAAATTTGCTGTCGATAGTATGTTCCGACTGGTGTACTGAGTTCGAGTGTTCGTTTCTTGGTTTCGTGTTTTGTTTTGTTGTCCGAGTCTTTGGGTCCGAGTTGTAGTTTATGATCCTTGTTTTACCGTGGCTGTGTTCATTGGAGTTGCGAGTTTTTTTTTTTTAATTCATTGGAGTTTATGTTTGTTCACTCTTATTGTTTTTCTTGTTTATTTTTCTGGGTTTAATGGTTTGAATGTCAAGCGGTTGTGTTGTGTTTTATGGTTTGAGTTTTGTTGTTAAGTTTGTTCAAAAGATAAATATAGGGATTGAATTACTGTTTTTATTTTGCTGTTAACAAGGTTCGATTGCTGAGTTTTAAATAAATTTTGTTCTAGAATTGTTTTGCTGTGATTGGTTGTGTTTTGGCTAGGCATACTTACAAGTGGGTCATGCCGAATTTTTCAAAAATTTTTTTTAATAAGTTTTAATTCAAATAATTTTTTTTTTAAATAAAATCTAGTTTTTAATTAAGAATTTTTAGAATAATTTAATTTTGGTTCTCTTTAGTTTTAATTAGTATAAAATTAGAGTAATTTAATTTTTCTTTTAAACATATTTAAAATTTTAGAATTAGGAATTAAATAGAATAAATCCAAAATTTTCTCTAAAACCCAATTTTGTTCTAATTCGATTAAGTTAGAAATTAAGGAATGCGAAAAATATTAGTCTCTGCGGAACGAATCAATAAATTTTACAACGAAATGAATTGTGCACTTGCGATTCAAATGTTTATTTTTCTAGCACAACACTTATCAAGGAGGGTCAGGTTTAAAAATCCTTAAGAAAACTCCGAAAAAACTCCCATGCTATTTTGAAAAGAATTCCCTGAGTAGAGAAAATTAGTTGACGGAGGTCAACTTGTACGATGAATAAACATCCATGTTTTCTTTCGAAAGTGACGATGTAAAAAGGTTTCAAAGCTTAATGACTCTGGGACTCGAGCTATTTTGGATGGGAACGACTTGCGGGTAGCAAGCCCATCCGGTTATGCATATATCGACGAGGGTGGCGGGTAGCCATCACGATATTTGCTCTGGCGGGTAGCCAGCAAAAGACCCATAGATGTAAAAAGGTTTCAAAGCTTAATGACTCTGGGACTCGAGCTATTTTGGATGGGAACGACTTGCGGGTAGCAAGCCCATCCGGTTATGCATATATCGACGAGGGTGGCGGGTAGCCATCACGATATTTGCTCTGGCGGGTAGCCAGCAAAAGACCCATAGATGGTCGGGCCACGGCCTCTGTAGTAGGTACGTCACCCGTCTACTAGTAGCGAAGTGTTGTTTTGTACGGTACAATGGCTGATCACCTTGTACCGGGGTGCTCCGATATAGACCCCTCCTTCCAATTGGAATTGTGCTGCAACACTATGTTGGAATCCCAGGCGGTCCAGCACCGGTAGTGTTGTCAATGTTGAACTCATCATGAAAAAATTTGAAACCCGAACGTTCCTGCTTTAAAATGACTCAGGGAAAGTAAATGCTATTAAAAGCTGAATTTATAGTATGCTACTCAGTTTTCAAACGAGGTGAAAGTATTTTTGCAGTACTGATATTATATTACTGAGGTACGACATCTTGAACTGTCGGGTGTTTTGACGAAAAGGATATACCTATATGTATATATTTTCGAACTTCAGAAGTATTGGAACCTTATAAATGGTTCAGTTTACGTATGATGAAAAGCAACTATCGTAGAAGCATATTGAACTGCGTATTTTGAAAAGTTTTCAAAAAAAGTTGTCAAAACTATAGTGTATACTATTTTACTACGATATGAAGATTATTATTATTATTATGAACTTAATTTGTTCATATGATATCATTTTCTTAAAGCTTCATACAAGTACGAGTATTTATTCAAAACTCGGACATGTATATTGTCGAGTTATATTTTGATATCAAGAGATATATGCTCATACTTTTGGAAAAATCATTTAGAGACAAATTATATTATTTCTCAAAATTGAAAATTTACTGAGCATTATGTATCTCATTCTTGATTTATAAAAAAAAACCTTTCAGAAAGAGAAGAATTAAGTCGTTTAACTCCGTAGCAGCAGAAGAGGAGTAGAAGAGTTACCCCTGGGATGATGCAGTTTCAGATGAATACTACAAAGTAAGTTTGATAGGTTTCAATTGTGATTAGCAAGACTTGCCTTCTGGTGCAGTTTGTATAAGTGACGTTGTGTAAGATTCTGGATTATATAGATGAATGGTAATATTTAGTGTTACTATGATTATCGTTTCTGAGGCTCTAACTTGTAAGTGTGAAAGATTGAGGTCTAGATTAGTGTATTGTTGAGTTGTAAAATTAATACAGGTATGACATGGATGGAAGGTGATGTGACGACCTGAATCCCTGACCTCGGATTTGGGGGCGTTACACTAACAAATAACAACGATAACAATAACTTTCTATTGTTTAAGTTCAGCTTTCTTCTTCTGCCATAGGCGATCCACTGCACTATCAGCATCTCCGTGTACATCAAATATGATAGAAATACATTATTTCAGGTGCATTTCAGTTGCATGAATAAATGATAAGCCAACAAGGGAACCTAATTCAACATCACAATCAGTCTATTCATTTGTTGAATCATATTAATTTTTAATTTGAAATGATCAAACTCTTCAAATCTCACAACCCCAAACGAAACTTAAATAAGCCAACAATTGCATCTCTTATAATTCCAGTGATATATAATCAACATCCACATGATATATAATAACCCTTTGCCAGCTACACTTGTAACTAAAAATATTATGAGCCCTGCTCTAGCATGCCATTTCAAGAATTGAATTGAATTGAATTGAATCAAATATACACCCTATTTACACTTATTGCATCACAAAAAACCCACCAGGGAGAAGAGACAGCAAAGGGAGATGGAGAGAAGAGAGTACAAAAACAAATACCTTTTAGACTAGATAATTAATTTTTTATTTTTTGAAAATCTGGGAATATCATTATATTAGATATATCTTGACATACGTACGGCTAGATTGTCGAGAAATATTTTTAAAAAAATAGAAATAATAATTCGTGACAAAACACTAGTTACGGGTACTAGTGAATATAGTAGTGATCTACTAAGATCTCCAACCAATTTAATTTTTTACTTTTTGAAAATGTGGGAATATAATTATATTAGATATATCTTGACATCCGTACGGTTGGATGGTCGAGAAATATTTTTAAAAAAATAGAAACAATACCTTAGCACTATTGTAGTTTGGGTGATTAGGGTCAAGGTGTTCGTCATTCATATTAAGCATGCCGCCCCAGGTTCCTTTCCCCCTACAACCACCTATAAAACACAGTTAAATTACTCATCAACATGAACTTAAAACTTTCAAATAATCTTTATAATGTCCATCAATATTATTTTCTCTTTTTTTCCAAAAAAATCCAGTTAATAGATAAAAGCTACACGCTACATACACTACAAGAAAATCGTTTTAAACCGACCGTCAAAAATGGTCGGTTATAAAAGGAATCGGTCGGTTTAACCACTAAAACCGACCAAAAACGTTGGTCGGTTTAAGCCTGGTTGGTTATGTCATTTGGTCGGGTTTAACACACATAACCGACCAATAATTTGGTCGGTTATATGTGTTTACAAATTCTCTAATGTGGGGTCCGAATTGGACATGTGGCACCACGTGGCGACAGCTGTCGACAGACGTCACCAACACATAACCGACCGACACTGGTCGGTTATAACTTAAAAAAATAGAAAAATACATTTTGACTAGCACACATAACCGACCATAGTCAAACGTGCACAATCGGTCGATTTCATGCCAGTAGCTGTGCTAATTTGTATAACCGACCACTTATAACCGACCACCTTCGAAGGGATCGAATGGTAAAAAATGGTCGGTTATGTCTTGTTTTGGTCGGTTTTCTGGGAATTGAAGGGTAAAAAATGGTCGGTTCTAAGGCTCGTCGGTCAGTTTTCTGGTTTTTTTTTTAAAAAAAAAATTGCAGGTTTTGCCAGTACTGCAACCTGCCATTCCATTTCAACATATAATTCAAAATACTGATTGTAATCCAAATAAAACACTATTTATAATGCCATCTAAATGCACTACTACTTCTATAGCACTTAGAAAAACGCTATGCAAATAAAACAATTTTTGAAAATTCATAATTTATTTATTTTTCTTCCATATCTTTACCTGTTAAAATCTTTAAAAATTCATAAATACAACGAAAACAAACAAATGCCAAATATATAATCAAACTCCAAACTGTAATTATCATTAATTCAAAGAAAAAAGTATAAACTATACAAACAAATCTAAGTGTCAGATATCATACACTTTCATATTTCTCCTAAAACTATACATGTTTCAGTTATCAAAGCTAAGTATAGACCGAATCCGAATTTCGGGATACATGTTTAAGAGGGCGGGAAAGTTATTGCTGGGTAGAAGAAGCCCATCACGAATCTGGGTAGCAACATCACAAACTTTGTCTGGGAACGAGGATATATGTCATGGGTATGCCCCTGCATCTTAGCCATGTAGAACTATTGTACCATTAAACAATGAACATATTAATAGACATGCTCATTAAGTTCAATATCAACTATCAGTGTCTGGACGATCTCATATCCATAATGAGACTTTGCCTACAAGCAGCAGAAATCAAACACTTTCAAAGGCGAGCTAAAGTATTAACACATGATTAGTAACAACTTAAAAGCTAAAAAAGTATAAAACATACCCATACCGTGACAATGCTGGAGCAGTATGAGCAGCAAAGGTGGCTTGTGTACTGGGCAGGTTAGTAGCACTGATGAGCTTGTCCACAAAGGTTTCTGCAACACTGAAAGATCCATATGCTGCAATCGATACATAGTTTGAGCAATGGGAATATAAAAGAAAAGGGCATTATTAAATAATTCCAATTAAGAGCTGGGGATTGACATAAATCACAGAAATTTAATCACAAGAAAGGGGAGTCAATCACAGAAATTAAATTATCAATTAATCAACTATTTCACAGTCATTCATTACATATGTTTGTTTGAAAAGGCCCATTCAAATTCCTAACCACAAGAAACATACTAGCATTACAAAAATAGCCCCAACATATATTGTAAATTTGGTGCACATTAAAGATATAATACTATGACTAATGATAGTATAACAAAAGGCAATGAGTGACACAAGTTCTGGAACATGTAACACAAATGATCAATCACAAAACTTGGAACTAACACCATGACAAAACGCTAAAATCAAAACACATACTACCATAAAAAGTATCATCATTCATCAGTACTACTAACCTGCCCAGTACACAAGCCACCTTTGCTGCTCATACTAATCCCCTTCTCTCCTGAATAATAACAAATCATTGAGAATAAGAATGTAAATATTTATTACTGAACAAGAGTAAATGAATAAAATCCTCCCAAATGAATAAGAGAATGCAAGATGTGGGCAGATTGCTACAAAAATGAATAAAATAACACATCTACATAGTTTCAGAATTTGTTCTCTCTCTCTCGGAAAAGCATAGAACACTTTTCCCTTACACACTAAGAGATAAGTAATTAGCATAAAACAGTCATATAATTAATTAGCTACTGAACAAGTGATTTTTTCCCCAAAAAAACTAGCATATCTTGATAATTCTACCTGTACATAGTGGAGTAGAGATTATGACAGCTTGAGTCCCAAATCCAAAATTTGTAGCAGCTACCAAAATACCTTACACTCGAAATTAATTTCGAATTATCTTAAAATAACTTTAATCCTTAAGCGAACGGTAGAGAAGTGGCAAGTTTGATTCCCAAATCGTAATAGAGAAGTAGCACATCAGTTAAATCGAATACAGAAGAAACGATAGAACCCTAAAATTGCAGAGAAGTAGCAGGAAATTCCCAAATCGAAACCCTAGAAGTCGTTGTTGAGGAGATGCTAAAACTGTAAAATCGCAGAGAAGATAAAACCAATGAGTCGTAAAGAGTGATTGAACCCAAAAAACCCGGGATGGCTCGATGAAGATGAAATAGCGATTGAATAGCGCAGGTTTGAGATATTGAGGGGAAGAGATATTGAGAGCGGCGAGGAGAGGGAGAGATAATCGAGAGCGGCGAGGGAAAGAGTACTAGGTAAATTAGGTCATTTGGAAGCAAGTGAAAGAAAGATGTACTGAGAGAATAAGAGGGAGGAAGTTGTGAAAATTTGGGGGAGGGAGTTCTAAAAATTTGGGCGGAAAAGTTACCGCTCTTGCCATTGATATTGTGCCGTTCTCTTTTGTAATCTGTTTTCATTTTTTCATCAGATATATTATTAAAGGTGGATGAGATTCATATTATTCTTCTATCAATATTATTTTTAATTCATATTTTAAAATTTTATTACTTTTAAAATTCTTAGTTTAAATTTTATAAATTTACTATTTGTAAAATTTGTATACCATCCAATATTTTATTTACAAAATTCAAATATTCTAAATTTCTTATAAACTAGTTGATAAAGCCGCGCTTCGCGGCGGCGTTACAATATTTTTAAAAAAATTCAATACATTTACGTTATATTATAATATTAATATTAAATTTTTATACTTAAATAATCTTCTCTAATGAATCAATTTCTTGTTAAATACGATTCTTTCGATTGAGCCGCTCTCTCGTTAAAACGGAAATCCCAATTTTTAACATATATTATAAAGACTTATATAATATTTTTTATCTATAAAATCAAACCGTAAAAATAAAAAAAAATTATGACTTCAATATCAAATTCTTAAAGCTAATACAATCTTTTCTAGCGAGCCGTCTTCCCGTTAAATACGTTTCGAGCCGCTCTTATTTGAAACCGAAATTCTAACTTCATTATATAAAGAGAGTAAATTCCAATTTTTATATTCTTTAAACTTTCTAATATTTATGGAGTTTTAAAAGATGGAAATACATCTTATATTTTCTGTATATTATAGATATTCTTGTATTTATTTACAGTTTTCGCATGGGAATGTCTTTTTGTTATTTTAACACATCAAAAAAAAAGTTAAAATACTAAGACTTTTCGTTACGGGAATAATATTACATTTATGGATATATTTTTGTAACGCAAGTATAATTAAATTGTATAAAAAAGTTAAAATAAAGGATTTCTAGGAAAAAAGATGTATAGTTTTAAAAAATCGTATAAGACGTCTCCACCGTCCTCGTATTCTACTTCAATAAAACATTTTATTTTTTGTATTAATTATATATTTAAACATCTTTTATAGGGTCTTATCTAATGAACGGTTTTCTTGTTAAACACAGTTATTACTATTGATTCGCTCTCTCGTTAAGACCAAAAACCTAACTTTTACACATATTACTTGTATGATAATGTTTATCCATAAAAATCAAATCCTAAAAATAAAATAAAATTTATAACATCATATGATATTTTAATAGCTAGTACAATTTTTTATAGTGAGCCGTCTTCCCGTTAAACACGTTTCGAGCTGCTCTCGTTTGGGATCTAAATTCTAACTTCATTACATATTATTGATGATACTTATCTTACACAACAATTTTTTTCCTTGAAATCAAAACCTAAAAAATAGAGTGAATTCCAATTTATACTTTCTCTAGATTTTCTAAAAATTTTGGAGTTTTAGAAAATGAAAACAAATTTTATTTTCTCATGACAATAGTATTGGATTTATGAATAAATTTTCCTAATATATAAATATAATTAACTTATATAAAAAATATATTTTAAGAAGATCGTACTTTCTATAAAATATTTAATTATATGTCTGCTCTATATATTCAAACACCTATTCTAGTTCTAGTAGAACTTTTATTTATATATCTTTTCTATAAATTTGAACTCTTATTCTCTATAAATTCGAACTCCTATTCTACTTCCAATAGAATTTTTAATCGTATGCCTTATAAATACTTATTATACTTCCAATAAAACTTCTAATCACATGTCTTCCCTATAAATTCGAACTCTTCTCCTTTATAAATTCGAACACCTATTCTACTTCTAATATGCTAATTGATATTTTTATATTTATTAGTGTTTAAAATTCTAGAAAATTAAAAAAAATCGACTGAGACGATATTAGAGCGCCACCTAAACTCCCGCTATCCTCCTTATATATATATATATATATATATATATATATATATATATATATATATATATATATTGATTTATAAAATCCAATATCTTAGACATCAGTTGTGTTTTGACCGATGTCATTGATATTTCAATTATATGTCAATGACATCAGTTGGCTTGCAATGTGATTTCATAATATATCAAAGAAATCAGTTTTTTTTCGACAGAGTGAAAGATTAATTGAGCATATATATTAAGATTAATTGCACTACATTGACAGAGTGAAAGAAACATAACAGTGGATAACGAGGCTTACTGTCCATCAGAGATATTGATACGTGTTGGTTCACGAGGCTGATTAGCTCCATAAACTCCACTTGAATGTGATCGAGCCCTCCTTTCTCGCCACTGGCGTGCCTCTGTAGCTGTCATGTTTCCAATCATCGGGTCCGTTGCCCTTCCTTCATCACCCGTATCCGTTGACTAGAACCCTAAACAGGGTTTCGTCAGGGTTTAGGGTTTCAAATTTTATTTTTCGACGACCCAACCTTACGGAAGTCAATATCCATCATTTTTAATGTTATTGGCAAAATTTTAATGAAAAAAAAATTATTTGGTTTGGCAATTTAATGGTCAACTAGTACGTTGACTAGAACCCTTAAACAGGGTTTCGTCAGGGTTTAGGATTTCAATTTTTTTAAAATTATTTCTCAACAACCCAACCTTACGGAAGTTAATATCGATCCTTTTTAATGTTATTGGCAAAATTTTAATGAAAAAAAAAAATTTTGGTTTGACAATTTAACGGTCAACTTGTACGTTGACTAGAACCCTTAAACAGGGTTTCGTCACGGTTTAGGATTTCAATTTTTTTAAAATTATTTCTCAACAACCCAACCTTACGAAAGTCAATATCCATCCTTTTTAATGTTATTGGCAAATTTTAGTGAAAAAAATTTTATTTGGTTTGGCAATTTAACAGTCAACTAGTACGTTGACTAAAACCTTTAAAAAGGGTTTCGTCGGGATTTAGGATTTCGATTTTTTTAAAAATATTTCTCGACGACCCAACCTTACGGAAGTCAATATCCATCCTTTATAATGTTATTTCCAAAATTTCAGGGGAAAAAATATGTTTCACTAATGTTTCATTTTTTATGATATTTTAACCATTTTTAACTAATTTGTAAAATAAATTAAAAAATTAAATAACATTAAGAAAAATAACTTTGCTTGACTACGTGGGTATGTATAAATTCTAATTTTTTTTTGTTTTTTTCTATTTCATTTAATTTTTTAGCCATTATTCATTTTTTTATTTATTTAAAACCGACCATTTATAAAGGAGACGGTCGGTTTTCTGGAAATGGGATGGTAAAAAACGGTCAGTTATGTATTATTTCGGTCGGTTTTCTGGGAATGGAATTGTAAAAAATGGTCGGTTATGTATTATTTCGGTCGGTTTTCTGGGTTTTTAAAGAAAAAATTGCAGGTTATGCCATTCCACTTCATTACATTTCAATATTGCAATCACCACCAAGCCATTCAACATTAACAAACTACAGATTCACCATACCATTCAACTTCATAAAAAATAATTAAACATACAAACATAAATGCTACGAATTTAATGTTCACAAACAACATTAATACTCAACTTCGTGAAAAACATCAAAACTAAGTTTACAAACATTATTCAATCTCGTCAAAACCATCATCGTCTTCAGCATCACCAGACAATATGATCTTATTCTTCTTCATTTTCTTCACCTTCTTCTTCTTCTTCTTCTTAAACAGTCATTATCATCAAAATACACCAGAGATATAACCAAATCATCATTTGATGCAAGTAGTTAGGATACCATTGTAGGATTTCGATGCAGTAAAACACAACGATAACAATGATAAGTATAAAAAAATTCGAAATCCAAAACCATTGATCCATGTATAAGGAGGATGATTTGGAGAAATAGTTTTTTTACTCCAAATTTAGAAAATGAAAGTTAAAAGGGAGAGGAATTTTGGTGAAGTGGATGTAGGGATAGAGATGAAATTTGGTGAAGTGGTTTGTTTAAATGAAATTTGGAAAAAAAATTCATTTTTTTTAGTTTGGGCTCCATTTTTAAAATTTTCGTGAAATCAAGGCTTATTTCCGACCGATATATGGTCGGTTATGAGTTTGATCAAAAATTTGAATTTTTCATTTGGGCGGTATTTTCGAAAAAAATTTAGTTTGGGCTCCATTTTTAAAATTTTCGTGAAATCATGGCTTATTTCCGACCGATATGTGGTCGGTTATGAGTTTGATCAAAAATTTGAATTTTTCATTTGGGCGGTATTTTCCAAAAAAAAATTAGTTTGGGCTCCATTTTTAAAATTTTGTAAAATCATGGCTTATTTCCGACCGATATGTGGTCTGTTATGAGTTTGATCAAAAATTTAAATTTTTTCATTTGGGCGGTATTTTCGAAATTTAGAAATTTGCATAACCGACCACTTAAAACCGACCACCTAAAACCAACCGTAGTGGTATTGGTCGGTTTTAGATGACGTGTCACAGAGACCGAAAATGTGAGTCAGCAAAATGGGCCCGAGTCCGCCCCGGTCAGTTTTAGATGGTCGGTTTTATCATAAAACCGACTACCTACGGCAGCGGTCGGTTATAACCATTGAATTTGTGACGGTCAGTTTTGTGACGGTCGGTTTAAAGCCGTTTTCTTGTAGTGATATGACGACTACATGACATGAAGGCCGTGTATAGTACTAGGGCTATAATCACTGAAAGGCAGAAGTCCTCAATCTTCACCGAAAATGTATTTCTTATAGAGGATGTAATAGTTGCAGAGGAAAATAACTTTTCAATTTATATTTTGGTTCAGCATGAAAAAAGATCTGCTCCATACATTAATATTATTGCTTCCTTATATAACACATTACTAATATTTGTACAATTTTATAAATTCTTGTATCATCTATTAATAACATCGCTTCCTTAGAAAAATAATAACTAATCCTACGATCATGATACTCTACCACTAGCATTTTCATTGGACATAAATTATAGTTATAAGTTGGTCACCTTTCTTAGGACGACCGTCTCTGACAGAATGTGAATGCCTGTCATTCTTGAGTGGACTCTCAGGCTTGCTAGTGCCATGTTTTCCATGATGAGCGTTAGGCGACCTTGGAGAGTTTGGGAATCTCGGGGACTTGGGAGATTTTGATGTGGAGATCTGTAATGGGGAAACCGATAACGGGTCTATGCTTTCTGAAGGAGCTCTAAGTTGTTCCTAATGCTCATTCGACATATATTTGTCACTGTACTCAATGTTTAGAGCAGCTTCAACCTGGCTTCAAAAAATCATGCTTCGAACAAGGTAAAGTCTCTGCAAAACAGTACACTTTAGTTAAAGATCTTATAAATGAACAAGAAAATTAATGAAATGCAAAGATAACAGTAATTAAATTTGAATATACATTCAGAAACATTCATGGCAAATATATGTGTAATTGCCATGACAAATATGAACCTGTGCAGTTGCTCAAGTCCTTCATATGATACAAATGGCTCGTAGTCATGTACAAAAAGTCATTTTCAAAGATTAGACCAATACAAGTACGTACAGAATTTTAGATTTACATTTGAAAAATGGGTTAAATGGCTATTTAGTCACTGTACTATTCAAAAACATTCAATTGGGTCACCAATCCAAAAAAGTTTTCAATCGCATAATAAAGTACTCAAAAACTTTCAATTGGGTCACTCCCGTTAGTCATTGCCTTTAACTTTAACGGAAAGACGTCAACATTCAATTAGGTCATCAGTATTAAGTTTAAGTTTCAATTAGGTCATGAGTATTATAAATTTTTGAATAAATTTTTAAATTTTGAGAATTTTGAATTATATTTTTGAATACATTTTTAAAATTTAATAATTTAAATTCTCAAAATTCTTAAAATTTATTAATTTAAATTCTCAAAATTTATTAATTTATTCAAAAATTTCGAAAAAATTTCGAAAAAATTCAAAAAAAAAAATCAATGCAGAGGGAGAGCAATATGTGTTTATATATTTTTTTTTTGCTAATTCAATATGTGTTTATATGTGTGTGTGTATTTTTGGAACTATTGGCAGTCAAACTAACTTTATAAAACGCTCGCGATTCCCACAAACTTAACTCGATTTAATAAATTCATATTCAAAAATTTTGAAAAAATTCAAAAATTTCGAAAAAGTTCAAAAATTTTGAAAGTTCGAAAAAAAATTAAAATTCATTCAAAAATTTAAATTCGAAAAAATTTAATTCAAAATTCTCAAATTTAAAATTTAATTCAAATTGGCAGTCAAACTAACTTTATAAAACGCTCGCGATTCCCACAAACTTAACTCGATTTAATAAATTCATATTCAAAAATTTTGAAAAAATTCAAAAATTTCGAAAAAGTTCAAAAATTTTGAAAGTTCGAAAAAAAATTAAAATTCATTCAAAAATTTAAATTCGAAAAAATTTAATTCAAAATTCTCAAATTTAAAATTTAATTCAAAAATTTATAATACCGATGACCTAATTGAAAGTTAAATTTAATATTGATGACCTAATTGAAAGTTGACGTCTTTCCGTTAAAGTTAACGGCAATGACCCAATTGAAAGTTTTTGAGTGCTTTATTATGCGATTGAAAACTTTTTTGGGTTGGTGACCCAATTGAAAGTTTTTGAATAGTATAGTGACCAAACTTTGAAAAACAAGAGAAAAGAAAAACATAAGAGGAACCATGTGCCTGCTTGCTTACAGGTATTTTCATTGAGAGTATTCTCCTTAATAAGTGAGGAACAAAATCATATCAAACCAGAATAAATGATTAAGTCATTAAAATCATGAAAATAAGTGGTAAAAATCATGAAATTAACTAATAATCAAGGAAATCATAAAAATAATTATTCAAAAGCAAAAATCACTAAAAATATGTTCAGATAATCATGAAAATCATACAAAATATTCTCTAAAAAGATGAAATCAACTATAAACCACACAAATCATAAAAATCATTTAAATAACTGTTAGAAAATGAAAAAATCACCTCCAGCCATTATTATTTGAACCGGAGATGATTTAGTTGTTTTTTAACACTAAAAGTTAATTTTAACTCTGACACATTTTAAAACCCTAAAAATCACTATATTAGTAACATTCATCTACTAAAAAATGTTTATATAAGCTATTGTAAGTTATAATCACTATAATAGTATAGAAATAAACTTGCTATTGAATTTGTGTCAAATTTCTTCTAAATCAACCTTTGTGCATCAAATCGAGAAGTTTTTGGCTCGATACTCGCGAATTCGTTCAATATTTGCAGTGTGAGATGTCAAATTCAATGAAATTATGTCAAATTCACGGTTTTGTTTAGTGATTTAGGCGTTGGTTTGGAAAATAATGAAAAGTGGAGAGATTTAGTTACCGAACTGTGTTGTGTGTATTCTATGTATATTTAAATTTAATGTTTTATATTTCTCACTTTTATTTGGCCAATAACTTTAGTATAGAGCACACCAAGGAACTGAAATGCACCAAAGATACCCATACCAATCGTAATTTATTTTGAGTAGGAATACCATGATTTGTATTGGGAAACAAGTTTGGGATATGATAATCCAAATTCGCTGAATGGGATGGCCGTCTCAGAATTCGGAAATAATTCAGAACCCTTAAGATTGAATTTATTTGATAATTCGTCATTGAATTCTTTGTTGTATATGTTGGAGTCATGGCCATATGGGTAGCACTGCCAACACTAAAGATCGCATCTTCTGAGAAAACCACTTCTAAACGCCGTAGAGGATCGACTAATTACACGGGAGAAATTACCACCAATGGATGGGAAGGCTACAGATTTATGTTTCTTATGTGATTGCTTGACTAACATTCTAACAAAGATGCATAATTACGTCTAGCAGATACTTCCGGTAATGGATCGTAGTAGGAATATTGTTCATAGTTGTGTTAGCGGTATTGTCCTAAACATCACACATTTTTCTGCACTATGCACTAAGTCGAGGGTCTGCATGGAAACAGCCTCCCTATTCAAGGTAGGGGCAGGGTCTGCGTACAATCTACCCTCCCCAGACCCCGTTCTAAACGGGATATACTAGGCATGTTTTGTTTGGTTTGGTTTACTTTTATTCGGCCTGTTTTGTTGGACTGCTTCTTAACTTTTTTGGGTTGGGTTTGAAGGGTTTCGAGCATCAAACGCAGCGGAAAATTAAAACAAAAACAATAATTATCGAAACCCTACCGCAGGATCCATGCAAAAACATGATATTTAATTCGGAGATTGATGATTTACCTTAAAGAAGCTTTACGATTGTATGTCTAATGGAGATCCAAGCTTTCACGATCGTTGAGTGCTCCTCTTCGAAGCCTCCTCTACGGTATCCACACGAACACTCCAAGAACGATTCTTGATTGGAAGAGAGGTACTAGCCTCCAATGAAAATATGAGATCTTCTTCTTAGGTTTTGGTTCAAGCGGCTGGGGATTATTTTTGTCGTACAAAATTAATTACCTTCTTTACCTATCATCATATATTTATATGATAGTGTAAGGTAAAAGCCCAACTAAAAACCTAGCCCAAGTTTGATTAATTAAATAATAGAAACAAATCCTATTATTTAAATAAATAATAATTAAGTCATACTTAATTATTAAAATCATATCTCATTTGTATTTTATTATATCTTAATTAAGTCCCACTTAATTAATATAATAAAATACAACTAATCATTTAATTAATTTAAATTCATAATTTAAATTAATTCTTCCTTAAAATGTTCTATGTGTGTGACCTTGTAGGCTATCATTTAATTGGCAATAATTTTATTCTCTAATAAAATTATAAACAATGAGCGGCATCTAGTAATACATCATTGCTACCCAATTAAATAATAATTAAATCGTGATTCGATAAAACCTTTTGTGATTAATGTTCCCGTGTAATATAATCCCTTTAACCAAATATTATAGATTAAACTCGAGGCATGTTTCATGTCATCCTCTTCATAATTTAATCCGGGTTTACTTGATCCATGACTAGACTATTAAAACAAATCACTATTTGAGTACGGCCATGCATTTTATAGTCTCACTCAATCAAGAGGCCAATAATATCTCTCCTATCTGATAGGAGGGTTAAATCCTTTATCTATCATTCATATTTCTCATACGATTCACAATATACCCGATGTCCACTTTTATCATCACCCGGTCAAAGGTAACTTTTAATATAGTCAAAGTATATTATCCTCGTATAGAAATATAATGATCTCAAGTCAAATGATCATTACACCATTATCACTGTGAGTCTTTCTTATGACTTTATTAACATGAAGAATCTCACGGTGGGTCTGTCCAGTGCCATGTACCCTTACATGTACCTATGTTTTGACTTTAGTATCTACTCAACTCAACTCAACTCAACGTACTCAGTATATCCCGCATGAGCAGGGTCTGAGGGGGGTAGGTTGTACGCAGCCATGCCTCTACCCAAGGGTAGAGAGGCTGTTTCATGGATTGGGCACTTAACCAGTGTGCCAACTCAACCCCTTTTTTGACTTTAGTATCTCCATACTTATAACCAATGAGATGTGGTTATCAGTCAACAACATACTAGTCTATTTATGTATTATTATTGTCATATATAATAATACTCGACTAGGGACCTTTAAGAATATGATATATTATATAATCTCAATTTCAAGTTAAATACTTAAACTATATAATGTGTATCATTATTCTAAGGACATTTATTATGCTAACAAATATATCGCAGTAATTAAAGTCATAATAAATACATTTATTAAATAATCAAATGACATAAAGGTTTTTCAAAATAAACAATGTATTGCCTCTAGGGCACTTATACTAACAATCTCCCACTTGCACTAGAGCCAATCACCCATGTATCTAATACCCATGGAACTAGTGTGACCGTCGTGCTTCTGTTGCGACAAGCCTTTGGTCAGTGAGTCTGCTTTGTTATCTTTTGTGTGTACTTTACATATGTGTATATCACCCTTTTCATTTATCTCTCGAATGAGGTGAAATCTCCTGAGTATATGTTTGGATCGAGAGTAATATCTAGGTTCTTTAGCCTGTGCAATGGCTCCATTATCATCGCAGTACTTGTCTATGGGATCTGCGATCGATGGAACCACTCCCAAATCAGTAATGAATTTTCGAATCCAAACATCTTCCTTTGCCACTTCACAAGCTGCAATGTACTCAGCCTTCATTGTAGAAACAGCGACTGTTTCTTGCTATGAACTCTTCTAACTTACAGTACCTCCGTTTAGACAAAACAAAAACCAGACTATGATTGTAACACCCCTAGATCCGGGGTCGGAGATCCAGGTTGTCACTCTATCCTTAATTCCCATTTTAATATTCATTATTCTTAATCTTCATTTTAGTATGTTGTGATCCCTCAATCACACTCAACATTTACAGATTATAGGCTCAGAGACGAAATTAAAATATTACTAAGTTATTACAACCATCTTGAAATAGTTATTACAAACCCAAATTGTCATAATCTCAAAAGTTCAACTTAAAAAGGAATTACCATCTAAGGTGGCACTTGCGTCCAAAAGGAGGTTTGGTTTTCAGAAACTTACACAAGTCATGCTTGTAAATAAATCTAACCAACCTAAGTTGTAAACCTATCCAACTTAGTCTGCTCACCTGTGGTAATGCTACTGGGTGCTGCCCTGGTACCTGCCTCGTAAACAGTCTCCTAAACTGCTGGCCGGTTAGCACGCTTTTGCGGAGGGTCTGCCTTGTTCTTGCCATGAGTATCTGTTGTTGTGTGGTGGTATATATGAAAGAAAAGCAAGAGTGAGCAATACAGCTCAGCCATATAATAATAGTTTTCAAAGTACTTTTGTTAACATAAACCATATGCCATATTGTATACTAATATTGTACCATCATTAAACATTTTTCATTCTTTATCCAGAAATATAACGAAGAATTTCTGAGGTACTTTGAATAGTTCATCATTCTGTTAGCACTATCGGTAATTGAGCATCTAGGCTTTCATTACAGTGTTACAGTACAATTCCAATTGGAAGAATGGGATTATGCTGGAGCCTCTTCCACGATATCTGGTGATCAGCCAATATATCGTGCCTCTGCTTCTCTACTAGTAGAAGGACGACGTTCCCTTATCGGGTCGCATCCTGACCGCATATGGGCCTTAATATTTGGACTATGCCCGAAGGCGATGTCCCCTCTTCCTCCAATCCCTGATAGAATTCTATGCATCGTAGGAACAGAATTTAATTTAGTTTCCCCCAAGCACAAAGCTTGACAACTGGTTTGATAATCATTACAACTTTACTTCCATGAGTAATTGAGGAAGTAACTCTGATGTGTGGGTTGACTTTAGTCAACGGATTTTGATTACTAAGAATCGCATCATCAAACATAATTTGGGAGTTGGTTAGAGTTTTTGAGTGTTTAGTCAAACCTGAGCCCCTCCTTACTAGGTAGGGTGCATTTCTTATTGGTAGCGAAGGGAGAAAATAATTAATACTAGCTCCCAAAACCTTGGGTTCCCGAGTTTTGATAAGTTTGAGCGAGGTAGCGATACTTTTCGATGAATGAAGCTATAGTCAGTGAAGAAATGGGAACCCGATCCATTTTTAAATACTTTTTCGACGATCAAAAAATATTTAAAATAATTTTTTTTTAAAGTTTTAAATAATTTTGAAATAAATAATATGATTTGTAAATCATCCTGGAATATTTAATAAATATTCAAATAATATTTATTAAATAAATTATAAGCTTCGAATATTCAATAAATATTTAAATAATATTTATTAAATAAATATTTACTCACAATCCTCAATTGAAAATCATATTCAACTTATTAATAAATATTCAAATAATATTTATTAATATCATCAAAGGAATTTTTAATCCGAAAATATCCAATTTATATTTATTGGATTATTTTTAAAACTAAATATAAGTCATATATCATCTCCGGAGACTTCCGGGTTTTTATGTCCTTATCCGGACGAAATACCTTATCCGGACGAAATATCTCCGACTCCCCTACTAAGAAAGGGTGTTATCATACCCTACTTGGAACTTTTAACACATCATCGCATACATGTATATATGTATTCATGCATACGTACTTGCTAAACAGGTTTATAAATCAACATAAATAAACCATATATTTTATGCTGATTCGCAAAAATAATTTTAAAACAGTTCATAACAGTTATACCACAACAACAACAGTTTGAAAATACATGAAGTACAAGTTTCGAAAACTTGCCTTGAAATCTCGGAGTAGTCGGGGTGCGAGGGATGGTCCGATAATCTATAACATAAGCATAAAGGCATCGTTAATTCTAAGCTTGAATTATTGACTCTTTACGAGTACTCAACTCGTAAAACGTGATTACGAACCAAATAAACTCTTCACCTCCTTAACATATTCGCATAGGTCAAATACTCCCTATAACATGCATTACATATTAATTCCATTTTTCAAGACCATTTCACTTAACCAAATCTCCATTTCACTTTCCAAGTTTTTTATTCTAATGGCGATTTGCTTTGAACAACCTTCGCTCCCGGATTTTTATAAAATCGACCATTTACCCTGTTAAGCTCAAATTTTGTAGAGAACTTCCTGGACATACCACCTAGCTACTGTAAAAATTTCATAATAACTGACCAATTTTAAAGGGCTCGTTTGGCTTTGTAAACTCAGTCCATCTTAACGATTCATCCGTTTTAACCGGTTTCACTAAAACAAGCATAACTCATAGACGGTAAATCCTTTTTATGAGATTCAAATTCTCAATTACTCTACAAGGTCAGATCTACAAGTTTCCAAGAAATTTTGCCCAAAAACAACACTCATATAATTCGGGTGATTCTGCACAAGTGGTTTAACAAAATTTTGGCATTATAACGACTATAAATCGAATCTTACCAATATCCATGAACTCCATCTAACCACACACCATCAAGATCATATAAGCATCATCAAGGGTCTATAATGTCAGTGGTAATATCCATTTATCACTACTCAAAATTTACCCATACTTATAAATGTTAAAACATCACAAACCCCTTAAACATGTACATACTTGCATCAATCTTTCAAATCAACTTATAACTCATGAAGTTTAAGGTGGGTGTGAGTATTTTACCTTCCTTGGAGTCTTAACAACCTTAACCAAGCTTAACAAGGCTTGAGATCAAGTCCACAAGCTATTATAACCCTCAAACTTCAAGATCTAAACAAAGGTTCATAAGAAGTTATTCTTTACTCAAGAACTTCTTGATTTTATTTGAGCAAGCTATACTTAGTGTAAAATCATGAAATTAAATCCTCACCTTGGATATATCATGAAGTAATCCCAGAAATATTTTGATGATTTTAGGACGAGTAGAGCTTGGAGACAAAATTCATTTTTCTTGGCTATCTTGGAAAGTATCCAGAAAAGTGGAAGAGCAGCAGCAACTTGTCGAATTTATTTGACCAAACAAACGACCTTGAAAAATTACGAAATTAAATCCGCAACTCCGTATTGATGTATAGAAGAACTGGAATTTTTTTCATAATTTTCCGATGAGGGGAAGTGGGTGAAAAAAAATCGGAAAGACACCCCTATAGAGTTTGGTCGGGAATTTCTTGAAAATGGGAGAGAGAGTTTCTTGTTTTTCTTGGATGCTTGGGTGTGATTAGCAACTGAATTATGAAGTTAAATTACACTCAAGGATGCAGCCATACCATGGTAAAAGTGTAGGACACCCACTTTCCAATTTGTCTCCCTAAATCAAGAAAGTTTGTCCCCTTTACTATTCACTCTAATTTAATTGAATTTGAAATAATTAGTTTGATTTAAAACTAATTATTTTGCATGGCACTTGCATGGCATATTGCATGGTACTTGCATGTATATTACTCACCTTAATAATCAACCAATGCTTACCATTTAATTCCATATGCAAGTTTGGAGATTTTCTTGTAAAAACGTTTCGTCGTGTAGAAATTTCTTTCATCGTTCTTGAACATTTGTCATTAAAATTCTTCTAATAAATTCCATAATTCCTTGCATTGGTGTTTAACTTAGCTTAGAGATTTTCTTAACCTCAATATCCCATATTTATACCAATATTTAATAAAAGTGAAAATCTACGTAATTTGACGGTTTCTGCATTCCCTTTCTTCTTTGTACAATGATACTTTATTCATAAAAGTATAAATACTTCTTCATTCATATAATATGATCTTAAAATTTTTACATGACTTCCACCAATCGTTGTTTATGATCATTTTAGAAATATTACAAAAACCTGGGTTCTTACAATGATACAGTATCATCCCTGTCTATTTGGAAACTTGCATCGGTGTAACTTTTTACAACGAGTTTCTCCTCTCCTCCATACACCAAGAATAAATCTTTAGTCCTTTTCAGGCACTTAAGAATATTTTTGACTACCGTCCAGTGACCTTCACTTGGATTAGACTGGTGTATGCTCGTCATGCTCAAAGCATACGAGACATTAGGACGAGTACATACCATTGCATACATGATAGATCCAATTGCTGAGGCATATGGAACTTTTCTCATGTTGTCCTTATCATCCAATGATTTCGGACACTGGTCTTTAGAGATCGTTATCCCTTGAGACACGGGGACACATCCCCTTTTCGCATTTTGCATACCAAAACGATGCAAAACCTTATGTACTCTGACTTAGACCGATCATCCTTCTAGATCTATCCCTATAGATCATCATTCCTAGAATGTAGGATGCATCTCCTAAGTCTTTCATAGAGAAGTTGCTCCGTAACCAAGTCTTAACAGCCTTTAGAGAAGGTATGCCATTCCCCATTAGTAGTATATCATCAACATATAATACTATGAATGCCACATGGCTCCCACTAACCTTCTTGTAAACATAAGGTTCATCTTTGTTTTGAACAAAGCCATACTCTTTGACTATTTCATCAAAACGGATATTCCATCTCCTAGAGGCTTGCTTCAATCCATAAATGGATCGACGTAATTTACATACCTTGCCAACATTCCTTGGATCGACAAAACCTTCAGGTTGTGTCATGTACACATCCTCTTCAAGGCTTCCATTAAGGAAGGCTGTTTTGACATCCATTTGCCAGATTTCATAATCATGGAATGCTGCAATTGCAAGCAAAATCCTTATGGACCTGACCATAGCCACTGGTGAGAAAGTTTCATCATAGTCAATACCATGAATTTGTTTGAAACCTTTTGCAACCAGCCTTGCTTTGTAGGTCTGAACATTTCCATCCACGTCAGTTTTCCTTTTGAAAACCCATTTGCACCCTACGGGTTTTACCCCTTCGGGTGGATCAACCAAAGTCCATACTTGGTTTTCGTACATGGAATCCATCTCGGATTTCATGGCTTCTAGCCATCTCTTAGAGTCTGGATTGTTCATAGCATCTTGGTATGTGAGAGGCTCATCTTCATCTATGAGCATCAAATCACCACATTGAGTCAAGAGAAATCCATATCTCTCTGGCTCATGGCGAATTCTACTAGATCTACGAACAACCTGTGTTTCTTGAGCATTATCCTGCTCCTGTTCTACTTCAGGTTCAATGCTATTTTGCGGTTCTCGATCTTCATCGAGATCTATAGTTCTCCCACTGTTTCTTTTGGAAACAAAATCTCTTTCCATAAAGACAGCATCTCGAGCAATAAACACTTTCTGCTCAGAGGGACTATAAAAATAATACGCCTTTGTTTCTTTAGGGTATCCCACAAATATGCACTCTTCGGATTTGGGTCCAAGCTTATCTGATACTTGACGTTTCACAAACGCCTTGCATCCCCAAACTTTCATAAAGTTCATACCTGACCGTTTCTCCTCCCATATCTCATATGGAGTCTTTTGAACCTTCTTAGTAGGAACACGGTTAAGTGTGAAAGCCGCTGTTTCTAGAGCGTGACCCAAGAAACTAATTGGAAGATCTGCATGACTTATCATCAATCGCACCATGTCCAACAGGGTACGATTTCTCCTCTCTGAAACTCCATTCCATTGAGGTGTTCCTGGCGGAGTGAGTTGTGATACAATACCACACTCTTTTAAATATTCTTTAAATTCGGTGCTTAAGTATTCACCCCCACGATCGGATCATAAGATCTTAATACTTGCACCTCCGCCAATTAGCTTCTCTACTTCAGCCTTATATTCTTTGAACTTTTCAAAAGAATCAGATTTATTCTTCATAAGATTTACATATCCATATCTACTGTAATCATCAGTAAATTTTATGAAGTAGTAGTAGCCTCCTCTAGCCATCACACGCATTGGGCCACATACATCACTATGTATAAGCTCCAGACGTTCAGTGGCCCTTTGACCCTTACCAGTGAAAGGGGCTTTGGTCATCTTACCAAGCAAACAAGATTCGCATTCTTGGTATGATTCAAAATCAAATTTATCCAAGTATCCATCTTTATGTAATTTGGATAGGCGTTTCTCATTTATATGGCCTAGACGACAATGCCAGAGGTATGTATGATTTGAGTCATTAATTTTAAGTCGTTTGTTTTCTATATTATAGACAGGATTATCTAAATCAAGAACATATAAACCATTAAAAAAACGTGCAACACCATAGGTCAAATCATTTAAAGCAAAAGAACAACTGTTGTTCCTTATTATAAATGAAAAACCTTTCTTGTCCAAACAAGAAACCGAAATAATGTTTCTGCAAATCGCAGGCACGTAAAACAGTTATCAAGTTCTAAAACAAGCCCAGAGGGCAAAGATAGATAATAAGTGCCTACATCCAAAGCAGCAACTTTTGCTCCATTGCCAACTCGTAGGTCTACTTCTCCCTTAGCCAATGTCCTACTTCTCTGCAGCTCCCGCACATTTAAACAAATGTGAGAAGCACATCCAGTATCCAATAACCAAGATGTAGAAGTAGACATATTGACTTCTATAATATATATACATGAAGTAGAAGCTTGTTGAGCCTTCTTCTTCTTCAGATCCTCCAAGTAAACTGAACAGTTTCTTTTCCAGTGACTAGTTTTCTTACAGTAGTGACATTCACCCTTATCAACTGGTTCACTTGCCCCTTGTTTGCAATTAAAAATGACTTACTCGTGTTGATCCTTTCTTGACGAGTTTGGCTTGAAAACATGCTTTGTAAGTGCTCATAGGTAGTGTATGCATCCATATGCATATGCTGCCTTTGAAGCTCAGCACTCATAGTTGCCAACAAAAGACATGCAACATCATTTGCATCATTCTTATCCTTTGTGTGGGCCGCTCGTTCCTCAACAGTAGCGCCCTCAGGAAGGGGACCTGACGGAGGGATGTCAATGACATGAAGCTTGCGCTACTGCCTGAGGACAATCCTCAAATTCCTCTGCCAATCTAGGAAGTTATTTCCTCCTGTCAGTTTATCCTTCTCAAGGATTGATCGAACAGATAGAGAGTTTGTGTTGTTTGCCATTTCTTAGTATCTACAATGTTAAAAGCACAAAATAAACATTAGATTGTCTGAGTTATCAATTATTATGTTCAAATGATTATGATATATTCATAATATATCTCCCACTATTTTTATCAAATTAATAGCCCTTACTATCAATTCGGAAAGTATATCCCATAATTCTTTCTAGTGAGCCAAGATCCACATTTCGTCATGTTTTAACTCAACCACTTTCGCTGATCTTCTTACAAAATAAACTAAAAAGGACCTCAAGTCCTTACCAATCTCCACACAATCCTTAACTATAGAACCAAAATAAGAGTGATCAACTTTGTTGCTGCGAAATGCCTGAACAACTCCCAGAGAATCCATCTCGATAAAAACCTGAGAAACCTGCAATTTTTTAAGCCAAGACAAAGCCTCTCGAAGAGCCAAGACCTCTGCTATCTTTGGGTCCACTATACCCGGAAGCCTACCCCCATACCCTGCTATGAAGGAGCCTGCATCGTCTCTTAGCACACACCCAAAAGAACTGTGGCCATTATTAGTCGACATAGCTGCGTCCACGTTGCAAGTCTTCCAGCCTCGAGTTGGCTTCTGCCAGATTGCTACACCTTCACGGGTATTCCCAGTCATGCTTCTATTTTGCTTCACTTGAGCTTGTTGCCACTGATGAAGAACGGTACTCGCCCCATTAACCACTCTGGAAGGACTTTGATGTCTACGATTCCACACTACAACATTTCTGTGATTCCAGATGCTCCAAGCAATGGAACAAAGTAACTCCAAGTGTTTCAACCCGAGGGCTGTAAAATAATCCTGAAACCTCTGGAAAACTATGATGTTTAAAGGGGGTTGATGCACTAACTTACTTTGATGCCAGCACTGTTGAGCGAAAGGGCAGGAAAATAAAATATGTTCCAGGGATTCAATGTCGGTATTGCAAATTGGGCAGATTGGATAGACCTCCACTTTTTTACTTCGAAGATTATCTAGAGTCGGAATGCAGTTGTGAAGCACTCTCCAGATAAAATTTTTGACCTTAGGAGGGACTTTCAAAGACCACAATTTTAACCAATTAAAACCTGCTATTGGATTTGGAACAAGGCTTTGCATTTTGCAGAGAAGACGATATCCACTCTTTACTGTGTAGTGACCTTTCTCGTCTTCCAACCATAACCAAGAATCATCTGTTGTTGAACGACTAAGAGGGATACTAAGAATTTTAGCAGCGTCCTCAGAATTAAAGATATCTCGAATTATGTCAGCATCCCAATCATTTATTCCTTCTTTGAACAGGTTGCAAACCTTTGCGTCTTCCAGACCCTCAGCAACAGGAGTAGTGACCTTTGTATTGCTCGCCACTAGGATCCAAGGATCAGACCACACATTGATAGAATCTCCCTTGCCCACTTTTATTACGCTACCAGCCATCACCAAATTTTTGGCAGCGAAAATGCTACGCCACACATAACTGGGGTTGTTTCCAAGGCGAGCATCTGCAAACGAACATAATGGAAAGTATCGAGCTTTAAGGAGTTTAGCTATAAACGATTGAGGATCAGTCATCACCCTCCATGCTTGCTTTCCCAGCATTGCTAAGTTAAACTCCCTAATCTTTCTGAAGCCCATACCTCCGAATTTTTTAGGCATACACAGGTTCCTCCAACTCATCCACCTAATGCCACTCCTTTTCTCTATTGTCGATAACCACCAGAATTTGTTCATCAATAATTCTAAATCGTCACAAAGCTTCAGAGGCAAAAGAAATGTACTTGAAGTGTACGATTCAATAACACTTCTTTCCCAGAGCGAGCTAGAGTTTTGTCTTTCCAACTTTGAAGACGGTTCCAAACTTTCTCCTTTATATAACGAAGCACCTCCCATCTGTTACGAGCCACAGACTTTGGGAGTCCCAAGTACAACTCGTCTTCGCGAATAGGGACTTGTAAAATATTGCTGGTGATATCAGCCATCTCATTAGAGGTATTGCGACTGAACTGAATACTCGATTTCTGGAGATTAATTTTCTGCCCTGATGCTTTCTCATAAGTAGCTAAACAATCTTTAATGCACTGCGCCTCTTGTTGATTTGCTCTGAAGAAAAGATAAGAATCATCTGCGAAAAATAAGTGAGTAAAAATGGGAGCTCGGTTGGCTAATTTGCACCCATGAAGCAAGCCTCGAACTTGTTTTTTCTGAATCAGGGCCGATAAACCTTCTGCACAAAGAAGAAACATGTATGGAGAAATCGGATCGCCTTGACGAAGCCCTCTCCCCGGACTAATAGGACCTGTTTCTTTACCAGACATCAAGAAACTGTACTTAACAGTTGACATACACATAAAAATCCATTCCCTCCACTTATCCGAGAAACCCATTTTCTGTATTCTTCCCATAACAAAACTCCATTCCACTCTGTCATACGCTTTGCTCATGTCAATTTTTAGAGCTGAATATCCTACCTTCCCTTTCGTTTTTCTGTGCATCCAATGATTTATCTCAAAAGCTGCTATAACATTGTCTGTGATCAATCTTCCCGGTATGAAGGCGCTTTGTGATTCCGAGATTATCATTGGAAGCATGATTTTAAGTCTGTTCGCAAACATCTTCGTTATTATTTTCATCATAACATTGCATAGTGATATTGGACAAACATCATTCATTGTCTCAGGGGCATTTTTCTTCGGAATCAAAACCACAAGCGTGTTATTCAAATTTTGGGGAATCGTTCTAGAATATATGATATCTAAACAGGCTTTAGTGACATCTTTACCTATAATTTCCCAGAAATGTTGAAAAAAGGCCGGATTCATACCATCAGGGCCCGGGCTCTTATCTGGATGCATCGAGAAGAGAGCTGTTTTAACATCCTCGATAGTGAACTCCTCGGTTAAAAACCGATTCTATTCATAGGTGATCCTCTCTGAGATACACTCCAACAATTCCCCTATTTCCACATCTTGAGCTTGAAACAGGTTCCCATAGAACTCTTTAATCAACTCACCCAACCCATTTGACCAGTTTCTCCATTGCCCACCCTCATCTTTCAGCTGGGATATTTGGTTCTTTTTTCTCCTTGCTGATGCATAAGCGTGAAAAAACTTCGAATTGCTATCCCCTGCTTGTAACCAGTGTTGCTTTGCCCTCTGTTTCCAGAAATCTTCCTGTTGACTTAGCAAGATTGAGTATTCTTTTGTAGCCTCCTTATAGCATTGTACAGAGAAACTATCAGTACCACTTCGAAATCGCTCCATCCTTCCTCTACACCCATTTAATTTCTCTTTAAAATTTTTTGCAACCCTTTCTCCCCAAACTTTTAAACTAGTTGCACAGCTTTCTATTTTATCAGCAATGTCTCGGCCTTCGTTTTTTGCCCAACAATCGGCCACAATTTCACTACATCTTTCCTCCTTTAGCCATGAGTTTTCGAAGCGGAAACGATACCCATTAGGAACTTGTCTCCACACACTAACCTGCAGGAAAATAGCCGAGTGGTCTGATGTAGGAGCAATAAGATTTTGGACTTTATTTGTTGGGAACAGCCTCTGCCATTCCTCATTAACGAAAACCCTATCAAGCTTCTCCTGAACCCATCTCACTGTCCCTCTTCCCCTTTCCCAGGTAAACGGGAAGCCTTCTAATGGTAAATCTGAGATGCCACAATCGAACATAGTATCTCGAAAACCATTAAATAGCCATTTTGGGTGAGGATTCGTACCTTTCTTTTCGCTTGCCCTCAGCATATCATTAAAATCTCCTAATATTGCCCATGGAAGTGTAGATTGGGATGCTAATGTTCTGAGAAGATGCCATGATTCCTTTCGTCTAGCTCTCTCAGGATATCCATAGAAGCACGTAAGCCTCCAGCACTGAGTATCCGTAAGATGGATTTCTGTATCAATGTAGTTTGGCGAGGATGATTTGATTGACACACTTCCGTTTTGTTTCCAAAATAAGGCTAATCCTCCTCCATGCCCAGGGCCAGCAACTGTAAAGAGGCCTTCATACTTCATTTTTGCCCCAAATGCTATCAATTCTGTTGTGCTCTATCATTGTCTCCATAAGAAAAACAAACATGGGTTTCTTTGATTGGACCAAGTCCATTAACGTTTGAACTGTACGAGAGTCACCCAAGCCTCTACAGTTCCAGAATAATGTACTCATTGTGGCGGGCGGGCCTGCAAAACAGGTCCCGCCAGTGCCAAGTTTTTTTGGTTCTGTTGAAATACATTTTCCCTCTCTACATCAAGTCTAATAGCATTCATAACTTCATGGCCCAGGTTAGTCCCTATATTTAGTCCACCCTCTTTAGTACGGGCCCGTTTCTGGTTAGATATGACAATCCCATCATTATCCAACATATTTATGTCAATATTTGAATTTTCCTTATCATCCTCTTCAATTATCGTTGTCGCCACTACCACTCCACTTTTCCCGCCAGTTGTTCGCGGCAATCTCCCCAACTCACGCAAAGTAGTTGTATGGCCCCCTTCCATTATTCCACTTTTTCCGCCATTTGTTTGATGCAATCCCCCTAAATCACGCGAAACAGTAGCACTTCCCTCTTCCATTTCAGTTCTGATTGATTTGTCGACAGTCTCACTCATCTTCATCGGAGTTAAGCCACCTCCATCTGCTGCACGTAGCCATTGATTCGCCTTATTAGTCATTTGTTTCCTTACCGGGGCTCTAAGGGAACTATCATACTTTCTTTCCTCTTGTCCCTGTGGGTTGTCGAATAATGCCTCGCAAAACTTGTCTGAATGACCAATCCTTCCACAATAGAAACAAAAAGATGGTAAACGTTCATACTTAAAGTTTATCCATATCCATTCACCTCCGCTCTTTTTAAGTCTCATCTTGCTCCTTAATGGACGTTGAACATCAATAGCCACTTTTATCCTAAGATAATTTCTCCATAGTCCCTGAAAGTTCTTGGGATCAGAAGCTAAAAACTTGCCCACATGGTTTCCGATGGACTTGTGAATAAACTCTGAATTGAACCCCATAGGCAGATCGTATACTTGGATCCATATATATAATTCGGTAAGCTTGATATTTTGCAACTGGTCATCCCCTTCCAGTTTCTTAAGCAGCAATACTTGTTGATTGAAAGTCCATGTGTAACACCCCCAGATCCAGGGTCAGAGATCTGGTCGTTACGGTCTCAATATCCATCCAAAAAAAAACCAACATAATTTAAATTACAACCTTGTGACCCAAAACAACAATATAAAACACACCCGTTATAGTCCCAGAGATGAAATCAGAGTAACAACCAAATTTTATTAAACACATTATGAGTTCTTACAACCCAAAAGAATTTTAATATAAATACATCCTCTTTGCCTTCCATTTACATGAGTCATACTAGACCATATACTTGGTACTGAAAGAATAAATTTATCCTACCAATAGCTTTCTCTTCGGCTCTTGTAGTCTCATCGTCCTCGCCAGCATCGAGTGCGCCTTGTGCGAGTCATCTGGTCTAGCTGTTGTTGTGATATAATAATAAAGCAAGGGTGAGCAATAGCCCACCAACAATAATTTTAACTGAACGATAATATATAACAGTTCAAAAGTATCTTTCAAACCATATGCCATGCATTTACGGAAATGATGCCAGTAATATGAACGATGAAGTTACAAGGTAACTCAAAATGTAAATATATGAGGGAATATCTGCTATGTCGAAAATAAGCAAGATATTATAAAGAGGAACTTGCAAGGAAAATTTTGCAATTCCAGTTACGAACACTTTTCCAGCTCTGCCAACAGTAATCATGTTGAAGGAAATAAATAAGTTTGGATGATGAACCAATGATGGAGTATTCACCGCGCCCGCTGTTCCAATCTTGATGATCAGTCAAGATCGTACAGCTCAAATTAGATTTACTACCGGTAGAAGGAAGAACTGACGGCTTTACTTGTCTACCGCCTTACTAGCTCTCCCAGGCCAACGGTTGGGCCAAAGGGGATGGACCGGCGCTACTCGGCCTCTTACACGACTCCTAGTTCCAATAGAATTCATGATTCTGAATGTAACGTTCGTCCCCCTTTCCCCAAGTATAATACTTGTTGATAAGACTCTACAAAGTAGTCGTATCTAGTTGGAAAGGAAAATTCACCAATAACTTCCAAGATATTGCTTGGTAACGAACATCAACTTGTTCCAACAATCTTACCCCTCGAAAGATGAGAAGGTAAACACAGACTTAATGAGTCCATAGCAACCAAGTTGCGAGTGAAGAGGATAAATTATGACCGGGAAGTCAACAAGATAAATAACATTGCTCAAGTAGGTTCCCCTATAATATGGAAGTTTGAGCGAGCATTTAAATCCTTTTAAGATAGATTTAAATGAAAAAGAAAGAGTTGGGAACCTTTCCTTGATAAAATAGTCGTAAAAAGACTCCGAAATATTTTACATAATATCTGGAGGTGGAAGGTAATCTCCGAATAATATAAATTATTTTAAAAGGAATTTTAAAAGAATTAAATAAATATTCCAAGAATATTTATTTACTCAATAATAATTATGGAATATTATTAACTCATAATATTGCTCGTAAGTAATCCTCGAATGAATATATGGAATTATTTAATAAATAAATCCCTCCTTAAATGAATATTCGAAATAATATTCATTAAATAATTAAACTCCAATAAATATTTAAAATAGTATTCAATAAATAAGTCAAACCTTAAATGAATATTTGAAAATAATGTTCATTTAATATTTACTCTTTTAAATGAATAACCAAATAGCATTCATTTAATAAATAATCTTCTAAATGAATATCCAAATAATATTCATTTAGTAATCAAAACTTTAAAGGAATAATCTAAAATATTATTCCTTAAGTAAATAGAACTTCCAATGAATATTTTAAAATAATATTCATTAAGTACATAAAACCTTAAATGAATATTCGAAAGTAATATTCATTTAATAAATAACATTCTAAAGAATATCAAAATAATATTCATTAAATATCAACTCTAAATGAATATTCAAAATTAACATTCATTTATTATCTCTCGACTAAGATCATACTCGAATAACATTACTCGAAATATTTCCAAGTAATTGATACTTTATGGAATATAATAACGTTTAACAATAACCTTCCTCAGATAAATAATAATCTGTCGTTGGAATCCCTCCGGGTTTCCACGACTATCTATAACTCAAAATACCGACTCCCGGTCTATATTTAGAATGAATATCATATGCCCTTCGCTAAGGGTCTTACCAAAACAATCCGGCTTATTACTGATAAATCGTATTTAGTCTATAAGCCGATATCAATTCAGGGAACAAGTATCACAAAAACCAGAGTCACAATATAATTGGAAACAGGCATGCATGCGATGGCATATGTAAAACAGAAATCATATACATATATTATCACAACAACAGGTTTAAAGGTTTGAACACTTGCCTGGTAATTGAGCACGGGTGGGGGTAGTGGTAGGGTGTCCCAAGTCAGCTCGGCGATCTATAATAGTCAAGAAATTCGAGATTAATCACTTAACATTTTTCAAAAGGTTAAGTATTAACTTAAGTCGAAACATGTTTTCGAATTATCTCGTTATACCCCTTTTTAGTGTAACTCTTTTTATTACCGATACGATTTGACATTTGTTCGTAATTAAGACATGTCATCGTACTCACACTTAGTGTATACTTAAGTCGTATAAGTTCTAAATTTGATCGATTACGAACCAAGATTATATCTCGAGTTTTATCGCTCGTTTTCTACGTTATAACCAAAGTTATACTTTTAAGGGGTTCGTTCGCGTTTAACCTAGATTCGAACATTTTTATAAAATCGAAAAATGATCCGATTCACATGAGGTTTTCTCTCACACCTCCCTTTTTACCTCTAGTATTTAATTACCAAGATTCGCCACTGACTTACGTATTTTACGAGGGTTCATTTTTAATTACGAATTCTCGGTTACGGTTTCGAACTACTTTTAGTAAACCGACCGTAACTCCTAAACCGTAAGTCCGTTTCACACGATCTTTATATCAAAACGAAGCTTATAACATGATCTATCCTATCATGGCAGAAAACGAAGCCAAACAGGGAGTTACATGTTCTGTCAAAATCGTTTTCTTAAGGTTAACGAAATTTTTGCATTACGACGGCTATAAATCGAACATTCCAAAAATCATAACAACAATACCAAGCCACACCGGGCATCCATACAATTTATACACATGTTACACATCCTCAACTGTCCAAGAACATCTACTTTACCATCATAATCCTCATATCTTTTATATCAAAGAATCACCACATAATCAAGCTTATAATACACTAACAACATAGCTAAGCTTAAGTCACTCAAGAACATGCTTAAATCTTCAAAACAAAGCTAGGGTTTCAAATGGATTACCTTCCTTGGGATATGTTCTAGCCTCACTAAGCTTGGTAGAGTCCTTGCCTAGCTTTAAGTTAGCTAAGATCATCCAAAAGAAACCAAGAAATCGATGTTAGTTCATGGAGGTTACTATTCACCCTCCACTTGAATGATTTATTTGAAAATGGAAAAAGTGGAGATTGAAGCTAAGATTTCTAGGAGATCTATTATATGAAATTTAATACTCACCATAAAAGTTTGGAGATTTAATAAGGAGTGGAAGTTGGGTTTTGAAATCTTAAAACTCCATTTTCATAAGAAAATTCGAAGTGCCCATGTTCATGAGGAAAACCAGAGCGATCTTCACGAATTTATTTGACCATCCAAACGATCTTCAAAAATTATGAAATTAAATCCACAACTTCATCTTGATGTGTAGAAGCTCCATGATTTTTTTCATGATTTTTAGATGAGTATAACTGGGTGAAAAAAATTCGAAACGACCCCGTGCTCTAGAAATCTGAACTGCTGGAAAAAGAAAATGGGGGAGAGAACTAGCTTGGCTTCTTGATTACTCTTGCATAAAGTGAAATAACAATAATGCTAGATATTTTGGTGGATGCATCTTATCTTCCAAAAGTGATGACATCACTAAGCTTAAGTCATCAATTGAACAAGTGTTGGTTGTTTATGGTGTTGGTGATGTAATTAAGCTAAATACTTGGTTTGTTTTCTAAGTATGCTAGTTACCTTGTAACTACTTGGTCACTTGGTCATATCCACTTGCACATGCATGCATCTTAGCTCACTGCTTGCTCTTTTGTTCGTTTATTACTCCATTTCATTGGTCGTTCGGAGGAATATCTCAAATATTTCTTGTTAGAGTTTTACCGAAAACTTTCTTAATATTTACACTACTATTCTCATTCCTCCTTTATAATACTTAGATTTAAATCTCTTAAATCTTTTTAATAAATCCTTAAGTCTTATAGTGTCCAGGGAAATCTCGGAGAAAATAAAAGTACGGTTTTTCAGAATCCGACAGCTTTTACATACACTTATTTTCCTCCTGGATCACTAATACGAACTCGGAAATCCGTTCCGAATACTTCTATATAGTGTCGTCTCATAATATTCTTACTTCCACCAAAAACACTATTCATTCTTTATTCTTCCTTTATTTCCTATATTTATGACAATGTCCTTGTTCTTTCTCGGGCGGTCCTTAACCCTTTCACGGAACCACTAGACTAATCGTTATCGATCTGGATGACATGAGAATATTCTCTTGCTTGGAATTTCCATATCTTATTCCCCTAGGAGATAGATTATTCTTACCTAAGTTGTCAACCATTAGCATTCTTCATGACATATAAGTATTTGAATCCATATCCATTCCATTCATTCATTAGAGCTGGTGACCTTGTGGTCGGAATCATTGTTCCTCATTTTATCAGTACTTAATAAAAAGTTTTAATTATATCCAAAATTTGGGGTTCTTACAGTCTCCCCTCCTTAAAAGGATTCCGTCCCGGAATCAGGTAGGAAACAATCGGGTTCTTGTTTGTCATCTAGCTTTCCAGTCCTCGGTTGATCCTTAATCATTTCAACCCGTTTACAGCACATCTCCGTAGTGCTACAGTACTCTCTTTTTCCTTTTTATCAACTTTTCTACTTTTGCAAATCACACTATCCTGGTTCTGCTCTTACTCATCCATATAATATCACCCTTATTGGTATCTACAGTGACTTCGGTATCACTATCGCATTGCGAATTCGGAGATAACCTCACTCGAACTATGCATTTCCTGATCGCCTTAATCTTCGTAATCTAGATCAATATAGAGAAGTGGAAAGATTTATTGAGAGATCACTATGATCAATTGAACATTTGTTATATTGCAGAGTTAGTACAGAAGGGGGCCAGCCTTTAGTACTTGACAAGCAATTAAACAAGTTATGGTATTCCACTTAGACTTCTATCACATAGACAGATAGTCACGTAGCAGTACCTCCCCTCCTTAAAGGGTTGTTCTTCTCAATTCATAAACAAGATGAATAAGAGAGAAGAAAAGAAAAGAATTCTAAAGGATTATAGAAATTTTTTTTTTGTAAAATATCATACTCAGAATTTACCTCTGAACTATAGAGGTTCATCAAAGAAGAAAATAATCATGATTATATCCAATATCATTTGATCGCAATTTCACGTGTCAACATATCTTGCTGTTTTGTCCATTATTCTATGGACCTATACTCTGGTTCAACCTTAGCAACACTTTTGGAAAAATCTTTCAACCTCTCAGGTTTCTCGCTGGACATCATTGTTACTGACATTCCATGTCACGCTACAAGCTTTTCATATCTATTATATTAACACTATCAGGTTGTCATCCCGATAATTCATCAGAAACCCATTTATTAATCCATTCATAACATTCCTTACTTCACATTCCATAGTTGCTTTCCCAGTCTTTTCTTTATCAATCACATCCTTCTTATTATCTGATATTTATTTACCTCTGTTATTTACTTCCACCTTCATCTCCTTATTGAGACATCTTTTGCACTTGGCACCTCCTTGTTGGTATCCCGTCACATTTACTCTATAATCATCACATTATTCCAATTTAAAACCTCTGAAATAAATCTGGCCGATTCCTTTATCTTAGATCCAATATAATCTACTTCTATCAACTTGTTTCTCCTCACTTATTCTTTTCTACCCGCGGTTTTCCATAGGTTGTCTTTCATAAGTCAGACCAGGTCGTACACCTACCTGCTCGCACTCTTATCATTTGTTGAGTATCTGCATTTTACTAGTGTAGCTTTGCCACATGAAACACGTTACTACCATGCTATAAGCTTTGGGGGTAAAACTGGCTCGAATGCCACCTTTCGAACACTTTTTAAACTCTCAGGTGGCCTAATAAGTCTCGGGCTCAACTGCCCTTCTCTCTAAGTCTCATTAATTCTTTCTACGGGAATACATTTAGCATCATGAATCATCAACCTCATATTCTCTATCTTGTTTGCGCAGAAGTACACTAACACAAACTTGCTTTGTCATTCGTCAACATGCGATTTAGCTTATCAATAGCAGCGCTTTCTTTATCTTTACGTTGTCATCTAGTTTCTTAGAAGAATCACCATCGCTTGTTGCTTACGTAGTGCGTTAATATCTAACCATACGGGTTTCAATCCTTTAGGGAGACAAAGTAATCACTATTCCTTATCCATAAGGAACACTTCCTGAACTTGATGTAGATATTACATGAAGTAGATAAAATTGCAAAAGAGCTTCAAGCATCACAGCTAAGTCAGGTTGTTGAAACTATCACTCATGCATCTTCCATAAAAGACTGGAAACTTAATGGTTTACTTCGTCAATATTGTATCATGGTCCTGGTTTGCCTCAAAATGGGACCTTCTAAGATATGTAATATGCTTAAGACTCATCAGGAATCGAATCTTTACTTAAACTACTATTACCGTCGATTCTTACACAATCATCAGAAGGAATGTCAATTCCTCCACTCTGATATGACCTTCAAGGTCCTTCCAAATATCATTCTGTTTCTTCGGTATGAACATTTGTAATTATTCCTCTATACTTAGACTATCGGCCACCTCATTGGCCTTTCCTGATAATAATAATTTCTGGTAATCCTTGTTCTCTGGATACATTTCAATTCAAATTTTTCTACCTCATTCTCATCACTGTTGGGTGAAAGCATTCTCCCTTAATGCTCTGCTGAAGGAGAAAAAAAATATAACTATCAGTCTTTTTCCATAAGTCATTTCTTTCACCTTCCCGTGGGAATTTTATCAAAGTTACCCTCGATCATACCTAGGATATTTGTTTTCTTAGTTCTTTCTTGTTCTAGGATAATCTCAACCTTCTTTGGTTCCATCCATACCTCATCATGGTTTCATACATGCCTCAGCTGGCATTATTGTTATCGTGTCCTACATTCTCTACCAAACTTCTATTTTGAAACTCAGAATGTTAACTTTTTCCTTGTAAGGTTTCTTAGGTCGTCCTCATCATTCCTCCTGTATTTTCTAGGTACAGGGTATATCAAAGTGTCATTGATCAATACTCTAATAATTCTATCTATATTCTTTCCAGAACTCTTTTTTTTTAATCCTTACAGGTCATTGTTGCCTTAGCAAATCCCACTCATATCATCTGAATTCACAATGTCTTTATTAGGGTTAATGCCATCCCTTATGCATTCCCCAGGGTTTGTCTTAATTTATGGATATCCTATCCTTAATTCAACTGCCAAGGAATTCTTGCATCCTATAATTGGCAATCAGATCATGTATCCTTAATAAGGGTCTCTTTTCAATCGTTCTCATTTGATAATCGATCGGTGGCTTAATGCTAACCTCTTCTTTCAGATAGATGTCAGCATATTTGACCTTCCAAAAGACAGCGTATGTCTATCTGCTCTCTTACAGAACTTGGTAAAGGATGTTTTGGAAGATATTGGTCGAGTTCAACGTGAATCTCTTAGTACTTATCGTTCTTCGCAAAGGTACTTGCCTCAGACAAAATTTCTACAGCATACTGATGAATCTCTGACCTTTTCTATACTCTTTTCATAAACCTTCATTGTTTACTTTCCTTAGTCATAATATATTCATGGTATTTATAATACCCTAACATCATACATCTCAAATCACTATACTCTTGAACAATCATATACACATGAATCACTTTAGTACGGGTGACCCCATTCCAAAAACGTCTAGTATATTCCTAATCAAAACATGGATTGCAAGGGTTCAGTAGAAGATTCCTACGATCTCATTAATGTTTCCTTTATATCAGAAGCCCTTGCAGTCGGTACTTACTTAGAAGCAACCCTGCTTTGTTCTTTCATTGCTGGTCTAGTCACTTGATAATCCTTTGTGACTTGCCCTCAACTGGCCACACTAAAATTATATATGATTTTAGGGGTTGGCTAATTTAGCATTACTTTTCTAGTAATTGCTGGCATAGTGCCTTCTACTTTGATACCTTTCTACCTTTCCAAAACTTTACTCCATATAAGTCTTAATCGACTTCTCGGCACCGTCTCTGGTCACCTTTCCTCTACTTTTATCTTTACAACTATTCTTTTCAATCCCACGTGCCACGCAAGCTTACCATTCCTGGCATAACAGCCTTTTCACTTAAGTCAATCCCGGAGGTTCTTAGTCCGGCTGGATTCTTACTTACATTTCCTGTTTCCGTCCAATCTTACTTCATCATTTTATCTCTACCATCGATTGTAATACTCAGGGTCCGTCTATTAACCCATATGACAGCAACCTTACCCAATCCACAGGGTTCGCTCCAGTTTCCATTCTCTTCAATGATGTTCTCTGATAATCAGAACGACAAGGTTTGCCAAAATTTGCCGAATTCCTTTCCAGAATCAGGGAAATTTTGGTCAATCTATCCACCTACTGGTAACATTAAGATGACCAGTTTTGAAACCTGATGAATAATCCTATGAACCACCAAGCAGGTAGAACCATAAGCAGTCATAGTTAACGAAATAATCGTCATCAGATTGGAAGTTTAACCACTGGAGAGGAACCAATTATATACATCCCTTAGAAGGGAATCAACAGTCTCAAACTGAAACCTGCCACAACATCTTGATACCTATATGTCCTGATATTCAATATTACCAAATGTTAGTCTACCTGACTACTAGTCTCAGAAGGAACATTACCGTCGGAGTTGGTTGTTCCACAAAATTGGCACTACTAAGGCCATCCGATCTGGTGGACCGTGCTGTCCGAATGCATCCGCAAGTACTTTGTCGTGCTGCGCAAGCACACATCCTAATCTTTTATGTGAAGCATCATTGGAAGCACAAAGTCTCCTTTTTCCATTAAGCAATGCCAACTCTTGGTCATTACCAATTTCATCTTTTAGCTCTAGGAAGATTTTCTCACATTTTTCTCTTTAACTGTTGATCGTATTACTTGATCCATTATAATTCTGTGTCGGAGTAAACTTGAGGTAACTACTATAATCCATTCAACGAAAAGAAAGAATTTAATATTCCTCTGAATCACATGCATCTAACGTTTCTGGTTCATCATTTAACTGTATTGCGATAACTCTATACTCCGTCTCTGACAATAGTCTCATTACGAGTTCATCTTGACTCACTGGTCTTATCTTCCGGTAGGTTCTGAGATCATTGTCTTGATTACTACTTCCTTATATAACTTTATACAATCATGCTGTCACTTCCCAATATTTTCACTTTCTAACTGATTCATTCATAAAATGGACATTTTCCTGAATAAAAAAACTTCATTAACCTCACTTTGGTTCCGTAAATTACAACATATGACATCTGCCTTCTCATGGCGAATTATTACTGACAATATTCATACTAATTCATTTATCAAATGATGTGGCACTTACTGCCTCTTCTCAACTATTTCTAGGGACTCTGTTCCTCGTCCTATATCGATGTCTTTGATAATCATATATCCCTCTAGCTCTTTCTTCGTTAATATGAAAGTCTCTAAGCATTCTTATCTATTCTCGTATAAGATCTCAAATGATTCTTCCAATCCGTCTTACTTGCTGGTACTACATCCAGTAGTCCGGCTATGAATCCAACACGAATCTTCAGTTCTCTTGCTAATAACTCAGTTCTTTATGCTCCCTTTTCTGAGCACTATACTTTAATCATCGCAGTCTTTCTGGCTGCAGCCCTCATTCCTCAAGGTTAAGCTCCTTATCCTAACAGGATTTTTTTCCTTATCTGCTGGAACCTCTTCCGGGTCTCCAGTAGGGTACGCCATCGAATTACCCGCTGATC
Organism: Saposhnikovia divaricata; assembly: GCA_036435485.1. Taxonomy (NCBI): domain Eukaryota; kingdom Viridiplantae; phylum Streptophyta; class Magnoliopsida; order Apiales; family Apiaceae; genus Saposhnikovia; species Saposhnikovia divaricata. The sequence goes on along the minus strand of CM071601.1, from coordinate 8,498,002 downwards.
TTCAGCATATAAAGCATCATCGCGCTGCTGCTCGTATGCCTCAAGGTTTGTCGCCTTACTCGTCGATACGATATCGAGCTAAGTTACTATTATGATACTTAAGAGTTCCCATAAGGGTTTTATATGTCATCACTACATTAAGTAGCCCGACTATGAACTTGGCAAGAGTTCTAATTATCTTAGTGAATTCATTGTTTTAACGTCGCCTCATCTCTGGGGTTTATAACGTACGCTCTGATACCACTTCTGTAACACCCCCAGATCCAGGGTCAGAGATCTGGTCGTTACGGTCTCAATATCCATCCAAAAAAAAACCAACATAATTTAAATTACAACCTTGTGACCCAAAACAACAATATAAAACACACCCGTTATAGTCCCAGAGATGAAATCAGAGTAACAACCAAATTTTATTAAACACATTATGAGTTCTTACAACCCAAAAGAATTTTAATATAAATACATCCTCTTTGCCTTCCATTTACATGAGTCATACTAGACCATATACTTGGTACTGAAAGAATAAATTTATCCTACCAATAGCTTTCTCTTCGGCTCTTGTAGTCTCATCGTCCTCGCCAGCATCGAGTGCGCCTTGTGCGAGTCATCTGGTCTAGCTCTTGTTGTGATATAATAATAAAGCAAGGGTGAGCAATAGCCCACCAACAATAATTTTAACTGAACGATAATATATAACAGTTCAAAAGTATCTTTCAAACCATATGCCATGCATTTACGGAAATGATGCCAGTAATATGAACGATGAAGTTACAAGGTAACTCAAAATGTAAATATATGAGGGAATATCTGCTATGTCGAAAATAAGCAAGATATTATAAAGAGGAACTTGCAAGGAAAATTTTGCAATTCCAGTTACGAACACTTTTCCAGCTCTGCCAACAGTAATCATGTTGCAGGAAATAAATAAGTTTGGATGATGAACCAATGATGGAGTATTCACCGCGCCCGCTGTTCCAATCTTGATGATCAGTCAAGATCGTACAGCTCAAATTAGATTTACTACCGGTAGAAGGAAGAACTGACGGCTTTACTTGTCTACCGCCTTACTAGCTCTCCCAGGCCAACGGTTGGGCCAAAGGGGATGGACCGGCGCTACTCGGCCTCTTACACGACTCCTAGTTCCAATAGAATTCATGATTCTGAATGTAACGTTCGTCCCCCTTTCCCCAAGTATAATACTTGTTGATAAGACTCTACAAAGTAGTCGTATCTAGTTGGAAAGGAAAATTCACCAATAACTTCCAAGATATTGCTTGGTAACGAACATCAACTTGTTCCAACAATCTTACCCCTCGAAAGATGAGAAGGTAAACACAGACTTAATGAGTCCATAGCAACCAAGTTGCGAGTGAAGAGGATAAATTATGACCGGGAAGTCAACAAGATAAATAACATTGCTCAAGTAGGTTCCCCTATAATATGGAAGTTTGAGCGAGCATTTAAATCCTTTTAAGATAGATTTAAATGAAAAAGAAAGAGTTGGGAACCTTTCCTTGATAAAATAGTCGTAAAAAGACTCCGAAATATTTTACATAATATCTGGAGGTGGAAGGTAATCTCCGAATAATATAAATTATTTTAAAAGGAATTTTAAAAGAATTAAATAAATATTCCAAGAATATTTATTTACTCAATAATAATTATGGAATATTATTAACTCATAATATTGCTCGTAAGTAATCCTCGAATGAATATATGGAATTATTTAATAAATAAATCCCTCCTTAAATGAATATTCGAAATAATATTCATTAAATAATTAAACTCCAATAAATATTTAAAATAGTATTCAATAAATAAGTCAAACCTTAAATGAATATTTGAAAATAATGTTCATTTAATATTTACTCTTTTAAATGAATAACCAAATAGCATTCATTTAATAAATAATCTTCTAAATGAATATCCAAATAATATTCATTTAGTAATCAAAACTTTAAAGGAATAATCTAAAATATTATTCCTTAAGTAAATAGAACTTCCAATGAATATTTTAAAATAATATTCATTAAGTACATAAAACCTTAAATGAATATTCGAAAGTAATATTCATTTAATAAATAACATTCTAAAGAATATCAAAATAATATTCATTAAATATCAACTCTAAATGAATATTCAAAATTAACATTCATTTATTATCTCTCGACTAAGATCATACTCGAATAACATTACTCGAAATATTTCCAAGTAATTGATACTTTATGGAATATAATAACGTTTAACAATAACCTTCCTCAGATAAATAATAATCTGTCGTTGGAATCCCTCCGGGTTTCCACGACTATCTATAACTCAAAATACCGACTCCCGGTCTATATTTAGAATGAATATCATATGCCCTTCGCTAAGGGTCTTACCAAAACAATCCGGCTTATTACTGATAAATCGTATTTAGTCTATAAGCCGATATCAATTCAGGGAACAAGTATCACAAAAACCAGAGTCACAATATAATTGGAAACAGGCATGCATGCGATGGCATATGTAAAACAGAAATCATATACATATATTATCACAACAACAGGTTTAAAGGTTTGAACACTTGCCTGGTAATTGAGCACGGGTGGGGGTAGTGGTAGGGTGTCCCAAGTCAGCTCGGCGATCTATAATAGTCAAGAAATTCGAGATTAATCACTTAACATTTTTCAAAAGGTTAAGTATTAACTTAAGTCGAAACATGTTTTCGAATTATCTCGTTATACCCCTTTTTAGTGTAACTCTTTTTATTACCGATACGATTTGACATTTGTTCGTAATTAAGACATGTCATCGTACTCACACTTAGTGTATACTTAAGTCGTATAAGTTCTAAATTTGATCGATTACGAACCAAGATTATATCTCGAGTTTTATCGCTCGTTTTCTACGTTATAACCAAAGTTATACTTTTAAGGGGTTCGTTCGCGTTTAACCTAGATTCGAACATTTTTATAAAATCGAAAAATGATCCGATTCACATGAGGTTTTCTCTCACACCTCCCTTTTTACCTCTAGTATTTAATTACCAAGATTCGCCACTGACTTACGTATTTTACGAGGGTTCATTTTTAATTACGAATTCTCGGTTACGGTTTCGAACTACTTTTAGTAAACCGACCGTAACTCCTAAACCGTAAGTCCGTTTCACACGATCTTTATATCAAAACGAAGCTTATAACATGATCTATCCTATCATGGCAGAAAACGAAGCCAAACAGGGAGTTACATGTTCTGTCAAAATCGTTTTCTTAAGGTTAACGAAATTTTTGCATTACGACGGCTATAAATCGAACATTCCAAAAATCATAACAACAATACCAAGCCACACCGGGCATCCATACAATTTATACACATGTTACACATCCTCAACTGTCCAAGAACATCTACTTTACCATCATAATCCTCATATCTTTTATATCAAAGAATCACCACATAATCAAGCTTATAATACACTAACAACATAGCTAAGCTTAAGTCACTCAAGAACATGCTTAAATCTTCAAAACAAAGCTAGGGTTTCAAATGGATTACCTTCCTTGGGATATGTTCTAGCCTCACTAAGCTTGGTAGAGTCCTTGCCTAGCTTTAAGTTAGCTAAGATCATCCAAAAGAAACCAAGAAATCGATGTTAGTTCATGGAGGTTACTATTCACCCTCCACTTGAATGATTTATTTGAAAATGGAAAAAGTGGAGATTGAAGCTAAGATTTCTAGGAGATCTATTATATGAAATTTAATACTCACCATAAAAGTTTGGAGATTTAATAAGGAGTGGAAGTTGGGTTTTGAAATCTTAAAACTCCATTTTCATAAGAAAATTCGAAGTGCCCATGTTCATGAGGAAAACCAGAGCGATCTTCACGAATTTATTTGACCATCCAAACGATCTTCAAAAATTATGAAATTAAATCCACAACTTCATCTTGATGTGTAGAAGCTCCATGATTTTTTTCATGATTTTTAGATGAGTATAACTGGGTGAAAAAAATTCGAAACGACCCCGTGCTCTAGAAATCTGAACTGCTGGAAAAAGAAAATGGGGGAGAGAACTAGCTTGGCTTCTTGATTACTCTTGCATAAAGTGAAATAACAATAATGCTAGATATTTTGGTGGATGCATCTTATCTTCCAAAAGTGATGACATCACTAAGCTTAAGTCATCAATTGAACAAGTGTTGGTTGTTTATGGTGTTGGTGATGTAATTAAGCTAAATACTTGGTTTGTTTTCTAAGTATGCTAGTTACCTTGTAACTACTTGGTCACTTGGTCATATCCACTTGCACATGCATGCATCTTAGCTCACTGCTTGCTCTTTTGTTCGTTTATTACTCCATTTCATTGGTCGTTCGGAGGAATATCTCAAATATTTCTTGTTAGAGTTTTACCGAAAACTTTCTTAATATTTACACTACTATTCTCATTCCTCCTTTATAATACTTAGATTTAAATCTCTTAAATCTTTTTAATAAATCCTTAAGTCTTATAGTGTCCAGGGAAATCTCGGAGAAAATAAAAGTACGGTTTTTCAGAATCCGACAGCTTTTACATACACTTATTTTCCTCCTGGATCACTAATACGAACTCGGAAATCCGTTCCGAATACTTCTATATAGTGTCGTCTCATAATATTCTTACTTCCACCAAAAACACTATTCATTCTTTATTCTTCCTTTATTTCCTATATTTATGACAATGTCCTTGTTCTTTCTCGGGCGGTCCTTAACCCTTTCACGGAACCACTAGACTAATCGTTATCGATCTGGATGACATGAGAATATTCTCTTGCTTGGAATTTCCATATCTTATTCCCCTAGGAGATAGATTATTCTTACCTAAGTTGTCAACCATTAGCATTCTTCATGACATATAAGTATTTGAATCCATATCCATTCCATTCATTCATTAGAGCTGGTGACCTTGTGGTCGGAATCATTGTTCCTCATTTTATCAGTACTTAATAAAAAGTTTTAATTATATCCAAAATTTGGGGTTCTTACAGTCTCCCCTCCTTAAAAGGATTCCGTCCCGGAATCAGGTAGGAAACAATCGGGTTCTTGTTTGTCATCTAGCTTTCCAGTCCTCGGTTGATCCTTAATCATTTCAACCCGTTTACAGCACATCTCCGTAGTGCTACAGTACTCTCTTTTTCCTTTTTATCAACTTTTCTACTTTTGCAAATCACACTATCCTGGTTCTGCTCTTACTCATCCATATAATATCACCCTTATTGGTATCTACAGTGACTTCGGTATCACTATCGCATTGCGAATTCGGAGATAACCTCACTCGAACTATGCATTTCCTGATCGCCTTAATCTTCGTAATCTAGATCAATATAGAGAAGTGGAAAGATTTATTGAGAGATCACTATGATCAATTGAACATTTGTTATATTGCAGAGTTAGTACAGAAGGGGGCCAGCCTTTAGTACTTGACAAGCAATTAAACAAGTTATGGTATTCCACTTAGACTTCTATCACATAGACAGATAGTCACGTAGCAGTACCTCCCCTCCTTAAAGGGTTGTTCTTCTCAATTCATAAACAAGATGAATAAGAGAGAAGAAAAGAAAAGAATTCTAAAGGATTATAGAAATTTTTTTTTTGTAAAATATCATACTCAGAATTTACCTCTGAACTATAGAGGTTCATCAAAGAAGAAAATAATCATGATTATATCCAATATCATTTGATCGCAATTTCACGTGTCAACATATCTTGCTGTTTTGTCCATTATTCTATGGACCTATACTCTGGTTCAACCTTAGCAACACTTTTGGAAAAATCTTTCAACCTCTCAGGTTTCTCGCTGGACATCATTGTTACTGACATTCCATGTCACGCTACAAGCTTTTCATATCTATTATATTAACACTATCAGGTTGTCATCCCGATAATTCATCAGAAACCCATTTATTAATCCATTCATAACATTCCTTACTTCACATTCCATAGTTGCTTTCCCAGTCTTTTCTTTATCAATCACATCCTTCTTATTATCTGATATTTATTTACCTCTGTTATTTACTTCCACCTTCATCTCCTTATTGAGACATCTTTTGCACTTGGCACCTCCTTGTTGGTATCCCGTCACATTTACTCTATAATCATCACATTATTCCAATTTAAAACCTCTGAAATAAATCTGGCCGATTCCTTTATCTTAGATCCAATATAATCTACTTCTATCAACTTGTTTCTCCTCACTTATTCTTTTCTACCCGCGGTTTTCCATAGGTTGTCTTTCATAAGTCAGACCAGGTCGTACACCTACCTGCTCGCACTCTTATCATTTGTTGAGTATCTGCATTTTACTAGTGTAGCTTTGCCACATGAAACACGTTACTACCATGCTATAAGCTTTGGGGGTAAAACTGGCTCGAATGCCACCTTTCGAACACTTTTTAAACTCTCAGGTGGCCTAATAAGTCTCGGGCTCAACTGCCCTTCTCTCTAAGTCTCATTAATTCTTTCTACGGGAATACATTTAGCATCATGAATCATCAACCTCATATTCTCTATCTTGTTTGCGCAGAAGTACACTAACACAAACTTGCTTTGTCATTCGTCAACATGCGATTTAGCTTATCAATAGCAGCGCTTTCTTTATCTTTACGTTGTCATCTAGTTTCTTAGAAGAATCACCATCGCTTGTTGCTTACGTAGTGCGTTAATATCTAACCATACGGGTTTCAATCCTTTAGGGAGACAAAGTAATCACTATTCCTTATCCATAAGGAACACTTCCTGAACTTGATGTAGATATTACATGAAGTAGATAAAATTGCAAAAGAGCTTCAAGCATCACAGCTAAGTCAGGTTGTTGAAACTATCACTCATGCATCTTCCATAAAAGACTGGAAACTTAATGGTTTACTTCGTCAATATTGTATCATGGTCCTGGTTTGCCTCAAAATGGGACCTTCTAAGATATGTAATATGCTTAAGACTCATCAGGAATCGAATCTTTACTTAAACTACTATTACCGTCGATTCTTACACAATCATCAGAAGGAATGTCAATTCCTCCACTCTGATATGACCTTCAAGGTCCTTCCAAATATCATTCTGTTTCTTCGGTATGAACATTTGTAATTATTCCTCTATACTTAGACTATCGGCCACCTCATTGGCCTTTCCTGATAATAATAATTTCTGGTAATCCTTGTTCTCTGGATACATTTCAATTCAAATTTTTCTACCTCATTCTCATCACTGTTGGGTGAAAGCATTCTCCCTTAATGCTCTGCTGAAGGAGAAAAAAAATATAACTATCAGTCTTTTTCCATAAGTCATTTCTTTCACCTTCCCGTGGGAATTTTATCAAAGTTACCCTCGATCATACCTAGGATATTTGTTTTCTTAGTTCTTTCTTGTTCTAGGATAATCTCAACCTTCTTTGGTTCCATCCATACCTCATCATGGTTTCATACATGCCTCAGCTGGCATTATTGTTATCGTGTCCTACATTCTCTACCAAACTTCTATTTTGAAACTCAGAATGTTAACTTTTTCCTTGTAAGGTTTCTTAGGTCGTCCTCATCATTCCTCCTGTATTTTCTAGGTACAGGGTATATCAAAGTGTCATTGATCAATACTCTAATAATTCTATCTATATTCTTTCCAGAACTCTTTTTTTTTAATCCTTACAGGTCATTGTTGCCTTAGCAAATCCCACTCATATCATCTGAATTCACAATGTCTTTATTAGGGTTAATGCCATCCCTTATGCATTCCCCAGGGTTTGTCTTAATTTATGGATATCCTATCCTTAATTCAACTGCCAAGGAATTCTTGCATCCTATAATTGGCAATCAGATCATGTATCCTTAATAAGGGTCTCTTTTCAATCGTTCTCATTTGATAATCGATCGGTGGCTTAATGCTAACCTCTTCTTTCAGATAGATGTCAGCATATTTGACCTTCCAAAAGACAGCGTATGTCTATCTGCTCTCTTACAGAACTTGGTAAAGGATGTTTTGGAAGATATTGGTCGAGTTCAACGTGAATCTCTTAGTACTTATCGTTCTTCGCAAAGGTACTTGCCTCAGACAAAATTTCTACAGCATACTGATGAATCTCTGACCTTTTCTATACTCTTTTCATAAACCTTCATTGTTTACTTTCCTTAGTCATAATATATTCATGGTATTTATAATACCCTAACATCATACATCTCAAATCACTATACTCTTGAACAATCATATACACATGAATCACTTTAGTACGGGTGACCCCATTCCAAAAACGTCTAGTATATTCCTAATCAAAACATGGATTGCAAGGGTTCAGTAGAAGATTCCTACGATCTCATTAATGTTTCCTTTATATCAGAAGCCCTTGCAGTCGGTACTTACTTAGAAGCAACCCTGCTTTGTTCTTTCATTGCTGGTCTAGTCACTTGATAATCCTTTGTGACTTGCCCTCAACTGGCCACACTAAAATTATATATGATTTTAGGGGTTGGCTAATTTAGCATTACTTTTCTAGTAATTGCTGGCATAGTGCCTTCTACTTTGATACCTTTCTACCTTTCCAAAACTTTACTCCATATAAGTCTTAATCGACTTCTCGGCACCGTCTCTGGTCACCTTTCCTCTACTTTTATCTTTACAACTATTCTTTTCAATCCCACGTGCCACGCAAGCTTACCATTCCTGGCATAACAGCCTTTTCACTTAAGTCAATCCCGGAGGTTCTTAGTCCGGCTGGATTCTTACTTACATTTCCTGTTTCCGTCCAATCTTACTTCATCATTTTATCTCTACCATCGATTGTAATACTCAGGGTCCGTCTATTAACCCATATGACAGCAACCTTACCCAATCCACAGGGTTCGCTCCAGTTTCCATTCTCTTCAATGATGTTCTCTGATAATCAGAACGACAAGGTTTGCCAAAATTTGCCGAATTCCTTTCCAGAATCAGGGAAATTTTGGTCAATCTATCCACCTACTGGTAACATTAAGATGACCAGTTTTGAAACCTGATGAATAATCCTATGAACCACCAAGCAGGTAGAACCATAAGCAGTCATAGTTAACGAAATAATCGTCATCAGATTGGAAGTTTAACCACTGGAGAGGAACCAATTATATACATCCCTTAGAAGGGAATCAACAGTCTCAAACTGAAACCTGCCACAACATCTTGATACCTATATGTCCTGATATTCAATATTACCAAATGTTAGTCTACCTGACTACTAGTCTCAGAAGGAACATTACCGTCGGAGTTGGTTGTTCCACAAAATTGGCACTACTAAGGCCATCCGATCTGGTGGACCGTGCTGTCCGAATGCATCCGCAAGTACTTTGTCGTGCTGCGCAAGCACACATCCTAATCTTTTATGTGAAGCATCATTGGAAGCACAAAGTCTCCTTTTTCCATTAAGCAATGCCAACTCTTGGTCATTACAAATTTCATCTTTTAGCTCTAGGAAGATTTTCTCACATTTTTCTCTTTAACTGTTGATCGTATTACTTGATCCATTATAATTCTGTGTCGGAGTAAACTTGAGGTAACTACTATAATCCATTCAACGAAAAGAAAGAATTTAATATTCCTCTGAATCACATGCATCTAACGTTTCTGGTTCATCATTTAACTGTATTGCGATAACTCTATACTCCGTCTCTGACAATAGTCTCATTACGAGTTCATCTTGACTCACTGGTCTTATCTTCCGGTAGGTTCTGAGATCATTGTCTTGATTACTACTTCCTTATATAACTTTATACAATCATGCTGTCACTTCCCAATATTTTCACTTTCTAACTGATTCATTCATAAAATGGACATTTTCCTGAATAAAAAAACTTCATTAACCTCACTTTGGTTCCGTAAATTACAACATATGACATCTGCCTTCTCATGGCGAATTATTACTGACAATATTCATACTAATTCATTTATCAAATGATGTGGCACTTACTGCCTCTTCTCAACTATTTCTAGGGACTCTGTTCCTCGTCCTATATCGATGTCTTTGATAATCATATATCCCTCTAGCTCTTTCTTCGTTAATATGAAAGTCTCTAAGCATTCTTATCTATTCTCGTATAAGATCTCAAATGATTCTTCCAATCCGTCTTACTTGCTGGTACTACATCCAGTAGTCCGGCTATGAATCCAACACGAATCTTCAGTTCTCTTGCTAATAACTCAGTTCTTTATGCTCCCTTTTCTGAGCACTATACTTTAATCATCGCAGTCTTTCTGGCTGCAGCCCTCATTCCTCAAGGTTAAGCTCCTTATCCTAACAGGATTTTTTTCCTTATCTGCTGGAACCTCTTCCGGGTCTCCAGTAGGGTACGCCATCGAATTACCCGCTGATCTTCAGCATATAAAGCATCATCGCGCTGCTGCTCGTATGCCTCAAGGTTTGTCGCCTTACTCGTCGATACGATATCGAGCTAAGTTACTATTATGATACTTAAGAGTTCCCATAAGGGTTTTATATGTCATCACTACATTAAGTAGCCCGACTATGAACTTGGCAAGAGTTCTAATTATCTTAGTGAATTCATTGTTTTAACGTCGCCTCATCTCTGGGGTTTATAACGTACGCTCTGATACCACTTCTGTAACACCCCCAGATCCAGAGTCAGAGATCTGGTCGTTACGGTCTCAATATCCATCCAAAAAAAAACCAACATAATTTAAATTACAACCTTGTGACCCAAAACAACAATATAAAACACACCCGTTATAGTCCCAGAGATGAAATCAGAGTAACAACCAAATTTTATTAAACACATTATGAGTTCTTACAACCCAAAAGAATTTTAATATAAATACATCCTCTTTGCCTTCCATTTACATGAGTCATACTAGACCATATACTTGGTACTGAAAGAATAAATTTATCCTACCAATAGCTTTCTCTTCGGCTCTTGTAGTCTCATCGTCCTCGCCAGCATCGAGTGCGCCTTGTGCGAGTCATCTGGTCTAGCTGTTGTTGTGATATAATAATAAAGCAAGGGTGAGCAATAGCCCACCAACAATAATTTTAACTGAACGATAATATATAACAGTTCAAAAGTATCTTTCAAACCATATGCCATGCATTTACGGAAATGATGCCAGTAATATGAACGATGAAGTTACAAGGTAACTCAAAATGTAAATATATGAGGGAATATCTGCTATGTCGAAAATAAGCAAGATATTATAAAGAGGAACTTGCAAGGAAAATTTTGCAATTCCAGTTACGAACACTTTTCCAGCTCTGCCAACAGTAATCATGTTGAAGGAAATAAATAAGTTTGGATGATGAACCAATGATGGAGTATTCACCGCGCCCGCTGTTCCAATCTTGATGATCAGTCAAGATCGTACAGCTCAAATTAGATTTACTACCGGTAGAAGGAAGAACTGACGGCTTTACTTGTCTACCGCCTTACTAGCTCTCCCAGGCCAACGGTTGGGCCAAAGGGGATGGACCGGCGCTACTCGGCCTCTTACACGACTCCTAGTTCCAATAGAATTCATGATTCTGAATGTAACGTTCGTCCCCCTTTCCCCAAGTATAATACTTGTTGATAAGACTCTACAAAGTAGTCGTATCTAGTTGGAAAGGAAAATTCACCAATAACTTCCAAGATATTGCTTGGTAACGAACATCAACTTGTTCCAACAATCTTACCCCTCGAAAGATGAGAAGGTAAACACAGACTTAATGAGTCCATAGCAACCAAGTTGCGAGTGAAGAGGATAAATTATGACCGGGAAGTCAACAAGATAAATAACATTGCTCAAGTAGGTTCCCCTATAATATGGAAGTTTGAGCGAGCATTTAAATCCTTTTAAGATAGATTTAAATGAAAAAGAAAGAGTTGGGAACCTTTCCTTGATAAAATAGTCGTAAAAAGACTCCGAAATATTTTACATAATATCTGGAGGTGGAAGGTAATCTCCGAATAATATAAATTATTTTAAAAGGAATTTTAAAAGAATTAAATAAATATTCCAAGAATATTTATTTACTCAATAATAATTATGGAATATTATTAACTCATAATATTGCTCGTAAGTAATCCTCGAATGAATATATGGAATTATTTAATAAATAAATCCCTCCTTAAATGAATATTCGAAATAATATTCATTAAATAATTAAACTCCAATAAATATTTAAAATAGTATTCAATAAATAAGTCAAACCTTAAATGAATATTTGAAAATAATGTTCATTTAATATTTACTCTTTTAAATGAATAACCAAATAGCATTCATTTAATAAATAATCTTCTAAATGAATATCCAAATAATATTCATTTAGTAATCAAAACTTTAAAGGAATAATCTAAAATATTATTCCTTAAGTAAATAGAACTTCCAATGAATATTTTAAAATAATATTCATTAAGTACATAAAACCTTAAATGAATATTCGAAAGTAATATTCATTTAATAAATAACATTCTAAAGAATATCAAAATAATATTCATTAAATATCAACTCTAAATGAATATTCAAAATTAACATTCATTTATTATCTCTCGACTAAGATCATACTCGAATAACATTACTCGAAATATTTCCAAGTAATTGATACTTTATGGAATATAATAACGTTTAACAATAACCTTCCTCAGATAAATAATAATCTGTCGTTGGAATCCCTCCGGGTTTCCACGACTATCTATAACTCAAAATACCGACTCCCGGTCTATATTTAGAATGAATATCATATGCCCTTCGCTAAGGGTCTTACCAAAACAATCCGGCTTATTACTGATAAATCGTATTTAGTCTATAAGCCGATATCAATTCAGGGAACAAGTATCACAAAAACCAGAGTCACAATATAATTGGAAACAGGCATGCATGCGATGGCATATGTAAAACAGAAATCATATACATATATTATCACAACAACAGGTTTAAAGGTTTGAACACTTGCCTGGTAATTGAGCACGGGTGGGGGTAGTGGTAGGGTGTCCCAAGTCAGCTCGGCGATCTATAATAGTCAAGAAATTCGAGATTAATCACTTAACATTTTTCAAAAGGTTAAGTATTAACTTAAGTCGAAACATGTTTTCGAATTATCTCGTTATACCCCTTTTTAGTGTAACTCTTTTTATTACCGATACGATTTGACATTTGTTCGTAATTAAGACATGTCATCGTACTCACACTTAGTGTATACTTAAGTCGTATAAGTTCTAAATTTGATCGATTACGAACCAAGATTATATCTCGAGTTTTATCGCTCGTTTTCTACGTTATAACCAAAGTTATACTTTTAAGGGGTTCGTTCGCGTTTAACCTAGATTCGAACATTTTTATAAAATCGAAAAATGATCCGATTCACATGAGGTTTTCTCTCACACCTCCCTTTTTACCTCTAGTATTTAATTACCAAGATTCGCCACTGACTTACGTATTTTACGAGGGTTCATTTTTAATTACGAATTCTCGGTTACGATTTCGAACTACTTTTAGTAAACCGACCGTAACTCCTAAACCGTAAGTCCGTTTCACACGATCTTTATATCAAAACGAAGCTTATAACATGATCTATCCTATCATGGCAGAAAACGAAGCCAAACAGGGAGTTACATGTTCTGTCAAAATCGTTTTCTTAAGGTTAACGAAATTTTTGCATTACGACGGCTATAAATCGAACATTCCAAAAATCATAACAACAATACCAAGCCACACCGGGCATCCATACAATTTATACACATGTTACACATCCTCAACTGTCCAAGAACATCTACTTTACCATCATAATCCTCATATCTTTTATATCAAAGAATCACCACATAATCAAGCTTATAATACACTAACAACATAGCTAAGCTTAAGTCACTCAAGAACATGCTTAAATCTTCAAAACAAAGCTAGGGTTTCAAATGGATTACCTTCCTTGGGATATGTTCTAGCCTCACTAAGCTTGGTAGAGTCCTTGCCTAGCTTTAAGTTAGCTAAGATCATCCAAAAGAAACCAAGAAATCGATGTTAGTTCATGGAGGTTACTATTCACCCTCCACTTGAATGATTTATTTGAAAATGGAAAAAGTGGAGATTGAAGCTAAGATTTCTAGGAGATCTATTATATGAAATTTAATACTCACCATAAAAGTTTGGAGATTTAATAAGGAGTGGAAGTTGGGTTTTGAAATCTTAAAACTCCATTTTCATAAGAAAATTCGAAGTGCCCATGTTCATGAGGAAAACCAGAGCGATCTTCACGAATTTATTTGACCATCCAAACGATCTTCAAAAATTATGAAATTAAATCCACAACTTCATCTTGATGTGTAGAAGCTCCATGATTTTTTTCATGATTTTTAGATGAGTATAACTGGGTGAAAAAAATTCGAAACGACCCCGTGCTCTAGAAATCTGAACTGCTGGAAAAAGAAAATGGGGGAGAGAACTAGCTTGGCTTCTTGATTACTCTTGCATAAAGTGAAATAACAATAATGCTAGATATTTTGGTGGATGCATCTTATCTTCCAAAAGTGATGACATCACTAAGCTTAAGTCATCAATTGAACAAGTGTTGGTTGTTTATGGTGTTGGTGATGTAATTAAGCTAAATACTTGGTTTGTTTTCTAAGTATGCTAGTTACCTTGTAACTACTTGGTCACTTGGTCATATCCACTTGCACATGCATGCATCTTAGCTCACTGCTTGCTCTTTTGTTCGTTTATTACTCCATTTCATTGGTCGTTCGGAGGAATATCTCAAATATTTCTTGTTAGAGTTTTACCGAAAACTTTCTTAATATTTACACTACTATTCTCATTCCTCCTTTATAATACTTAGATTTAAATCTCTTAAATCTTTTTAATAAATCCTTAAGTCTTATAGTGTCCAGGGAAATCTCGGAGAAAATAAAAGTACGGTTTTTCAGAATCCGACAGCTTTTACATACACTTATTTTCCTCCTGGATCACTAATACGAACTCGGAAATCCGTTCCGAATACTTCTATATAGTGTCGTCTCATAATATTCTTACTTCCACCAAAAACACTATTCATTCTTTATTCTTCCTTTATTTCCTATATTTATGACAATGTCCTTGTTCTTTCTCGGGCGGTCCTTAACCCTTTCACGGAACCACTAGACTAATCGTTATCGATCTGGATGACATGAGAATATTCTCTTGCTTGGAATTTCCATATCTTATTCCCCTAGGAGATAGATTATTCTTACCTAAGTTGTCAACCATTAGCATTCTTCATGACATATAAGTATTTGAATCCATATCCATTCCATTCATTCATTAGAGCTGGTGACCTTGTGGTCGGAATCATTGTTCCTCATTTTATCAGTACTTAATAAAAAGTTTTAATTATATCCAAAATTTGGGGTTCTTACACCATGGTCCATCTTCTAACACACGTTGCACATCTAGATCGTGAAAGAACTTGAACAGGAACAGATTTTGAAAACTTGTTTCCTCCATGAATACACCTTTGACAGGTCTCCATATAGACGATAACATCTCCTGCATCGCCATGAAATTGATCTTCCTATCAGTTAAGAAACTACCCACCAAGCACCGCTCATAGTCAGCCTTCGTGTTGTTTTCCGGTATCTCATCAAGAATCAGACCTTCACCTTCGTCATCATCGATGGAGAGATTAGCATACTCATTCAGTAGTTTCACGGACTGAGAAGTACCAGCCATAAGAAGCTATTGAGGAGAGGAAAATTTTTTAGGAATAGATTTCTCAAGAGAAAAGAGAGTTTCTTTTTTGAGGGAATTTTTGATTGAGAGGGAATTTTCAAAGAAATGAATTTTGAAAAAACAGAGAAGGACAATGGAATCAAAGATTGAGAAGAGCAAAGAACAAAAACAATGAGGAAACTGATTAAACTCGTCAAAAGACGAGACAGATTAACTCATCAGAAGATGAGAGAAAAAAACATAACATAATTTGAATGGCGAGTTAGAAGCTTCAGGCTCTATTTATATTTATTAGTATTTAAAATACTAAAATTCCAAAAAAATTAGAAAAATAGATTGAGACGATCTTAGAGCCCCACCTAAGCGCCCACGTATCCTCATTTATATATATATATATATATATATATATATATATATATATATATATATATATATATATATATATATATATATATATATATATATATATATATTGAATCTTGCTCTAAATGCTTTTAATGAGTTTAAGTTAATGATACATTTATTAAGTTATAAAAGTAACTTATTGTTTTCTAATTAGCTTTTATTATTTTTTCTTAGAGGAAAATGCTATATAAAGATTTTATGGTTTTGATATATATCAATTTTGTTAACAAATTCTTTAAAAAAATTTGTTTAACCCAAAATATTTATAATATATTTATCTTATTTATTAAGTCTCATTAATTTTATATTTTAAATCGGTATCTAACCAAAGGGATCCCCTTTGGTTAGATTTTTACTTTATTGTACCACTTTTATTGTAATTAATTTGTGTACTAATATTTATTTTATTTTATTATACTTTTTTATTGTAATTAGTGTATTAATATAATTTTTTTTTTGTTGGTATTTTCAAGATCCCTTTAGTTCAGTAATTTTCATAGTTGAAGGTTTTATTATCTAAATGTTCTTGGTCATCTTTGGCCTTTGCATGGCCTTGGTTAAATGAAATACAATACATCGACGTAAAAGTTACTACAACAACAACAAAAAACTTCCTTTGTTTATTCATATCTACACTATACTATTATAAGCGAAATAGGGTATAATTGGTTGGTTGGTCGGTCGGTTAACACCTTCCCAAAAATTTTGTTAACACCTTCCAAAAACAAAAATAAAAAATAAATTAAAATACATATAAAATGTGATTTTACAGAAGATAAACTACATATTTAACTTAATAACAAACTCTTTTAATTACACTCTAATTAATATTCAGTTACTTACAACGAAAAAATAAATTAAAATCTATACTATACTATTATAAGCGAAATAGGGTATAATTGGTTAGTTGGTCGGTCGATTAACACCTTCCCAAAAATTTTGTTAACACCTTCCAAAAACGAAAAAAATAAATTAAAATGCATATAAAATGTGATTTTACAGAAGATAAACCACATATTTAACTTAATAACAAACTCTTTTAATTATACTCCAATTAATATTCAGTTACTTACAACGAAAAAATAAATTAAAATACATATAAAATGTAATTTTACAAATCTACATCTATACTATAATATTATAAGCGAAACAGGGTATAATTGGTTGGTCGGTCGGTCAGTTAACACCTTCCCAAAAAGTATAGTAATACTTTCCAAAAAATAAAAAATAAATTAAAATACATATAAAATTTTATTTTGCAAAAAATAAACTACATATTTAACTTAATAACAAACTCTTTAATTATTACATACTCTTTTAATTATATTTGAAATAAAACCACATATTTATTAACAAAATTTACAAAAAATTATAAATCAACAAAGTAAAGACAATCTAAAACTATATAATAAATAATAAAATTTTAACACGTATTTAACAGTCAAGTGAAAACTGTCAAACTTACTCTCAATTGTTTATATATTTAGAAAAACTTAACATATTTAACCCTTAATTTGTTTCATCAACATAAATGAAACCGAGAAAGTATGTAATTTTTTAAAAATAAAAAACTATATGTTTTATAGAATTATAAATGTTTTCAATTATATCTTGATTAGAATCATCGTCCGCACAAAATTATTTCTACGATTCTTTCTTTTATTATTCTAGGTAACAATAAATAAATTTTAAAAATATCTATTAAATTTTAAAATATTTAACAATAAATTTAAAACTAACGTTAAATGATATTTATTTATGTCATGAAATTAAGTATGAAACATATATAAATTTAAAATTATTAATATAATTAATTAAAGTAAAATAAAATTTTAAATTAATTCAAATAATTAATATATTAATTAATAATAATAGATAATAGCCCGTAATTTGTACGGATTGGTTGGTTAACGCCTTCCAAAAAAATTGTTAACACCATTCTAAAAATAACAAGTTAAAAAAATTGTATTAAAAATAAAATTGAAAGAGCATGTAGTTGAATTTCAGTTGAAGTATAACTCATAAAGTATGTATTTATGTAAATTATGTGTTTTATTTTTTTTAGTAAATTATAGTATATATTTTAATTTGTTTTTTTAGAAGTACGAATAAGTTTTTTAGAAAGATTTTAACTAACCAACCAATTATACATTATTTTCTTTATAAAAGTATAGTACATATAGATAGTATATTTATTTTTCTTTTAATTTTCCTTTTTCTAGTTTGTTTACTTATTAATAAATTTTTATATTGAAATTGTTTATATTTATTTTAAAAGATATTGGTTCTCGAAAGAGTTTGAGGAGAAGTTGGGTGTTGGTGGAGTTCTAATGAAAATATAATCGAAATATTTTTTAATTATAATTATAACTAAATATATTTTAATTTGTTTTTTGTTTTTTATTAAATAACGTGTAAAAAATTCCAAATTCTGTAAAATTATATATATATATATATATATATATATATATATATATATATAAAAAATAAAAACACATGTTTTATAGAATTATAAACGTTATCCCGATTAAAATCATCGCCTACACACATTTCTTACTATGATTCTTTCTTCTACGATTTTAGGTTATAAAACACTAAATAATTTTTTTTTTTTGAATTCTTAAGATATTTAAAATAAATTTAAAAATATTGTTAAATTAATAATATTTATTTATGTCATGAAATTAAGTATGGAACATATTTAAATTTAAAATTAATAATAAAATTTATTAAAATGAATTAAAATTTTATATTAAATCAAATGATTTATAGATTCATTTATAATAATAATATATGGTAGCGCGTGCTTTGCAGGGTTATAGGCTAGTATTTAATAATAGCAAAACATTACTAATTAAATGCAAATGTTTTTAACGATTTCAGGCACATTATAAAATCACGATGATTAAGAACCACGCAGAAGTGTAGTAACACACGTTAACGATAAAAATATTGTACATGAAAATGAAAATTGATTGAACTTACTCAAATAATGTTAAATGTTCCAGAAAGTACCTCAATAGTAATATTATCTCCCAAGGAGATTCGACCTCCTAAGTTAATAGTAACACAAATCTCATAAATAACATTGCTTCTGTTATAGATTATGGGTGATTGCAGTAATGACAAGATAACTTAATTATGAAACTTATTATTAGTCTAAAAAATGATTAAATGAAACACACCGTCACAGCCAAAACTATGAGTCTTGTGAGTAATCTGGATCAATGACAGTATGAAAATAGAAGATATTGTCAATAACATGAAGCATATAAAAAGATATGTTTTGGAAGAAACTCATTGAATTGATCATGCCTCAAGATAATATCTCGATTGACAGTACAGAATAAATGATATGGTCATCAGCATTCCTGACAGTTTTACGAGATCGACAACAAGTATGGTTAGCTGACATCATACTTGAAGAGGGATGAGGAGCGCTACGACCTTTACTCCCTTCAGAACTATAGAATTTAGATGTCATGGGTGGAGGGAACTGATTCTAAAGTTGTTGGGGGTCAGAATCATTCACGATCACACCTCAACACACAAAACAAGTAATATCAAAGAGCGGGTGGAGGCACTTATACATGTCATATTCAAAGATATTTTTGGTGACCAGAACAATCTTATTGAATGGGTAGACATTAAACGGATACTGCAAGAGTCAGCAAAGGTAAGAGTGAGCAAAGGTAAGGTTGTGAATTTGCTGCAGTCTGCAAAAAAACATGTGTGCTTTTGGAACTATAAACAATGGCTCAACAAACATTAAAAGCCGTTGTTTATAGTTCCAAAAGCACACATGCTTTTTTGCAGACTGCAGCAAATTCACAACCTTACCTTTGCTGACTCTTGTAGTATCCGTTTAAGGTCTACCCATTCAATCTGGTCACCAAAAATATCTTTGAATATGACATGTATAAGTGCCTCCACCCGCTCTTTGATATTACTTGTTTTGCATGTTGAGGTGTCATTGTGAATGATTCTCACCCCAAACAACTTTAGATTCAGTTCCCTCTGCATCTGAATTTTATAATTTGAACTCTATAATTTTGAAGGGAGTAAAGGTCATAGTGATCCTCATCCCTTTTTACCATTTTCCAGAACTCGGCAATTATAGCATTATAGCATCGTAATACTTAGATCCGACTACACTGTGTCTGTGTTGTGTCACTATCCTGCACAAATGCACCAAAAAATCACATGGTTATATTTTAAAAGATAAGCTAAACATGCACAGTTGCAACATCCCAATAAAGTTTGTTGGCCACTTGAAGGAGATTGCATAACTAAACACCACGAAAAATGATGTCAATGAACATAAAAAAATTGAAAACCAGCGTAAAGTACTTGAAACACCAAAAACTCATTTGGTATACAATGAAAAGAGTTTAAAGTTGCACATGAACATATTTAGAGATTAGATACACAAACACAATTAGAAACAATGTCATTACAGCAAGTCGGAAATACTATGGGAAAGTATCAATTCCAAGGACATTAGACCACCTGCCATACCATCTATTGTCTTAGCATGCCAAAAAGAAAAATCCTATGGGAAAATGAAGAGTGCCACTAGTCCCGATCAAATATTAGGTCCTTGTATATGCAGTAGATGGTAATTATGAATATTATGTTTGATTTAAAAACTTCTTATTAGAACAAATCTAATGCTTATTATGGGAAAATTAAACTGAAATTTTAGCAAACTTCAAGTTGGCACTTGGCATGGTAATTTATTCTCTTACAAGATAAGGTTCATGAAATATATTATTTCTTAGACCTCAAGTATTTTGATTGTCATTTGTTAATGGATGGTTTAATCCACACGACAAAGAAAAAATATGATTTTATGTTGACAACAAAAACACTATACTTTTACAAGCCAAATCTTTATATATGGTAATTCTTTTCTTCTTTCACGTATCACTAATATATAATTTTTGGCCACCATCCAAAGCACCCTACAATTAATAACTGAATAAGTTCACGTATATGTGCACAAACACAAGCAATTAACATGCTAACCAAATACCATATTACTTGTTTCTAATTGAGACCTATGTTGCACACAATAATACATGCTGGCATTCAGTGCATACAAGCATACAATAAGTAGGACTCCTTCAGTCAAGACAATGATATTTCACCACCAAAAAGGTGGGTAAAAACAAAAATGTATACCCACAAATTATACCATTTAAATCAATTTAAAGCAAAACTTGTGGGAGCAAGAAGAAAGATTGTTGTATTTCAGCAGTACTTCCGAAAATTGTGAATACTACCAATGTTCTAATACAGATAAACATGATACATAGATAAAAATATATTGTATTAAGTGATGTAATATTACTGTGAAAAATATGACGAATCATGTGGGAAAACAATTGAAGTTGATGTATAATTATATACCATTACATACCTTAAGAGCACCAAAGACACGATTTCCGGTAGTAGTCCTCAAAAGGCCAACATCAAGTAGAGCTCACAAGGGTCTTCGACTTTCTGCAGGTTCAACTGAATAATCCTCTCCAGTTGCCTACATATAGATTTATAAATAAAGCAGATTTTGTAATTTACAGATTAACAGCAGTAAATATTCTTCAGATACTATTAATGATGAGTAACTGTGTTACCTCAACATTGCCTTCGTACTCCTCATCCATTTCAAGCTTTTTAGAACACGGAGGGCTTCAAGAAGTCCCGTGCAGTATGCTGATAGATAGTTTAAATGGCATGTTAATGTCTTAGTTTACAGCGTGTATAAACTAACAGAGAGTTGTATTCCTAGTTAAATATATATTTTAGCAGCATGATTATGTTAAATTTTTGAGATAAGTCCTCTACAAGTACCAACTGTATTACTACTGCATCTCATTACTAAGTGTCAATCTATTTATCTCCCTGCCTCCTGCTGTTGAAATCTTCTGTCATCTACGTGACTGTATTGTTATCGTGCTAAAATTAGCATTGATGTTATTACAAGTTCTTGAGCTGTACTAGTTCTACTGTGACACATAACTACTCTCTCTACCTATACTGTACCTCATACACGGATATTTTTTCTCAGACTTGAACAAGTTCCCTAGTTTGTTTTCTTCTGTGTACAAAAGATTTCAACAGCAATAAATAATAAACCATGATGAACTATTTTTATTACCTGCAGCATAATTTGTGAGACCTACTTCAAGCCCGTACCGAGGAAGCTCATGTGAATACGCAGCTGCAAGTACCATATCTCCATCTATGGTAGCAGAGATGATTTGTGCAGTGATATCCTTGTTTGTCTAGAAGCTGAATTAAGGTTCAAATTATACACTGAAACAAGTTATGCAAATATTTCGAGATCGCAAAGGCAAAACAATTTCGTTGTTTCTTATTTGCAAACACGTCTATAATTGAAATAATAGCAATAAATGGAAACTAGCTCATTTGCTGAAATGAGCAGATTATAAGAACAGTCTTATGGATACGAATCGTACAACAAAGCGGAACCTAGGAGTGTTGTACTTGTTCCTGTCCTGATTGATCAAGCAAATCCTGGCACGGTAATCAGTTTTTCCCTCTACAAAAACACCATCCGTCAGAAAAAACATTTCAAAAATAATCAAAACTGACTCGAAACAAATCTATAACCAACACAATTGATAAAAAAAGCATCTCAATGTTTACCTCGCCTTCTCTTGAACTTAACCTGAAACCTCTTGAAATAAGCCCTCGTTTTGTTAACTTTCACAATCACAAACACCTAAATGACCAATATTACTAAAAGCATACTTCAAATCCAGCTAAGAACACTATACATTAACGAAAACTCTGAACTTAAATCAGACGAATTTCAAGAAATGCAACATAACCAGATACATAAAAAAATTCTGAAAAAGCTTTTAAGTCATCACAACCAATACATTTGCATTCTAAATAATGTACATAAAACAGATCGTATCTATAATACACAGACATATTATAAAATATTGAACAAATCGAATAACATACAAAAATGAAAAACTAGATTGAAGAGAGAATGAGACGGGAAGTATTCACCATTTTACTTGTACACCATACGTACATTTTCTAATTGAGACCTAAGTTGGACACAATAATACATGCTGGCATTTAGCACATACAAGCATATAGCAACCAGGACTCCTTGCTCAAGACAACGATATTTGACCACAAAATGGGGGTAAAATAAAAAAACGTTCACTTTCTAATTCAGACCTAAGTTAGACAGGATAATACATGCTGACATTCAGTACATACAAGCAAATAGTAACTTGGAGTCCTTCAGTGAAGACAATGATAATTCACCACAAAATAGTGGGGTAAAATCAAAAACTTATACCCATAATTGATACCAAGTAAATCAATTTAATGCACAACAATGCTTGTGGGAGCAAAAAAAATAATGTTGTATTTTAGCATTATTTGCAAACATTGAAAATAGTACCAATATTCTAATACAGATAAACATGGTACATAGATACAAATATAGTGTATCGAGTGATGTAATATTACTGTGAAAAGATATGACGAAGCATGTGATGAAAACCAAGTTAATGTTTCATTATGTACCATTATATACCTTGAAAGCACCAAAGACACGATTTCCTGTAGTAGTCCTCAAAAGGCCAACATCAAGTAGAGCTCGGAAGGATCTTCGGCTTTCTGCAGGTTCAACTGAATAATCCTCACCAGTTGCCTGGAAGATAGATTTATAAAGAATGCAGATTTTGTAATTTGAAGAGTAGCAGCAGTGAATATTCTTCAAAAAAACTGTAAAATAAAGAGTAATCGTGTTACCTCAACATTGCCTTCGTACACCTCATCCATTTCAAGCGTTTTCAAAACACGCCGGGCTAAGAGAAGTCCCGTGCAGTAAGCTGATAGATAATTTAATGGCATGTTAATGTCGTAGTTTACAGCGTGTATAAACTAGGGGATAGTTGTACTTATTAGCTAGTTAAATAAATATCTTATCAGCATGCTTAGAATGTCATTAAACTTGAGATAAGTCCTCTACAAGTACCAACTTTATTACTACTGCATGTCATTACTAAGTGTTAATCTATTGATCTCCCTACCTCCAGCAGTTGTATTCTTCTGTCATCTACATGTCTTCGAGGAAAATTAAAGAATGCACTGTTAACTTCACTTAGGTTGGTAAAAATTGTTAAGTAACTCTAAAACCTTAAGGTGTTAGAGCAATGCCCCAACAGAATCTTATGCTACAAGATATATTATTTAACACTCCGCTCAATCGTACGATACATTTTGCTACGATTGATCAGACAGACGGCAGACGGAACGACAAATTACAGATAATGAAGACAACAAACAATGAATTAAATAAATGGGGGTGGAGGGACTCGAACCAGAGACCCCTCCTAAACCGAGCTCTGATACCATGTTAAGTAATCAATCGCTTTAAAATCTTAAGGTTTCAGAGGAATATCCTAACAAGATCTTATGCTACAAGATATATTATTAAACAAAAAAAAATGTTAAAAGATCACCAACATAGATATATGTTACAATGTTCCGAATAATATTCGGATAAAATTACTTATTCTCTTTAAGTAAAAGCTATTCCCTCCGTCCCATTTTATGTGCTTGGACGGGATACTTATAAATAATATTTTTTTTAAAATTTTTTGTTTTGTATAAAAGTATCGAATAAAAATTAAAAAAAAAATATTTCACAAGTACCCGATCCGAGCACATTATCATTTTAAATCTAAAGGTTGAATTATGCACGTTGAATTATGCACGTATTCTGTAGTTAGAAACGTATTTTAAAGGCATAAAAGTCGGGGACTCAGGGTGAATTCAAGATAAAAGCTTTTGATTCGCCTATTTACAAACGCTCACAACATGAAAATCTCTTATTCTCATAGGACCATTCGAGAATAAAAGCCAATAAAGTAAAAGCTCGATAAGTTGAATCATGTACTTGTCAAAGTAATAAAGATTTGTCCACCAGAACATAAAATAAGATAAACAAGATCACTTTGAGTAGGAAAACTTTAGGAAAGCGAAATGACTCATCCAATGAATTAAAAAATGGGGTTCCTTTAAAAGAGAGAGACTGTCCAACAATTAATAGAAAATACAAAGGCATGAAACCACTGTGTATCATAAACGAAAGACTAATCACTAATAATATTGGGAGCTTCATTGAACTAATTAACACGGTTTTAGAAAATTAAGGATTGATTAAGATGAATAAGTCAATTAATAGTTGATTATATTAACCATATAGACCTAATTTCTGTCTTCCCTACCCGAAAAGACAATAAATATTAATGATGATGATGATGATGATGATGATGATGACCTGAGTTCGTCTCGCGTTTCTATAGAAACGAAAGGATCACTGTTAGTATACATCCCACTTAATCACCTAATCTCTATACAATAACACCCTTGACACATATTATATGTTTAACATAGTTTTTATGCACCAAAAGTTTACATGAACTTAACCATTTTTAAACTCGATCAAAGTTTTAGTGTATTCCACCATTTCCCTTAATAACCACACTCGACTATAAAAATTCTCAGAATATATAAATTCCAAATTTTAAGGCAAGGTCAACTGGTAATGGTCCCCTGACCACCCCACTACAATATCCCAAAATTTTGTAACTTTTAAAAATGTTTAAGTATGGTAATTATAGCCTCAAAGTTGATACAATTACGTTTTCTCGGTTCTCGAACGTCTCTCACTAAAACTGACTTTTCTCCTAAACCGTTCATCAGATTTTAATGTAATTTATATCAAAACGATCTATGAACTAAGACCTATCTTATTCTGACCAGTTGGGATACCCTACTGACCTGGACAGATTCGGGTTGCCCTATTTTTAACAAATAATCATTGTTTTAACGAAAATCGGGCATTATAACGGCTATATTTTGATCTCTATCATGACATAAATATTAATATCCCAATCCTTACATATATATATCTCTGTAAAATTTTCCAGAAATAATTTCTACTAATATCCCTTAAAACAATTGTAAGAAAATATTACCTATAATATATATTTCCTGTTTGTACCTAAACAAGAATGTACTTTTCCTTTATCCTTGAAAAATATATTTTCACACTTTCTCTCATACTCTTAATCTCCTTTCTATAGAGTTCTCTGACCCCTAACAGATACTGATTTTCCTTATCTAGATTGTCAACCTACCTACACCATTCATTGACTTAGTCGATCCCTAACCAAACATTTACACTTACAACTTACAAGGTTAAATAATAAAAGAAAAATATTTTACCTACATCTGTATCCGGCTTTTTCAACGCTTCTCCTAAAGTCATATTGTACACCCTGGCAGTAGGTCTATTTGAAGCAGTCATACTTTGTCCTGTCGCAGATGACCCACTAGAACAACAATCTCAAGCTATGTGGCCTAATTTCCCACACTGGTAACACTTGACATTACTCTTATCAGTTGATGGGCACTGGTTAAGATAATGTCCTTTATGTCCACACTTATAACAAGTTACTCCCAACACTCTACATTCTCCCATATGCTTCTTACCACACGTGTTACAATCTGGTAATGGTGGTCGTGATTGATTAGACTGAAATGTTCCCGAAGCCTTACCACCCTGATTAACAGTCTCACTAGCAGCCTTGTTACTCCCTGACCTTCCCACAAACTGAGATTTTTGTCCTTTACCGACCTTGCTAAAGTAACTTCCTTCACTTGAACCTCCTTTCTGACCCTCAAATTTCCTTTTCTTATCCTCTCGACTTATTTGAGTTTGTTCACTCTCGGCTTCTATAATAGATGCTTTTTGAACTACCGCAGCAAAATCAGTTAACTCAAATGGTGCCACTCTCGTCCGTAGCCATGGTTTCAGTCCTTGTTGAAACCTTTTCGCTCGCTATTCTTCGGTACGCACAAATTCTGGAACAAACCTAGACAATTCAGTAAACTTAGTTTCATATTCTGCCACTGTTAGGTTATCCTGCTTTAACTCCAAAAATTTTATTTCCATTTGGTTTTCCAGGTACCTAGGGGAATATTTGTCTAGGAACACCCTAGTGAAACGCTCCCAGGTTATCACTCCCGCACCTTCTAGATTCTTCTTAGCTTCCCACCAATAATTTGCCTCCCCCTTTAAGAGATAGGCTGCAAAGATTGTTTTCTGATCCTCCTCTATCCTCAATATCTCAAAAGCTTTCTCCATCTCTTTTAACCAGGTTCTGGCTACTGCTGGGTTAGCAGTTCCCTCAAATTCTGGGGGTTTTAATGACTTAAAGGCACGAAAGGAGTTAGCTGCCTGATTGGGGAGAACAGGTGGTGGTTGGGGATTCGGTGGATTAGCTAAATTCTGCCTTAATAGTTCCATGAATTGGTTAAAGGAATCACCTCCCGGATTTCCTTGTTGGCCAGTTGATTACTCTTCTTCTTCCTCATGATCTCGTTCATTATGAGCATTTTCATCCTGCCTATTTTGACTTCCTTCATCTCTCTCATTTTCCCTTGCATTCGCTCTATTATTACGCTTAGGCGGCAGGATTCTATATATAACAATATTCTCCATTAATTACCCAAATTTAGGGTACAATATACATCATTTCTATATACACAATTATATCGTTAGTTAACTCATTTATACATCACAATATTCTTATCTCCACGCGGTTTGCATCTAGTTATATTATAACTTTAGCAAGTAAGTGTATCGCCTTTAGCACGATAACCTTTTCATTTAAGTCAATCACCTTATATACATCAATATTTTCGAATCTCAGCATCTAATATTAAAATACAGTAAAAATTTAGACAGAATGCACAAACTTCAATAATTTACACAAATATTTTACAACTTGGGTACGTCTTTTACTACTAATATTATACATCATAGAGTACAAGGTTCGAAACCCCAAAACATAACTGTACATACTAATATGCTATAACAAAAGTACTACTAGCCGTCCTCTAATCAGACTGGGATTAAGACAGTGAACACCTAAACTAATCCCCAAAATGACATCAACGAGATGACTAGTCTGATTAGTGACTAAGACCACTACTCCGACTCACGGTAACGCCGCTCTGACAACATCCCTGATCTGCACTACCATAGAGGTGACCGTGTCTACTATCTGAGCTCTCCATGTTGGGTCCCCTCTATCTGCCAACCTCCTCCTAATATCGCCGAGTGCTCGCAGCTCAATACTAACTAAGCCCAAAGACAAACCATCGGGAATAGTACCTCCCCTCCCTCTGTCCGATCTCTGTAAAAGAGTATCTATCATCCTACGGGACTCCTCTAGCTGTCCCTGTAAGACAAAGTACTCTGACAATAGAATAGCTGGAAGTGGATCACCTGCCTGAGGGGGTATAGCAGCTGGGGGAGGTGCATCTACAGGTGGAGGTGGTGGAGGTGCAAATGCTGGTGGGGAGGGAGGAATGGACTCTGTCTCCGCATCCTCAGATGGGTCCTCCTCCAACTCATCCTCTGCAAAGATAAAGTGTCCCGGTGGAGTGAACTGCTCTGCTGGGTCCTCTAAAGGATCAGGGCTCGGTAGAGGAGATGGAACTGGTGATGGCACTGGGACAGGTAGGACAGGAGTAGGAATCATGTGAATGTCCCTCCACTCAGTCTGCTCCTCAGCTATAACTGATAACCTAGGCCTCTTACGCAGTGGCAATAATATAAAATTTTGAACGCCCATCGATTTCCGGGGGTGGTATATCGCATGTAGCATTTATTTTAAGCAGTGATTATAATTTTATAGATTATTACTAATAGAATTTTATGTTTTATTATAGGGAGCGGAGATGGGTGAGCCGATTCGGGACCCCAGTGGCTAGGACTATCAGAGCAGGATATTGTAGACTTACAGTTAGCAGGTGTAGAGGTTCCAGAGTATGCTGTCGATGACCTTAGGGAGAGACGTCGTGCGAGTGCCAGAGATAGATATGAGCAGAGCCTGAGAGAGGAGGCAGAGGAGCGCA
This sequence comes from Saposhnikovia divaricata, assembly GCA_036435485.1. Lineage (NCBI taxonomy): Eukaryota > Viridiplantae > Streptophyta > Magnoliopsida > Apiales > Apiaceae > Saposhnikovia > Saposhnikovia divaricata. Next base: position 8,468,956 of record CM071601.1, on the reverse strand, counting down.
GACAGAGAGACGTTATGGCTATGGTACCATGCACCAGTAGACCCCTTGTAGGATCTGATGAGGCAGGCCCTTCCCGGTTGAGGTCGGAGATTCCAGAGGAGGAGATGCCACTGCGAAAGAGGCCTAGGTTATCGGTTATAGCTGAGGAGCAGACTGAGTGGAGGGACATTCACATGATTCCTACTCCTGTCCTACCTGTCCCAGTGCCATTACCAGTTCCATCTCCTCTACCGAGCCCTGATCCTTTAGAGGACCCAGCAGAGCAGTTCACTCCACCGGGACACTTTATCTTTGCAGAGGATGAGTTGGAGGAGGACCCATCTGAGGATGCGGAGACAGAGTCCATTCCTCCCTCCCCACCAGCATTTGCACCTCCACCACCTCCACCTGTAGATGCACCTCCCCCAGCTGCTATACCCCCTCAGGCAGGTGATCCACTTCCAGCTATTCTATTGTCAGAGTACTTTGTCTTACAGGGACAGCTAGAGGAGTCCCGTAGGATGATAGATACTCTTTTACAGAGATCGGACAGAGGGAGGGGAGGTACTATTCCCGATGGTTTGCTTTTGGGCTTAGTTAGTATTGAGCTGCGAGCACTCGGCGATATTAGGAGGTTGTTGGCAGATAGAGGGGACCCAACATGGAGAGCTCAGATAGTAGACACGGTCACCTCTATGGTAGTGCAGATCAGGGATGTTGTCAGAGCGGCGTTACCGTGAGTCGGAGTAGTGGTCTTAGTCACTAATCAGACTAGTCATCTCGTTGATGTCATTTTAGGGATTAGTTTAGGTGTTCACTGTCTTAATCCCAGTCTGATTAGAGGACGGCTAGTAGTACTTTTGTTATAGCATATTAGTATGTACGGTTATGTTTTGTGATGATGATGATGCATATTAGTATATACGGTTATGTTTTGTGATGATGATGATCATAATAATAATAATAATAATAAAAGATCACATCATAGAAGCTACACTTGGCTTATCTGCGGGTGTATTATTGTATATGTATACACACGCGCGCACATATTATTGTACTTGCTAAACAAGAGCCAAAATGGAGCTGTTTTGATGCAACTACTCTAAAGTGGATTGAGCTGAACGGCAATACATATGATTATAAAAGCCGAGAGTATCAAGAACACACATTTATAATCTTGTATAGAATAACTTTGGGGAGAACACTAAATAAACACTAGTATGAGACTAATTGGCCCTCCAATATCCCCGTAAATGCTCATACTGTATTGCAGATACCTTCTTACCCGAGCATAATCTATTTCTTGTCATGGACGACGAACTTCAAAATCGAATACGAAAAGTATATGAAAAAGTGTATAAATCTGAAAAGCCTTGTGCCTTGAGAGTTAAGACATTATAACGACTTTGTATCCCGTAAGCGGTAAGCCGTAACCCAATCGTAAAGCTCAACATAACTCATAGTATATTCTAACAAATTTATATAACTGTCCCAATACTGAACTTAGTCCTTGGGTTGCAGAATATAAGGATTTAGAGGTGAATTTTGTGCTTTCTTGTGATAAATTTCAGAATGCCACAAGGTCATAGGAGCAAATCTTGTGCGACTCTGTAGACTTTTATTTTGCAATTATTTGCTTTCTATCAGTGTACTATCAGCATTCGTGTACCACCCACTTAAAATTATGCTAATCAAATCCAACCCAAATGTGTTTCTGTCATATCCATTGTGAAATAGAAACCAGCACTCGATGTCATTTCTGAAACCACGGGCTGTACATCACAATGATGTTTTCAGAAGACATGTTTGTGGTGTTAACTCTCCCTCAGGTTGTGTTCTAAATTATAACATGTTCACTCAGGTACCGGTAGGATCCACCAGAGTTGGAAGAGGGACATTCTAAAGTTAAGCTATTTATCTTCTATAATGAGCCAGCTCTAATTAATTTCTGACTTTTTTTTCTGGCATACTAGGAATTCTTCTAATTTACATCTCTTTTACAATATGAAATATTCCCAAGTTTGTCAAAAAAGAGTTTTTCAATTCTGTTCCAAAGCTCGGACAATTACTGGTCACTACCCATTTGCCTACAACGGAGGCAAGATGATGCAACAGTGTCTACCAACAAAGGTAGACACAACCTAAAACAAAATTACAAAGGTAGACCAACCTGAAACAAAATTTACAGGGATCCACAATCAATGAAAACCCGTGTTTGTGGACTTGGCTGTCCAAGCACTTAACTAGCACACAAGCATTGGGCAGCCAGAACTTAATGTTTGATATCTCGACTTTGTACTAAATATAACAATAATAATTCATCTACATGAGTCATGCACCTTCACTTGCAAGAACGATGAATGTGGCCCAGTTACAAGGGTAAAAATAATATTTCTATGAAAATAGATATCACGTAAGAGTTTCTTTCAGTTGTCCCATAACCCAGTAGCTTTATAATGTTCTCGACAAGTACATGAAAAGAAAATAAACAGAAGCATGATCACTATACCTTCAGCTTATAAAAATAGTGTTACTGCGTTTTCTTTTTCTCCTCCTTGCTTTCCTCAGAATCCTTTCAGTCTCTTCTCGTGCTTCTTGCATTGAAAAATTGCCAGTGCCTTGTCAAGAAATAAATAGCCTTGTTTAGATTTCGGATTACTGATTGCAAATGTAGTATTTAAATGAACATAAGATAATGATCTAAAGACCACAAATGCAGAATGTGCAGTACACAAATATATAATAATATGTTGATTACCTGTTTCCTTATCGTCGATGAAGTAGCAAAATTCTCTGCTGATCTCCTCATCTGATTCAATGTTGATCCTGGGAACCCTTTCCTGCATCAGTAATTATATTTGGAACATTTTATAAGAAGATAATTACTGTTTGTACAACTGAAAAACTGAATTTCTTAATTATGTTTGCAGAAATCCAAGTCAGAGACATTCTAGAAATAGAACCAATATGCTGGCAGGTACCTTAAAACAAAAAGAGCAGAGAGCATTACCAGTTCTGCAGGAGAGGTTCCTCTCTGTTTGTGTGCATTTACAGAATTTCTGTCAGTGAAAGTAGCTTGTCTAGATTTTACAGAGTTCCAGGTTCCCATCTCAATCTTTACTGCTGCAGTCTCTTTTTGAAGCTTGATATGCGATGCTTCCACAGAACTACCGAGTACGTTGTTCGAACCTACCATTCTAGAGAGTGAACTGCAAATTAATAATGAAACTGAAAGTAGAATGCCGAAGAATAATCTGAGTAATGCAAGGCCCGATGTGGAACGTATGCTGGCTGAGAACTATCATTGTGTAATCAAAGCATTCATAAAATCGTATAATATATCTATATAATACTCAATTTGTTCTCGCTTCCTTGCTCTGAGTCTCAGTAACTTCCATCAGTCCTCAGCTTTTGCTTGCACAGTTTCATACAAGAATCCTACTGTCAGTTTTTATTTCCATGCATTGTTAAGAACTTTTCACAGTGATAGATTGCTTACATTTACCAACTTCTCTCATTCTAAGTACAACTATAAGATTTGGGGGTCAATATGCATGCAAGATACTGCTGCTACTTAGAGAAGTACGGACCTATGAAACTTCCCTAATATAGATATTATTGTCCAAAGATTTAATGGCACCATTTACTATTCCAGAGAAAGAAAATAAAATTTTATCACGATGACTTAAACTGGAAGCAATCGAAAGCTTCGGAACAGATCTTACAACTTAAAACGGAAGAAGAATGATCGTGAAACTAGTTGTTTTGGTGAAAAGGCATATCACAAGTCGAGTGCTAAGTTAAAATTGCTTGAATAGCAGCACCTATAAGACTCTGCATCTTAATTTATTTCATGAAACATAAGTTATACTATCCGCCAGCACTGGAAGACCTGAAGGTGATTTCTCATACTGAAGAACGATTAAAATCAGTGTCCTACACAGATATGATGCATGTAGTTCGACAAAAGGCAATATATGTTATTAATTTTATTTTTAACATGCAACTGGGATGCAAAGTACACCCTGTCAATAGTGGTGTGCTGCAAATGATTCCGTGGTGAAAGTTCTTACCACAGATACAGGGTTTCAAGCAATAATAGTAACCATCCTTTTACAAAAGTGAATATGCAAAGACTCCAAAAAGAAAAGAAAGGACAAAAAGAGTTTAAGGAACGAACCTCTTGTTTGATGGCCTTTCTGGAGGGGTAACATGATGATTCACATCCTACAAATTTACATTTAGCAATAGTTTAAGAACATTCCTTCGTTATATATGGGGCTGGAGTAAATATATGTAGAAAATGGACCGCTGAAATGAGCTTTTGGTTAAGGATCTGTTGGCTGCAAGCAATTCCCTGTGCAATATTAAACTAAAATTGCATTAGAAATAAGAAATATGCAATTAGCAGCTGGAGAGTAGTAAAATCTTTTCAAGATTACTCATGCCTGCATTTCTTTGCTGAAACTCTTACAGACATCATTTTTAAACTTTTGCATACACAATTCAATCTTCACAGGTAAAGCTGTGAGCAAAGAGATCATATCATGTGAACTTTCTTGATATGCGTATTGGCCAAGCTGATCACAAATTGTGCTCACAGCTCTGTTGAGGTTAACTTGAAAATCATCTTGCCCTTGTTCTGAATAGTACATTAACCAAATTAGAGGAACCATATCCACGAAGCCCTCTAAAAAGAACTTCACATTTATAGGAATGAAGTGTTACTACCACTAATTGCAATGTGTTGTCGCTAACATTCAACTTCTGCCGAATGCTTTCCACTGCAAGTGATTCAAGAATGAGAAATAACAAATAATTGGTACATCCATTTTAACATTTTATAATGATTAAAACCAGCTGAGTACTCTAGTGCCCTAAAAACCTCTTCTACTTCTGTCCTTGACTTGTGATTGTACATATGCTATTTGATGTTTTAATCCAACCACAAAAATACTTACTCTCCAATGCTAGTTCCTTTCTTCCTTTGTTTACTTGCATAATATCACTCTGAATGGAATCCAAGATCATCCCAAATCTGCTCAATGAAGTCTCCATCATCCCAATCCTGTATTCAAGCTCTTCATTGATCTGATATGGTATGGCAAGAAACAAAAATAAGTAACTAATGCAAGAGTAAGCATGCATCTTATCCTTTAATTAATTAGTAAAAAGCATTCCCCACAGAGATTTTCCAAATGATCAAATCCGATATACCTTGGCCTCAATCATATCTAGCAACAAGAATTAAAGTACTGGGCTGCAAAGTAGCTAGATATCAACTGAAACATGTAGACTTGCTCCTCTGTTCTGGAGCATGCCATTTGCGCAAAAATTTTGTGGAGGATCTTGATATTTGATTTTGACTCTCTTCTCGTGTATTGTTGATTGGTGGCAATGAAGATAACCTTTTTGTTGAGGTCTCTCGCTCTTGGGAACCAAATCTCTGCAAAATAAGAGCACGAAGTACAATATTCACATTAAAGTTTAAAGGGAGGAAGAAAAAATTAAGTGAATCACATTATGAATTTCCTCTCATCCGGGTCATTTTTTCTAAGGTTAAAAGCATTTAATGTCAGTGCTTCTCCTCCTAGAAAGCTATAACATAAAGGGGGAGACAATCAACTGATGTCCTTCTTATTGAATGTTGTACCACACAATCTTAGGAGTGAATAAGATGGTAATGCGCTGATTTAAGTTTGGGATCTCACACTACACTATAAGTTTACACCAGCAACATCAAGCAAACAAACCATTAAACACAAATTTGGCTCAAAAGTTAAAATTTGGTAAGTTCTAGAAAAGTTCAAATTCATTTTACATGTGATCCATAGCACCAGCAGTTGTAACAATATTTTTGTAATTGCTTCAGTAGGTCCCTGTAACCCTAACTGCATCTGTCTTTTGCTCTAAAAGATTAACCGGATGTTCATTGCTTTAGGCAAACATGTAGATATATGTTAACTAAATATCACAAGCTAATAATCTCAAGTGTAGCACAAACTATAATACATGACCAATGATTTTAATTGTCTTTGGTACTTCGTTCAAGAGTCTTTATGGAAAGTCATGTAGCCACTTCTTTAATTAACCTTCAAATTACTTTAACATTTTGCACGAACTGACCAAAAAAATTCCACCTATATAACTTATAAGGTAACACAAACTCGGTTAAGTCTCTTTTTAGCCAGCCAGGAGCCATTACGAAATATCAACATGCAAATCACCTCTCTGTAAATTAAACCTCTTTCCCCAGGATTCTGCATTTAACCTGCTCTAACATTCACAGAGATACACTTAATTGAGGAGACTTCAAGCAGAAGGAAATATCCAAACCAGTTTCTACTAAGTAACACTTACAACAGAAAGGAATACTAATTTAATGCATTCATAAACTTCAATATGGAACATAGATTCATATTACAATCGAAAAAAAAAAATCAACTACTATGTAGAAAAAGACAAACCACCTATTATGTAAATTCTCAGTTCTCACAACTCTTAAACAGATCTCTCTCTCTTTTTTGTCTTCGACCAAACGTAGGAACCTTTGCTTCTATCTCAAGAATTCTAAACAAAGTTAGGAGAAACTTAACCTAAAATGTCGGTACCCAAGATAGTTTCATCCACTATTGTTTTCATACAAAAAGGTCTCCCAGTCAGAGGCAACAGAGCATTCTTACTCGGATGCATCTTGATGTTCACTTTTATCGGTTTTCCCAACCTGGGGTGTCTTTAAAGCTGTCAAATGACAAGGAAAAAGGGTAAAACAGAATTAGGACAGTCCAAGTGATTGTCATAATGACTATCAAAAGACTATCAGTAAAAGAATCGAGTAATATACACTTGGTACACATGAATCTAAAACCTAGTCACAGTTTAATGTACACTGTTCCACATATCACGCATAACACTGCACTTTCTAGTCTGTTTATACACTTTTACCAACCTGACTTTTATCAGGTGTGATTCCTGAAACAGTGTGCCCTGTCTGTGAGCCAGAGCAAACTGTAGCTTAAAAAATGAAGTGGTTCATTTGATACATTAATAGGGTCAGGTGGAACAAAAAAGTGAATTCAACCCTTACATGCGATAGAGGATCCAGCAAGGCAAGTTAACCTTGATTTTGTGTTAGCCTCGGCTAATGGATTTGTCTTCTCCTTACTAACCATACGAGTGTCCCAAACACGTACAATACCGTCTGAAGATGCAGATGCTACTATATACAGATCATCATCGCTAGCACCTTCACTCTTAGAGAGCACAACTACACCCTTCACACGTGCCGAATGAGCATCCTCGATGCAGTACGTTACCTTTCCGCTAGTTGTGTCCCAAGCTGTGATATTTTATCCTCTCCACCAGTAAAAAGAATTCCATTCTGCCAGAATACAAGTATATTTTGAGAAATGAGATTCCCCTTCCAAGGCATGAAAATGATGTTTATTTTTTGTCTTATTGTAAATATGACAAATTAAGACTATTCTGTGGATAATTGTAATACTGCTATAAGACTCCATGCAGGCATGCACTCATTTTAACTCACTGATCATCGATGACTGTGGTACACTGCAGTTCAGTGAGATAAAGCACCTCGATATCTAGACTTTTAGAGAATATGCTTAATAAAAAAAATACAAAACTATATATGAAGGCAAACTTAAAGATGACTATAGGAGTTACTCTCTATTCAAAAGTACACTTAGAGAGTCACCAGACATTAGAGCTTGCCCAAATTTTATATACAAGTTCTCTTAGCCCCACACCCAGCTAAACAAGCACAAAGCATAGATAAAGCATGGCCTAGAGCAGCCTCTGAGCTAAAGGAAAACAATGCAACCGGATCAGCTTTAAAAGAGTTGGTGAAGCAGTACTATGGAATTTAATATGGACAATGGATATTCCATACGCTATATTCGTAAAAATGAACAGTGAAACACTACTATTTTATCCAATTTATAAAGGCAAGAGAATTAGGGCGAACATAAAATGTAAGATTTTCAAACTTTTTTTCAAAAGTTGTACATGTCTAAGATGTTAATTGTTCCCAAGCTTCTAGCCTGCCATAATCCTAAAAGTACAAAAATCATTTTCTTGTTAAAGATGCTCTTTTAATTAAACATATTGCTAAATATTTGAGTAAGCTAAACGAAAAAGAATTGTGCACCATTTTCTTTCTACTTTCATTTTCAGCCTCCTCAAGTCCAATATTTTATTATGATTCATGCAGATCCATTCAGCTGCATTTAGTACAAACAAAATATAATCCCCTATTGACATCCCACCGAGCTTGGGTTTCCTATTAAAATCATGACTCTTTCTTACTCACCAACCCGATAAGAATATAAACATTCACACACTATAGGAATGAAGTTTATACTAGTCCACTAGTGATTTCCAATTCAATCTGTTTTCTTCTCCAGCGCTGCCAAGGGAATCTTGTAATTCGGAGGCTAATATATGCCACTTCCAACTGGATAATTTTCACTCCCTCCCCCCACCCCCCCTGTCCCTCCCTCACACTGCTTATGATACATATCTGTCACCTCCACATTTATGAGTCCTGCTTCAGTTGGTATGTAAATCTTTTCTCCTTAATATTATTGTCTTTCTATATAATAATCTCATTTTCCTGGTGGCAAATTGTATGCCTAAATCCAGAAAGTTGTCAGCTTGTTCTCATTTGTTTATAACATCAATCTGATTATATTTTTTATGGTAATACTTGTCACAAGTCATTACTCAAGCTTTCTAGGATGTTTGATAAGGCAATTATTTGTTTAATATTTCTGTTGCTTTTCCCTTATTTCTTGATCTGTACATAGAAAATGAGTGCGCTGTTATTAGCTTTAGTTATATATTTTACCTGTTGCAGATCACCTTGGTTAGGTGTTTTTGTTTTTCTTTTGGGTGGTTCTAAAATGGGCAGAAGCAGAGAAAATGGGAAGAAACAAACTATAATCGCAACTCGTTAACATCATGGTTATGGTGAGAATAACACTAATACATTTTGTATTTAACTCATTTCTAATGCTCCAAAGGAGCTCAACAATAACTACTTAATAGTCCATCCTTTTTCAAACACTAAATGAAATTATAAACATCTCTTCTCTCCTAGCATGCTCTCTACAATTAAATTAAGGTTAATGCACTAGTCATCCGTATCTTCCCAGTAAAACATGTAAACAAATGATTATACTAATAACTAAATTAAGTATCAAATACTACATTTAATTTAAATGTAACATAATAAGGATTTTAGGACATACTAATTCATAGTAAACAACTTCCCGGACATTAGCAAAAACATTATCCTAAGTTACTCAACACAAACTAAAATTAATTTCACATACAAAATAACCAAACAAAGAGAAAAACAAATATGAAATTAAAAAACTAACATACATTTCCGGGAGCAGCGCAAAGAAGCTTCTTCTGGCCCTCCAATTCCAAAACCAACTTAGCATCCTCCGACTCATGAACCGAAACCTTGTCATCCATAACCATAAAAAACCTCTCCACACTCCCATCAAACTTGACAATGGACGCTTCCTTCCCCAACCGACAATAAAACTCCGTCTCCCCCTCACCAAATTCACCATCCCTAAACAACAATCCCTCCCAACCGTCAACGCCAAAGTCCCCGTCTTATGCACACTCAAACCACTAATCCCCTTCTTATGCACACTCAAATTCTTCAACAACACAAACGGGTCTGCATCGTAAATCGACGCGGACCCGTCATCGAAACCCGCAAGCAAGTTCCTAGGAAACGATGAATCAAGCGAAACAAAGGAGATTGCAGTGATTGTTGAAGTTGGGTCATTGAGGGAACCGATTTCGGAGGAAGCGGAGAGGTCGTAGATTTTCATTGTGTCGTCGGAGCCACCGGAGACAGCGGCGACGGATTTGATGGGGGGGATGTGGGAAGGGAAGGAGAAGATGGGAGTGATGCAAGCACAAATGAGCTGGTTAGTAAAGTGGGCCAATTACTAGACAAGGTGGACAAAAGGAATGTTGACATGGGCGGTGACAAGGCATGGTTAGTAAAGTGGGCCAATTACTAGACAAGGTGGACAAAAGGAATGTTGACGTGGGCGGTGACAAGGCAAGCATTGACAGCAATGAATAGCTGGTGGAGGGATCAGGATGGAAGAAAGGTTGTTATGGCTGGGGACCACTCATATGGGACTAGGCCACAATCCAAATGGAGTCATGTACTGATTGTTAGACTCAATTCATTTTCATTTGCATTAAGGTGTCATTTCATTTTCATGTAGCTAGGAGAGTATTTAAACAAGAGAGGTGTGGGATTATGTTAGGTTGGTTGTATGAACTTCTCTCTCTCACTATTATCTTGTTCTCAGTAATGAATATAGTTAATATCTTCGAAGCTGCTATTCTTTGTTGCTAGCTTCCTGGAATTAGCTTGTTGATTATCTAGTGTTGTTTTTTATCAATCTTGTTTATTAGACTTATATCACTGGTATCAGAGCATAACTTTCCTTGGACAAATGGCTCAAGGTAGGAACAACAGAAACACAGAGACTCAAGGAGATGAGGGAGGACCGTCGGAGTTTCAACATCTGGAAACGTCTGTCAAGGCCCTTCTAGAGGAATAGAACCAACTGTTACGCCATATTTTCGGTTGCCTCTAATATCTCCCAAATTTCCAAATACGAATCTAATAATAATTAACTTAACCCCCAAGTTAATTATTTCCTCTCCTTGAAACGAGGAAATAATCAATCTCAATCAATTAATAACGGAAAATATCTTCAAACGATATTCTTCAAATCAGGAAGATATCACAACGATAAGATTAAATCAGATAAAATCAGTAATTACCCAGATTAACGAAGTTTATCCCTAAAGTCTCTAAGGGATAGACACAAATCAATTTCACAGAACTGCGTTGGCTTGATCTTTATAAATATAAGGTACGCAGGCATCTTGGAAAAGGATCCGACACATCTAACAAGTCGAGACACCTCTCAAGTCCAGCCCCAAATATCCAAAATCCCAAATCCCCCTATTTTCATAATCCGTTATTCCAGCAACCTCCGAAATCTGTTATCACCAAATTCCTCCGTTAACAATTGGCGCTAGAAGGAGGGGATTATTTATTGATTGTGGAGGACAATCAACTCACACGCATGGGGGGTTATTATGGATCTGGAGCTGCTGTAATGGAGGAGCTAAGCGGTGGAGGCGGTGGATCTATTCCGAATTAAGATAAGTTTTCTTGTGATTTTGTCTATACAAGTTAATTATCTTATAAAATTGTCGGAATTCGATGATTTTTAATGATTCGGAAAGCTTGTTAAATTGTCTATAACTTTCTTTCTTTGAGTTTTCTCAGATTATATCTTGATCTATTCTCGAAATCACAAAAAACAATCAGATCTCGTTTTTCAGCATCAAGAAGGAGATCAGCATACGTTTTCTTTGATTCCCGATTCGTTATAAGTCCGTTTTTAATGAGCCATATATCATCGGAAAGATATTTTCGTTATCTACAACTTTTGTGTTTTGTGTTTTTCCAGAAAAAATCGTTTAGAAGGTCAAAAACGCGAAAACCAGATCTAGACAGAATTTGAATTGTGAAGATTTTCAAGATTTTAGGTGTAATTTTCTTGATACATGAGTTTGGAAGGCTCTTAATTAAAGAGTTTATTATTTTAGAAGGCCCTCTTCTGTGGGTAATATTTTAGAAGGTCCTCCTTTATAGGGGTTAATATTTTGGAAGACCCTCCTTTACATGGGTAATATTTTGGAAGGCTCTTATTCGAAAGTTGATTGTTTTTGAAGACCCTTTGGGATGAGAATATTTTTTATATATTTTTTGAAGACCATTTGGGTGTTGCTGATATTTTTTAGAAGAACCTTCAAGTGTCACTGATATCTTTTTTGGAAGAATCTTAGAATATTGATATGGCTTTGGGAAGATGACCTCCTCTAAGGAGGGTCTCCCTTATTTTTTGTGATAGACGACCTCCTCTAAGGAGGGTCTCCCTTATTTTTTGTGATAGACGACCTCCTCTAAGGAGGGTCTTCGTGATTTATTTAAAAGATGATTGCCTCTAAGGAGAGTCGTAAGGACAATGAAGAGATCTTCGAAAAATCCACCTCCTGTGAGGAGGGTATTTCTGGAATGGGGAACGATCTCCTTTGAGGAGGGTATCCCAAATTATCAAAATCCTTGCAAAAACCGTACTTCCGGGGGGATGTCCGTACTTCCGGCGTCTCATCAAGGTTCGAGCTTCGAAAAGTCCACCTCCTGTGAGGAGGGTATTTCTGAACAAAAAACTGATCTCCTTTGAGGAGAGTACCCTAAATTACTAAATCCTTGCAAAAACCGTACTTCCGGAGGGGATGTCCGTACTTCCGGCGCCTCATCAAGGTTCGAGCTTCGGAAAATCCACCTCTTGTGAGGAGGGATATCTCTGAAGCATTTATGGAAATTCTGGTGGATATGACCTTCTTTGAGGAGGATATTGTAACACCCCTAGATCCGGGGTCCGGGATCCGGTGGTTACGGTTTCCAATTCTGTCCACAATAATTGAACTTTCCTTAACATAAAATAAATTACGTCTCTATAACCCAACACAACAATATAAAACACACCCGTTATAGTCCCAGAGATGAAATCAGAGTAACAATCAAATTTTTATTAATCACACTATGAGTTCTTACAATCCAAAAGAATTTCAATATAAATACATACTCTTTGCCATCCATTTACATAAGTCATACTAGACCATATTCTTGGTACTGAAAGAATAAATATACCCTACCAATAGCTTCTTCTTCAGCTCTGGTAGTCTCATCGTCCTCGCCCGCGTCGAGTGCGCCTTGTGCGAGTCATCTGGTCTAGCTGTTGTTGTGATATAATAATAAAGCAAGGGTGAGCAATAGCCCACCAACAATAATATATAACTGAACGATAATGTATAACAGTTCAAAAGTATCTTTCAAACCATATGCCATGCATTTACGGAAATGATGCCAGTATAATATGAACGATTAAGTTACAAGGTAACTTAAAGTATTTGTTTGTAGAAATATCTGCTACATCAAAGTAAGCGAGATATTTTTATTGTTATTAAGAAGAGGAACTTGCAAGAAAAGGTTGCAATTCCAATTATGACCCTTTTCCAACTCTGCCAACAGTAATCATGTTGCAGGAAATAAATAAATTTGGATGATGAACCAATGATGGAGTATTCACCGCGCCCGCTGTTCCAATCTTGATGATCAGTCGAGATCATACAGCTCAATTTAGATTTACTACCGGTAGAAGGAAGAACTGACGGCTTTACTTGTATACCGCCTTACTAGCTCTCCCCGGCCAACGGTTGGGCCAAAGGGGATGGACCGGCGCTACTCGGCCTCTTACACGACTCCTAGTTCAAATAGAATTCATGATTCTGAATGTAACGTTCGTCCCCCTTTCCCCAAGTATAATACTTGTTGATAAGACTCCACAAAGTAGTCGTATCTAGTTGGAAAGGAAAATTTACCAATAACTCCCAAGCTATTACTTGGTAACGGATATCAACTTGTTCCAGTAATCTTACCCCTCGAAAGATGAGAAGGTAAGCAACGACTTAATAAGTCAACAGCACCCGAGTTGCGGGTGAAGGGAATACTTTATGACCGGGAAGTCGACAAGATAAATAACATTTTCCAAGTAAGGTTCCCTTATTATTAAGGGGGTAGACTCAAAGAAAAATGATGTCTGAGAACCTTTCTTGATATAAGATTAATAATAATATGACTCCGAGATATTTTCTGTAATAATCGAAGAAGATAAACCTTATCGACGTTATTCTAAGTATGGAATAAATATCCAGAGAATATTTATTGAGTTAAAATATTTAAAGAATATTTGGGAATATGAAAGAATATCTTTAATCAGAGTATTTCTCAAAATAATCCCTGAAGAAATATTAGGAGGATATTTATTGAATAAATAAATATTTAAATGAATATTCAAAACAATATTCATTAATTAATAAGACCTGAAAAGAATATTTAATGTAATATTCATAATTAATTAGGAATTTAAATGAATATTCAAAAGTAATATTCATTTAATGAATAATATCCTAAATGAATATCAAGTAATATTCATTTAGTAATCCAAGCCTTAAGGAATATTCGAGATAATATTCGGTAATTAAATCAAGCTTCAGATGAATATATTAAAATAATATTCATCAAGTATTTAATATCTTAAATGAATATTCAAAAGTAATATTTATTTAATAAAATAATATTCTAAAAGAATATCCAAATAATATTCATTTAATAGTCTCATCTTTAGAAGAATATTCGAAATAATAGTCGATAATCAATTCGACTCTGAATGAATATTGAGAAATATTATTCGTTGAATAGTTACGTTCAAATAATTATTTGAAGTAAGGATCGATAAAATAATTAGTCTCGAACGAATATTCAAATAATATTTGTCGCCCAAATAATAGAAAATATTTACTTAAATATTTTCCTCCGAGGAAATCTCGATATATCAAGAAATATTGACTCCCGGTCTATATTCGATGAATAAGATATATGCGCCCTTCTCTGAGGGTCTTACAATAACCGGCTTATAACTGATGTATAACTATCTAGCTTATAAGCCAACAATAACATTCAGGGAACAAGTATATCAATTCAACTTGAAAGTAGGCATGCATGCAATGGCATATGTATATCAGCAATCATATATATATATTTATTCAATCACAACAACAGCCTAAAAGAAGGGAATTGAAACTTGCCTGGTAGTCGAGTACGGTAAGGGGTAGTGGTAGCGGGTCCCGGTTCAGCTTGGTGATCTATAAATAACCAAGGCATTCGGGATTAATCACTTAATATATTAAAAGTTAAGTTATACTTAACTCGAAACACGTTCTCGAGTTATCTCGTTATACCCCTTTTTGTGGATTACTTTTATCACTGATCCGACCCGACATTCGTTCGTTAATACGACATGTCATTGTACTTATACTTGGGACATACTTAAGTCATATGAGTTCTAAGGTCGATCGTTACGAACCAATACTATACTCCGAGTTTTATCGCCCGTTTTCTAAGTGTTTTACCGAAGTTATAAAAGAGTCGTCTTTTAGGGGTTCGTTCGCGTTTAACCTCGACTCGAACATTTTTAATAAATCGAAAAATGATCCTTTTGACATACGGTTTTCTTTCACACCTTCCTTTTTACCTCTAGTATTTATTTACCAAGATTTGCCATGACGTTACATAGTTTACGAGGGTTCAATTACAGTTACGAACTTTCGTTTACGGATTCGAACTACTTTTAGTAATTTGGTTGTAAATCCTAAACCGTAAGTCCGTTTCACGTGATCTTTATATCAAAACGAAGCTTAGAGCATTACCTATCCTATCATGGCAGATTGCAAAGCTAGGAAGTGAGTTACATCTACTGTCCAAGTTGTTTTTCTTAAGGTTAACGAAATTTCGGCATTACGACGGCTATATATCGAACGTTCCAAAAATTATAACAATCCAACCAAGCCACACCGGGCATCCACACAACTTATCACATGATCATGAACATCATCAAGTCCAGATCATACCAGTTTACCACAATAATTAACATGCTTTCTTGCTCAACTAAATCACTTACTAATTATGCTTATAATCATGCTAACATCATAACCAAGCTTAGCTCATCAAAAACATCCATAAACTTAAAGTTGATCTAGGGTTTCAAGAGTGTTATACCTTCTTGAGAGTATGTACTAGCCTTACAAAGCTTGTTATAGTCCTTGGATAGCCTCAGGGTAGCTAAGATCAACCATGAAAACAAGAAAAATCAAAGATTAGTTCATGAAACACTATTCATCCTCCTCTTTCATGATTTTTTTGAAAATGGAAACAAAGGAGTTTGGACTTGAAATTTTTAGGAGATTGCTTTTATGAAATATAGGACTCACCATAAAAATTTGATGATCAAACAAGGAGTGGAAGCTTGGTTTGGAAATCTAAAAATTCCAAAAATTCGAAGTCTTGTTTCTTGAGGGGAAAAACAGGGTGATTTTCTTGAATTTATTTACCTATCCAAACGATCTTCAAAAATTATGAAATTTTGAACGAATACTCTACATATATTGAGGAAGCTATGGTTAAAATTTGGTGATCTATGAATGGGTAGAAGTGGAGATATGAATTTTTCTTTGAGGAGTGTTCTTGCTTGGCAGTTTTGAAGAATGGAGAGAATGGAGTTGTTTTGCTTGGTTGAATTTCAATAATGCATAAAGTGATGTAAGTTGGATAATATCTCATCCTAAAGCTACTTTAATAAAGGTGTGATGCAATGCATGATGTCATTTGGGGCATGTGTTAAGAGGTGTGTTAAAGAAGTTAACACTTGGTTGATCTTTGGATGGAATTCATGCTAAGTATTAGTTCCAATCTCTAAGTGTGCTAGTTACTTGAGTCACCACTTGGTTGCTAGATATTTTCTACTAGCACATGCATGCATCTTGATTCCCGGCTTGTTTCTGTGTCCGGTTATTGCCCGTTTCGATTGATCGTTCGTGAGAATATTTCACGGATTTCTAATTAGGGTTTACCGGGAATCCTTTTTAATATTAATACTTTCATTCTCCATCTTTCATTCTAACTTTCCAATTTATATTCCTTAAATCCATTCGTTAAATACTTAAGGCTATCAGTGTCCAGGGAACTCTCGGAGAAAATAAAAGTGCGGTTTTTCAGAATCCGACAGCTTTTACATACACTTATTTTCCCCCTGGATCACTAATACGAACTCGGAAATCCGTTCCGAATACTTCTATATAGTGTCGTCTCATATTATTATATACTCCCACCACAACGCTATTCATTCTGTATTCTTTACTTGTTCCCTTAGGGTTGTATAATTGTCCGTATTCTCTTTCGATCGTTCCTTAACCTTTTTACGGAACTACTGGATTAATCGTTACCGATCTGGATGACATGAGAATATTCTCCTGCTTGAGATTGCCATATCTTATTCCCTTAGAAGATAGATTATTCTTACCTATGTTGTTACCCTTTAGCATTCTTCAAGACATAGAAATAATAAAGTCGAATTCCATTCATTCTTTCCAAATATCAATTATTACATTGTAGCCATAACCACTCCTCAGTGGTTTCCTACCTTCATTCTTAAATCAATATAATAACATCCCAAAATATCAAATCCTCAAAGTTAATATCTCAATTCTTGGATTATAATAATATTTAATCCACTGTCCGGTCAAATATTATACCGAAAAGAATTTGGAATTTCTGAATTCTGATCGTCTCTGCATTCACTTATTTCCTCCGCGTATTACTAATATGACTTCGAAACATCCATATCACGTCCCGTACATAGGGTGGAGTGAAAAGTTTTCCAACTTACAAAATCACTATTCGTCCACCAAATTACTATGCACATACAGGAAACACTATGCACGTACGGGAAATACTATGCACGTACGGGAAATACTATGCACGTACTCATTTCCCTTCAAGGATCAATTAGCTCCTTTCTGGATGGTAGATTATTCTTATCTAGGTCCTCAACCATCGAATTACTCTATTCTGACAATATACCAATGCATCAGGATCATTGTCCAAAGCAATGTCCATTCATTACAATCATTGTTCTTTGAAACCACCATTCATTAGAGTTGGTGACCTTGCTGTCGGAATCATTGTTTCTCATTTTATCATTACTTAATAAAAAGTTTTAATTATATCCAAAATTTGGGGTTCTTACAGTCTCCCCTCCTTAAAAGGATTCCGTCCCGGAATCAGGTAGGAAGCAAAGAGTCGTTTGCCTGTCGTTCACTCTTTAGCTTCCCGGTCAATTCTTAGTCGTTCTACCCTTCCTCAGCACATCTTCTAGTGCTACAATTCATACTTTATCCTTTTTCCATCAACGTTGCTACTTTTCGTACAACTCACTATCCGGGTTATACTCTTACTCAGTCTTATCCTTATTGATACCTGCAGTAACATTGGTATCACTATCACCCTACGATTCGGAGGTAACCTCGCTCGTACTGTGCATTTCCTGATCGCTTTAATCTTCGTAATCTCGATCAATATAGAGAAGTGGAAAGATTTATTGAGAGATCACTATGATCAATTGAACATTTGTCATATTGCATAGTTAGTACAGAAGGGGGCCAGCCTTTAGTACTTGACAAGCAATTAAACAAGTCATTGCATTCCACTTAGACTTCTATCACATAGACAGATAGTCACGTAGCAGTACCTCCCCTCCTAAAAGGGTTGTTCTTCTCAATTCATAAAGAAGATGAATAAGAGAGAAGAAGAGAAAAGAGTTCTAATGGATTATAGAAAGCTTTCATGATTGTAGAATATCATACTCAGAATTTACCTCTGAACTATAGAGGTTTATCAAAGAAGAAATTAATCATAATTATATCCAATACTATTTGATCGCAATCTCACATGTCAACATATCTTGCTGCTTTGTACATTATTCTATGGACAAATACTCTTGTTCAATCTTAGCGATACTCACATTCGGGAAATCCTTCAACCTTTCAGGTTAAATCTTAGATTTCTCACTTGACATCATTATTACTGACATCCCATATCATGTTACTAGCTTTTTCATAACTATAATATTGACACTATCAGGTTGTCATCCTGAGAATTCATTAGAAAACCCATTCATAACATTCCTTGCTTCTCATTCCATAGTTGCTTCCCCAGCCTTTTCTTTATCAATCACATCCTTCTTATTAGCTGATTCATATAATCTACTTCTGCCAACCTTGTTTTTCATTACTTGTTCTTTTCTATCCGTGGTTTTCCACAGGTTGTCTTTCGTAAGTCAGACCAGGTCGCATATCTACATGCTCGTACTCCTATCATCTGTTGAACATCTGCATTTTACTGGCGTAGCCTGGCCACATGAAAACCCGTTATGACCGTGCCATAATTTTGGGGGTAAGGCTGGCTCGAATACCGCCGTCCGAACACTTTAAACTCTCAAGTGGCCCAATAAGTCTTGGGCTCAACCGCCCTTCCCTCCAAGTCTCATTAATTCTTTCTACGGGAATACGTTTAGCATCACGAATTATCAACCTCATATTCTTTATCTTGTTTGTGCAGAAGTACACTAACACAAACTTGCTTGTCATTCATCAACATGCCATTTAGCTTATCAATAGCAGCACTTTCTTTATCTTTACGTTGTCATCTCCTTTCTTAGAAGAATCACCATCGCTTGTTGTTTACGTAGTGCGTTAATAGCTAACCCTACGGGTTTCAAATCCCTTAGGGAGACAAAGTAATCATTATTCCTTATCCATAAGGAACACTTCCTGAACTTGATGTAGATATAACGTGAAGCAGATAGAATTGCAGAAGAGTTTCAAGCATCGCAGCTAGGTCCGGTTGATGAAACTATCACTTATGCATCTTCCATAAAAGACTGGAAACTTAACGGTTTACTTCATCAATTTTGTACCATGGTCCTGGTTTGCCTCAAAACGGGGCCTTCTAAGGTACGTAATATGCTTAAGACTCCATCAGGAATCGAATCTTTACTTAAACTATTATTACTGTTAATTCTTGCACAGTCATCAGAAGGAATGTAAATTCCTCCATTCCGATATGACCTTCAAGGTCCTACCAAATATCATCCTGTTTCTTAGGTATGAAAATTTGTAATTATTCCTTTATACTTAGATTGTCGGCCACCTCATTGGCCTTTCTTGATGATAATGTTTTCTTGTAAGGTTTCGTAGGCCATCCTTATCATTCCTACGGTATTTTCTGGGTACCGGGTATATCAAAATGTCATTGATCAATACTCTAATAATTCTATTTATGTTCTTTCCAGAACTCTTTTTAATAATCCTTACCAGTCATTGTTGCCTTAGCAAGTCCAGCTCATATCATCTGAAGTCATAATGTCGTTATTAGGGTTAATGCCACCCCTTGTGCATTCCCCAGGGTTTGTCTTAATTTATGGATATCCTATCCTTAATTCAACTGCCAAGGAATTCTTGCATCTTATAATTGGCAATCAGATCATGTATCCTTAATAAAGGTCTTTTTTTTTTCAATCATTCTCATTTGATAATCGATCGGTGGTTTAATGCCACCCTCTTCTTTCAGACAGTTGTTAGCCTATTTGGCCTTCCAAAAAGGCAACGTATGCCAATCTCTTCTCTTACCGAACTTGTTAATGGTAGCAAGGATGTTCTGGAAGATATTGGTCGAGTTCAACGTGAATCTCTTAGTGCTTATCGTTCTTCGCAAAGGTACTTGCCTCAGACAAAATTCCTACAGCATAATGTTCAATTTCTGACCTTTTCTATACCCTCTTCATATACCTTCATTGTTTACTTTCCTCCGTCATAATATATTCATGGTATTCATGATACCCTAACATCATACATCTCAAGTCACTATACTGCCATTTTACTCGAAATCTTGGACAACCATATACACATGAGTCACTTTAGTACGGGTGACCCCATCCCAAAAAGGTCTAGTGAATTCCCAATCAAAACATGGGTTGTTCGGCAGAAGATTCACACGATCTCATTAATGTTTCCTTTATATCAGAAGCCCTTGCAGTCGGTGCTTTCTTAGAAGCAACCCTGCTTTGTCTTTTCATTGCTGGTCTAGTCACTTTATAGTCCATTGTGACTTGGCCTCAACTGGCCACACATAAAAATATATGATTTTAGGGGTTGGCTAATAGCATTACTTTTCTAGCAATTGCCGGCATAGTGCCTTCTTCTTTGATACCTTTCTACCTTTCCAAAACTTTACTCCATATAAGTCTTAATCGACTACTCGGCACCGTCTCCGGTCACCTTTCCTCCACTTTTATCTTTTCAACTATTCTTATCAATCCTGCGTGCCACACAAGCTTACCATTCCTGGCATAACAGCCTTTTCATTTAAGTCAATCCTGGAATTTCTCAGTCCGGCTAGTTTCTTACTTACATTTCTTATTTTCGTCCAATCTCACTTCATCATTTTATCACTACCGTCGATTGTAATGCTCAGGGTCCGTTTACTAACCCATTTTACAGCATCCTTACCCAAATCACAGGGTTTGCTCCAATTTTTACTCTCTTCCATGACATTCTCTGATAATCAGAAAGACAAGGTTTGCCAAAATTCACCGAATTCCTTTCCAGACTCAGGGAAATTTTGATCAATCTACCCACCTACTGGTAACATTAAGGAGACCAGTTTCGAAACCTGAAGAATAGTTCTATGAACCTCCAAGCAGGTGGAATCATAAGCAGTCATAGTTAACGAAATAATCATCATCGGATTGGAAGTTTACCCACTGGAGAGGAATCAATTATATCCATCCCTTAGAAGGGAATCAATAGTTTCAAACTGAAACCTGTCACAACGTCCTGATATTCAATACTACCAAATGTCGGTCTACCTAACCCTTTATGCGAAGCGTCATTGGAAGCACAAAGTCTCCTTTTTCCATTAAGCAATGCCAGCTCTTGGTCATTACCAATTTCACCTTTTAGCTCCAGGAAGATTTTCTCACATTTTTCTCTTTAACTGCTGATCGTATTACTTGATCTATTATAATTCCGTGTCGGAGTAAACTTAAGGTAACTACTATAATCCATTCAAAGAGAAGAAGAAATTTAATATTCCTCTGAATCACATGCATCTAACGTTTCTGGTTCATCATTTAACTGAGTTGAATTAACTCTATACTCAGTCTCTGGCAGTAGTCTCATTACGAGTTCATCTTGACTCACTGGTCTTATCTTCCGATAGGTTCTGAGATCGTTGTCTTGCTTACTACTTCCTTATATAACTTTACCCAACCATGCTATCACTTCCCAATGTCTTTACTTTCTAAATGATTCATTCATAAAATGAACATTTTCCTTAATAAAACCACCTTATTAACCTCAATTTGGTTCCATAATTTACAACCTACGACACCTGCCTTCTCATGGTGAATTATTACTGACCATATTCATACTAATTCATTTATCAAATGATATGGCACTTACTGCCTCCTTCTCAACTATTCCTAGGGACTCTGTTCCTCACCCTAAATCGATGTCTTTGATAATCATACATCCCTCTAGCTCTTTCTTTGTTAAGATGAAAATCTCTAAGGATTCTCATCTTTTTTTCCGTATAAGATCTCAAGTAATTCTTCCAATCCTTCTTTCTTGCTGGTACTACATCTGGTAGTCCGGCTATGAATTCAACATGCATCTTCAGATCTCTTAATAATATCTCGGTTCTTTATACTCACTTTTCGGAGAACCATATCTTAATCATCACAGTCATTCTGGCTGCGACCCTCATTACCCATGGGTAAGCTCCTTATCCTAACAGGATTTTCCTTATCTGCTGGAACCTCTTCCGGGTCTCCAGTAGGGTACTCCATCGAATTACCCGCTGATCTTCAGCATATAAAGCATCATCGCGCTGTTGCTCGTATGCCTCAAGGTCAGTCGCCTTACTCGTCGATACGATATCGAGCTAAGTTACTATCATTATACTTACGAGTTCCCATAAGGGTTTTATATGTCATCACTACATTAAGTAGTCCGACTATGAA
This sequence comes from Saposhnikovia divaricata, assembly GCA_036435485.1. NCBI lineage: Eukaryota > Viridiplantae > Streptophyta > Magnoliopsida > Apiales > Apiaceae > Saposhnikovia > Saposhnikovia divaricata. The sequence continues at coordinate 8,446,358 of CM071601.1, read as the reverse complement.
CTTGGCAAGAGTTCTTATTATCTTATTGAATTTATTGTTTTAACGTCACCTCATCTCTGGGGTTTATAACGTACGCTCTGATACCACTTCTGTAACACCCCCAGATCCGGGGTCCGGGATCCGGTGGTTACGGTTTCCAATTCTGTCCACAATAATTGAACTTTCCTTAACATAAAATAAATTACGTCTCTATAACCCAACACAACAATATAAAACACACCCGTTATAGTCCCAGAGATGAAATCAGAGTAACAATCAAATTTTTATTAATCACATTATGAGTTCTTACAATCCAAAAGAATTTCAATATAAATACATACTCTTTGCCATCCATTTACATAAGTCATACTAGACCATATTCTTGGTACTGAAAGAATAAATATACCCTACCAATAGCTTCTTCTTCAGCTCTGGTAGTCTCATCGTCCTCGCCCGCGTCGAGTGCGCCTTGTGCGAGTCATCTGGTCTAGCTGTTGTTGTGATATAATAATAAAGCAAGGGTGAGCAATAGCCCACCAACAATAATATATAACTGAACGATAATGTATAACAGTTCAAAAGTATCTTTCAAACCATATGCCATGCATTTACGGAAATGATGCCAGTATAATATGAACGATTAAGTTACAAGGTAACTTAAAGTATTTGTTTGTAGAAATATCTGCTACATCAAAGTAAGCGAGATATTTTTATTGTTATTAAGAAGAGGAACTTGCAAGAAAAGGTTGCAATTCCAGTTATGACCCTTTTCCAACTCTGCCAACAGTAATCATGTTGCAGGAAATAAATAAATTTGGATGATGAACCAATGATGGAGTATTCACCGCGCCCGCTGTTCCAATCTTGATGATCAGTCGAGATCGTACAGCTCAATTTAGATTTACTACCTGTAGAAGGAAGAACTGACGGCTTTACTTGTATACCGCCTTACTAGCTCTCCCCGGCCAACGGTTGGGCCAAAGGGGATGGACCGGCGCTACTCGGCCTCTTACACGACTCCTAGTTCAAATAGAATTCATGATTCTGAATGTAACGTTCGTCCCCCTTTCCCCAAGTATAATACTTGTTGATAAGACTCCACAAAGTAGTCGTATCTAGTTGGAAAGGAAAATTTACCAATAACTCCCAAGCTATTACTTGGTAACGGATATCAACTTGTTCCAGTAATCTTACCCCTCGAAAGATGAGAAGGTAAGCAACGACTTAATAAGTCAACAGCACCCGAGTTGCGAGTGAAGGGAATACTTTATGACCGGGAAGTCGACAAGATAAATAACATTTTCCAAGTAAGGTTCCCTTATTATTAAGGGGGTAGACTCAAAGAAAAATGATGTCTGAGAACCTTTCTTGATATAAGATTAATAATAATATGACTCCGAGATATTTTCTGTAATAATCGAAGAAGATAAACCTTATCGACGTTATTCTAAGTATGGAATAAATATCCAGAGAATATTTATTGAGTTAAAATATTTAAAGAATATTTGGGAATATGAAAGAATATCTTTAATCAGAGTATTTCTCAAAATAATCCCTGAAGAAATATCAGGAGGATATTTATTGAATAAATAAATATTTAAATGAATATTCAAAACAATATTCATTAATTAATAAGACGTGAAAAGAATATTTAATGTAATATTCATAATTAATTAGGAATTTAAATGAATATTCAAAAGTAATATTCATTTAATGAATAATATCCTAAATGAATATCAAGTAATATTCATTTAGTGAATATCAAGTAATATTCATTTAGTAATCCAAGCCTTAAGGAATATTCGAGATAATATTCGGTAATTAAATCAAGCTTCAGATGAATATTAAAATAATATTCATCAAGTATTTAATATCTTAAATGAATATTCAAAAGTAATATTTATTTAATAAAATAATATTCTAAAAGAATATCCAAATAATATTCATTTAATAGTCTCATCTTTAGAAGAATATTCGAAATAATAGTCGATAATCAATTCGACTCTGAATGAATATTGAGAAATATTATTCGTTGAATAGTTACGTTCAAATAATTATTTGAAGCAAGGATCGATAAAATAATTAGTCTCGAACGAATATTCAAATAATATTTGTCGCCCAAATAATAGAAAATATTTACTTAAATATTTTCCTCCGAGGAAATCTCGATATATCAAGAAATATTGACTCCCGGTCTATATTCGATGAATAAGATATATGCGCCCTTCTCTGAGGGTCTTACAATAACCGGCTTATAACTGATGTATAACTATCTAGCTTATAAGCCAACAATAACATTCAGGGAACAAGTATATCAATTCAACTTGAAAGTAGGCATGCATGCAATGGCATATGTATATCAGCAATCATATATATATATTTATTCAATCACAACAACAGCCTAAAAGAAGGGAATTGAAACTTGCCTGGTAGTCGAGTACGGTAAGGGGTAGTGGTAGCGGGTCCCGGTTCAGCTTGGTGATCTATAAATAACCAAGGCATTCGGGATTAATCACTTAACATATTAAAAGTTAAGTTATACTTAACTCGAAACACGTTCTCGAGTTATCTCGTTATACCCCTTTTTGTGGATTACTTTTATCACTGATCCGACCCGACATTCGTTCGTTAATACGACATGTCATTGTACTTATACTTGGGACATACTTAAGTCATATGAGTTCTAAGGTCGATCGTTACGAACCAATACTATACTCCGAGTTTTATCGCCCGTTTTCTAAGTGTTTTACCGAAGTTATAAAAGAGTCGTCTTTTAGGGGTTCGTTCGCGTTTAACCTCGACTCGAACATTTTTAATAAATCGAAAAATGATCCTTTTGACATATGGTTTTCTTTCACACCTTCCTTTTTACCTCTAGTATTTATTTACCAAGATTTGCCATGACGTTACATAGTTTACGAGGGTTCAATTACAGTTACGAACTTTCGTTTACGGATTCGAACTACTTTTAGTAATTTGGTTGTAAATCCTAAACCGTAAGTCCGTTTCACGTGATCTTTATATCAAAACGAAGCTTAGAGCATTACCTATCCTATCATGGCAGATTGCAAAGCTAGGCAGTGAGTTACATCTACTGTCCAAGTTGTTTTTCTTAAGGTTAACGAAATTTCGGCATTACGACGGCTATATATCGAACGTTCCAAAAATTATAACAATCCAACCAAGCCACACCGGGCATCCACACAACTTATCACATGATCATGAACATCATCAAGTCCAGATCATACCAGTTTACCACAATAATTAACATGCTTTCTTGCTCAACTAAATCACTTACTAATTATGCTTATAATCATGCTAACATCATAACCAAGCTTAGCTCATCAAAAACATCCATAAACTTAAAGTTGATCTAGGGTTTCAAGAGTGTTATACCTTCTTGAGAGTATGTACTAGCCTTACAAAGCTTGTTATAGTCCTTGGATAGCCTCAGGGTAGCTAAGATCAACCATGAAAACAAGAAAAATCAAAGATTAGTTCATGAAACACTATTCATCCTCCTCTTTCATGATTTTTTTGAAAATGGAAACAAAGGAGTTTGGACTTGAAATTTTTAGGAGATTGCTTTTATGAAATATAGGACTCACCATAAAAATTTGATGATCAAACAAGGAGTGGAAGCTTGGTTTGGAAATCTAAAAATTCCAAAAATTCGAAGTCTTGTTTCTTGAGGGGAAAAACAGGGTGATTTTCTTGAATTTATTTACCTATCCAAACGATCTTCAAAAATTATGAAATTTTGAACGAATACTCTACATATATTGAGGAAGCTATGGTTAAAATTTGGTGATCTATGAATGGGTAGAAGTGGAGATATGAATTTTTCTTTGAGGAGTGTTCTTGCTTGGCAGTTTTGAAGAATGGAGAGAATGGAGTTGTTTTGCTTGGTTGAATTTCAATAATGCATAAAGTGATGTAAGTTGGATAATATCTCATCCTAAAGCTACTTTAATAAAGGTGTGATGCAATGCATGATGTCATTTGGGGCATGTGTCAAGAGGTGTGTTAAAGAAGTTAACACTTGGTTGATCTTTGGATGGAATTCATGCTAAGTATTAGTTCCAATCTCTAAGTGTGCTAGTTACTTGAGTCACCACTTGGTTGCTAGATATTTTCTACTAGCACATGCATGCATCTTGATTCCCGGCTTGTTTCTGTGTCCGGTTATTGCCCGTTTCGATTGATCGTTCGTGAGAATATTTCACGGATTTCTAATTAGGGTTTACCGGGAATCCTTTTTAATATTAATACTTTCATTCTCCATCTTTCATTCTAACTTTCCAATTTATATTCCTTAAATCCATTCGTTAAATACTTAAGGCTATCAGTGTCCAGGGAACTCTCGGAGAAAATAAAAGTGCGGTTTTTTAGAATCCGACAGCTTTTACATACACTTATTTTCCCCCTGGATCACTAATACGAACTCGGAAATCCGTTCCGAATACTTCTATATAGTGTCGTCTCATATTATTATATACTCCCACCACAACGCTATTCATTCTGTATTCTTTACTTGTTCCCTTAGGGTTGTATAATTGTCCGTATTCTCTTTCGATCGTTCCTTAACCTTTTTACGGAACTACTGGATTAATCGTTACCGATCTGGATGACATGAGAATATTCTCCTCCTTGAGATTGCCATATCTTATTCCCTTAGAAGATAGATTATTCTTACCTATGTTGTTACCCTTTAGCATTCTTCAAGACATAGAAATAATAAAGTCGAATTCCATTCATTCTTTCCAAATATCAATTATTACATTGTAGCCATAACCACTCCTCAGTGGTTTCCTACCTTCATTCTTAAATCAATATAATAACATCCCAAAATATCAAATCCTCAAAGTTAATATCTCAATTCTTGGATTATAATAATATTTAATCCACTGTCCGGTCAAATATTATACCGAAAAGAATTTGGAATTTCTGAATTCTGATCGTCTCTGCATTCACTTATTTCCTCCGCGTATTACTAATATGACTTCGAAACATCCATATCACGTCCCGTACATAGGGTGGAGTGAAAAGTTTTCCAACTTACAAAATCACTATTCGTCCACCAAATTACTATGCACATACAGGAAACACTATGCACGTACGGGAAATACTATGCACGTACTCATTTCCCTTCAAGGATCAATTAGCTCCTTTCTGGATGGTAGATTATTCTTATCTAGGTCCTCAACCATCGAATTACTCTATTCTGACAATATACCAATGCATCAGGATCATTGTCCAAAGCAATGTCCATTCATTACAATCATTGTTCTTTGAAACCACCATTCATTAGAGTTGGTGACCTTGCTGTCGGAATCATTGTTTCTCATTTTATCATTACTTAATAAAAAGTTTTAATTATATCCAAAATTTGGGGTTCTTACAGATATTTTCCGGAATACGTTATGGAAACTCTAGAATACGTCCTTCTTTGAGGAGGGTATTTCTCGGAGTGCTTAATGGAGGATATTTCTTTGAATATTTGCTTTTCAGGGTATTGCTCGAAAAGCTTTGCACGACTCTTCGAATAATGCTTGGATGGCTCTCTAGGATACGTTCTCTCACACCTATAAAACTTATTTTTTTTACATCTCGCATATTGTCTCGTTTACATCTGCATGCGTATTACGGGCACCTAGGTGCTCCATATTTTTTACTAATCTTCCTCTCTTAGCTGTTTTAGTGACTCAGGAAATTTGGAAGATCGAAGCATGCTTAGTTCTCCACTGCAGCAAGCTACACTGAAGAACTGGGGGGTAGTTGTTACGCCATATTTTCGGTTGCCTCTAATATCTCCCAAATTTCCAAATACGAATCTAATAATAATTAACTTAACCCCCAAGTTAATTATTTCCTCTCCTTGAAACGAGGAAATAATCAATCTCAATCAATTAATAACGGAAAATATCTTCAAACGATATTCTTCAAATCAGGAAGATAACTCAGAATGCTAAGTCACACTAATTCAGGCATGTCACACTAATTCTCAAAATATAACTCAGAATGCTAAGTCTATTGCTGCATTGAATGAACTCATTGTGGGATTATCTATGCAAATAAGCAAGCTTGCATCTAATGAAACTGGATCTACTGAATCATCTAGAACTCATCATGTTAATAATACTTTAGAGAATGAAAATGGGCGTAGAACTGCAGATCCTTATTCTAGAACTCATAATTTTGCATCTCGTATGACAAAAGTGGAATTTCCTAAGTTCGATGGCACAGAGTTACGATCTTGGTTATACAAGTGCAACCAGTTTTTTCAATTGAACGAAATAGAGGATTCGCAAAAGGTACGTTTAGCTGCTATCCATCTGGAAGGGAAGGCACTCTAATGGCATCAAAACTTCATGAAGAAGTGTAATAACATTCTTCCCACATGGGTCAAGTATACTGAGGAGATAAATATGAGATTTGGGGAACTTTACGATGACCCAATGGCTGAGCTAAAGGCCTTGAAACAGAGTGGCACAGTACAAGAATATCATGATGAGTTCGATGCATTGGCTAGTAGACTGCAGCTAACGGAAACTTATTTGCTCAGTTGTTACATGGGAGGATTGGAAGAAACTACTCAATTATCTGTCAGGATGTTCAATCCAAAATCTGTGCAACAAGCTTTATGCCTAGCTAAGCTTCATGAGGCTGCGCAGAAGGCTACTAAGGGAAAGGGATATCACAAGCCACCACTTCTCCCTACACCAGCCACCAAAGCCCTACCAGCTATACCACCCAAACCAACTATCACTACTACTGCTCATAACCCTAATAGAAAAACACTGACACCTGCAGAATTTAATGAGAAGAGGGCCAAGAATTTGTGCTTCTGGTGCGATGAAAGGTTTACACCTGGACATAAGTGCAAGGGTAAGAAACCTCAACTATATCATATTGAGGTAGAAGACGATGAGGAAGGAGAAGTTGAGGTACAGGCTGGTGATCAAGAAATTGAAGATTGTAATAATCAATGTGCTCAAATTTCTGTGCAAGCTATGGATGGAGTAGCTGCATTTCAGACAATGAGAATCACAGACCACCATGGGAAGAAGGAGCTTCAACTATTATTGGATAGTGGTAGCACCCACAACTTCATTGATGCACACAAGGCCCTGAAACTTGACTGTAAAGTAGAATCTATTCCACCCATGTGGGTCAAAGTAGCTGATGGAGGCCAATGGAGATGTGATAAAACCATTAAGGAGTTCAAATGGAGAATGCAGGGTGTTGAATTTGTGGCAGATGTACTTCTTTTACCCTTGAGTGGCAGTGATTTGGTGTTGGGCATACAGTGGTTTTCTTCTCTTGGGCCAGTCCTATGGGATTTCCTAAATCTCACCATGCAATTTACCTATAAAGGACATAAGGTGAAATTGAGAGGAGCTAGTGGAAAGAAATTGAAGGATATTCAGTCAAGCAAGTTGGACAAGCTAGTTAACACTACAGGGGAGCTGTCTATGTTACAAATCATTCCTTGGGATGTAGGGTACAGCCCTCAGGTAACTTCACTAACAACTGAACCTGACTGCAACAACTTAGAATTGCAGACTCTACTACATGAGTTTGAGGGTATCTTCAAGGAACCACAAGGGCTACCTCCTAGTAGGGACAACTTTGATCATCAAATACCTCTGAAGGAAGGAACTAATGCAGTAAATCTAAGACCTTATAGGTACCCTGCTCTACAAAAGAATGTCATAGAAGAAATGGTGCAGGAGTTATTAGAGCAAGGAATTATCAGACCAAGCAACAGCCCGTTTGCAGCTCCAATTGTGTTAGTCAAAAAGAAGGATGGTGGATGGAGAATGTGTGTGGACTATCGCCATTTAAACAAGGCCACCATCAAAGATAAATTTCCTATTCCAATCATTGAAGAACTCCTTGATGAACTCCAAGGCACAAAATTCTTCTCAAAAATAGATCTGAAGTCTGGCTACCATTAGGTTAGAATGCACCCTCTTGATGTCTATAAAACTGCTTTCAAAACACACTTTGGACACTTTGAATATTTGGTGATGCCATTTGGTCTCACAAACGCACCATCAACCTTTCAATCCTTGATGAATTTTGTGTTCAAAGCTTTGCTTAGAAAGGGGGTGTTGGTATTTTTCGATGATATATTAGTCTATAGTGCATCATGGACAGAACATATGGAGCATTTGAGGGTAGTTCTGACTTTAATGAAGCAGCATTCCCTTCATGCGAATCTAAAAAAATCCTCATTTGGTGTTACTGAGATCCGTTATTTGGGCCATATTATTTCTGATAAAGGAGTTCAAACTAAACCTGAAAAGATCCAAGCCGTGTTCAATTGGCCCACTCCTCAAAGTCTGAAGCAGCTCAGAGGATTTTTAGGCCTCACACGCTATTACAGGAGGTTTATCCAAGGATATGGTATGATTTGCAGGCCTCTGACCAACCTGTTAAGAAAGGATGCATTTATCTGGGATGAGGGTGCTGAATTGGCATTTCAAGAATTGAAGATCAGGATGGTGGAACCTCCAGTGTTGGTACTACCAAACTTTAACAAGCCTTTTCTAATTGAGACAGATGCATCTGGGAAGGGAATGGGAGCAGTCTTGATGCAAGATGGTCATCCAATTGCATTCATCAGTAAAGCCTTCTCAAAGAAAAATGCTTTGTTATCTGCCTATGAGAGAGAACTCCTAGCAGTGGTGTTTGCAGTTCAAAAATGGCAGCATTACCTAACAGTGCTCCCATTTACAATAAGAACTGATCAACACAGTCTCAAGTACATTTTGGATCATAAATTAGCAACACCATTCCAATAGAAATGGTTGTCTAAATTGGCTGAGTTTGATTATGTGGTGGAGTACAAAAGGGGCCCCCGAGAATAAAGTTGCTGATGCATTATCCAGAATTCCTCATGTTCAACTATTAAGCTTGGCTGTGTCTTCTGTGCAGTCAGATTTGATGGAGAAGTTAAAGCAACACTGGTTAACAGACACCCTCTTACAACAAATTATCCAAGAGATCCAAGAAAATGAAGATTCTCATCCTCACTTCAAATGGCATCAAGGTCAACTTACTAGGAAAGGCAAGCTGGTAGTGGGAGGATGCCAGGAAATCAAACAGTATATCCTTGATTGGATGCACAGTTCACATCAAGGGGGTCACTCGGGGGTAGAAGTGACTCTGAGAAATATCAAAACACTATTCTACTATCCTAAGATGAAGTAGTCAGTTTCTGAATTTATTAGGCAATGTGTTGTGTGTCAGAAATGCAAGGCAGACCTGAAGGCGTACCCAGGCTTACTACAACCACTGCCTATTCCAGGAGGAATTTGGGAAGAAATCACAATGGACTTTATTGAAGGATTACCAAAATCACAAGGAAAGGAGGTTATCATGGTAGTGATTGACAGGTTCAGCAAGTATGCCCATTTTATGGCACTATCTCACCCTTTTTCTGCTATTAAGGTGGCCCGGGCATTCTTGGACCAGGTCTACAAGTTGCATGCCTTCCCTAAATCGATTATTTCTGACAGAGATAAAATTTTCATCAGTCATTTTTGGTCTGAGTTAATGAAGCTGCAGGGAGTACAACACAAATTATCAACAGCATATCATCCTCAAACTGATGGCAAGTTTGAAGTGCTGAATAGATGCGTAGAAGGATACCTACGGTGTATGTGTCATGACACCCCTACAGATTGGGTAAGGTGGCTTCCCTTGGCTGAGTTTTGGTATAACTCAAACTATCACACTGCTATCCAAAAGACACCGTTTGAAGTGATGTATGGCAGACCACCACCTATCCATAGGCCACATGTTCTAGGCTCAACTAAGGTGGAAGCTCTAGACACTAGCTTACAGCAAAGGGATCAAATGGTAGCGGTTCTGAAGCATAACCTCTGCAAGACCCAGAACAGAATAAAGCAAATGGCCTATAAGAACAGGTCAGAAAGATCATTTGAGGTTGGGGAGTGGGTATACCTTAAACTACAACCCTACAGACAATCAACTGTAGCAGCAAGACAGTTTCCTAAACTGACAGCTAAGTTTTATGGTCCTTATCAAATAATTAAGAAGGTGGGAACGGTAGCATATGGACTTAAACTACCTGATACGGCTAGGATTCATGCTACATTTCATGTTTCGCTGCTAAAGAAACATCATGGTCCTATCCCAACTGTACCAGACACTTCCCTCCCTCACTTAGATGAAGATGAGGAGGCAATGAGAAGACCTCAGAAAGTTTTAGAGATAAGGAGTATTAAGAAGAGGAATGTTGCAGTGGTACAATGGCTTGTACAGTGGGATCAGCAATCTGCAGAAGAAGCAACCTGGGAAAATGCTACAGACATTATGAAGACCTTTCCAAATTTTTATCCTTGGGGTCAAGGATCAGCTGATGGAGGGGGCATTGATGCAAGCACAAATGAGCTGGTTAGTAAAGTGGGCCAATTACTAGACAAGGTGGACAAAAGGAATGTTGACGTGGGCGGTGACAAGGCAAGCATTGACAACAATGAATAAGCTGGTGGAGGGATCAGGATGGAATAAAGGTTGTTATGGCTGGGGACCACTCGTATGGGACTAGGCCACAATCCAAATGGAGTCACGTACTGATTGTTAGACTCATTTCATTTTCATTTGCATTAAGGTGTCATTTCATTTTCATGTAGCTAGGAGAGTATTTAAACAAGAGAGGTGTAGGGATTATGTTAGGTTGGTTGTATGAACTTCCCTCTCTCACTATTATCTTGTTCTCAGTAATGAATATAGTTAATATCTTCGAAGCTGCTATTCTTTGTTGGTAGCTTCCTAGAATTAGCTTGTTGATTATCTAGTGTTGTTTTTTATCAATCTTGTTTATTAGACTTATATCAGGGAGTTAGGTTTAGGGTTTGAGGAGAGGATTTGAGGTGTTTGAGTTTGAAGCCCCAAATGAATCTCTCGTATGAGCCTGCTACTACAGACATGCCCTTTGGTGTTTAGAGAAAAGAGTTTGTGTTTGTAAAACCCTAAATTTGTGAAGCGAAATGCCTGCTATTTTACAATGGTTTTTTTTTTGGGGAAGTATTTTACAATGGTCATGCTCGAAGAATATTCAAATAAATATTCGTTTTATCATTTTATTAATAAAACGACTATTTATTTGAATATTCTTTTAAAAATATTTCATTAAGGATTTATTTCTTTATAAATATTATTTAATTATTTAATAAATATTTCAAAATTATTTTAAAATTCTATTTATTCTTTAATTATTCATCAAAGGTTTAAAAATTATTTTAAATATTTTATGGTCTTCGGAAAATTATTTTAAAAATCAGTAAAGGTTTCTTAATGGTTATTTCAAATAAACCCTTAGCCGGTAAGGGCTTCGCTTTTCCTTCAAAACTTGGGAACCAAGATTTTGGGAGTAAATTCGTTACTTCTCCCGTCGCTCATCACTTGAATGACTTCAAAACTCCGACTAACTCCCCCGTATGTTTTCAAAATGAGTGCATTGTCTAAGGAAATCTGTTGACAAAGGTTAACCCACACATATGTCTTACTTCCTCAAATACTTCCCGAAGTAAGGATTCAAAGTTGAAGTAAAGCTATTGGTTAGCCCTGTGCTAGGGAATTGGATAGAATTCTTCAAGGGACTGGAGAAACCTGGCACCTTGTGTGACAGGGTAATTGTAAGAGGCTGTGGGACAGTCCATCAAAGTGTATGAAGGTTCTGGGACAGCTCATCAAAGTGTAGGAGGCTTTGGGACAGTCCAGCATAAGGCCTGTTAGGATTTATGGGTGATAGCTTAGAGACAACTTAACTAGATGTTTAGTTTATTTTTTATACGCTAAGTAGAACATACTGTCACAGCCAAAGTATATTCTTATAGCCATTCTTAATTGCTGTAAAGTTAATAAGTATGTATCTTGGAAGAAGTTCATTACAATGTTCAAGCCTCAAGAATTACATCAGTTCGACAACAAGAATAAAAGTTACTGTCATAGCATTGATAGTAAGGTTACAAGAAGACAACATGTTGCAAGTCAAGAAAGCAGAATCCGCTTGACAGCAACATTGGGGGAAGCCTGAGACATCAACGTTCTCACATCTTGATAGCAAGTCTGGAATGCCTGACAACAACATTGGCGGGGATTCATACAGTCATCCAAAGTACATTCTCATGATAGCAGACTTGGCGGTTAAGGTAACTGTCTCAATGGAATAATTGAACTGGGTTTTATTTCATTCAAACCCGTGACATTTTAGTTGTTCAAGAAAAAGATTTGCTACAACTCGTCAAAGATTGTAGCAGACCTGCAAGACTACGACAGAAGCTTGAGAGATTCTAAGTCAAGGCTCCTCAATTCAAGAGTATGACAAATTAACATCTACTAGAATTGTGTTAGCTAAATGTAGTAAATATCCAAATTGCTTTATATGTAATGATAACTCTGTTTGTATAACAATTTAGGAAAGTCACATGGGTGGGCAAACTGTAAGGAGCTGCCACTTGAAAATGACAGTAGCTCCACAGCCCACGTGACTTATATTCTACAACATGTTAGATATATAGATATCATCTATCATTGAATATGTAAGAAGTAAGAAAAAGAAGTGTACTGAAATCAAGCCGAGTAACTTGAATTCTCTCAAGTATACGAAGCTGGAGAAAATACTTTTTCTCTAGGTTGTAGCAACACATTGCAAAATAAATATAACATTTATTTTGTGAGAATCTTGATTCGTTGTTTGCATTTCTTCTACTGTTAGTTTTGAATCTTTATTATTGTTGAAATAAAGATTTGAGTTTAACAGTACTGCATTCAACCCCCCTTTTACAATACCCTGGGACCAACAACTGGTATCGGAGCTTAAAGATTGATATACAAATCTGAGATCATGGCGACTTTGCAGAAATCAAGTGGTATCAAGATTCCAGCCTTTGATAAAGAAAACTACAATTTTTGGAAAAGAAAGATTTTGTTATTTATCAAAGGTGCTCGTCCACTATACATGGGAATCCTCGAAAATGGCCCTTTCATTCCTCAAAAGGAAATAGCAACCGCTACAGCCGGAGATACTGTTATTCCTGCACATTGGGTTGCCAAGAGAGCATCAGAATACACAGATTCTGAAAAAGAGAAGGTAGCCCTAGATGATTATCTACAACTCATCTTGCTTGACTCTCTAATATTGGACAAAGCCATGTGTGGTAATGTCATTGGATGCTCATCTGCTAAAGAGACGTGGAACAAGATAAAGTTGTTATGTGAAGGAAGTGAAGAGGTTAGAGAAAATCAAAGACAAATTTTGGTGTCACGGTATGAAGCCTTCATGGCTAAGCCTGGTGAAGAACTCACCCACATGTTTGAAAGATTCAGTAACCTGATAGCTGAGCTACAAATTCATGGAAAATTCTATGACAAGAAAGAAGTCAATGTCAAGTTCTTGCTCACTCTGCATGAGCATCTTGAGCACAAAATAACAGCCATTAGAGAAGGAAGAAATCTAAATGATATCTCTCTTGACACTCTCTATGGTGTGCTTAAGTCATATGAGTTAGAACTATTTCAGAAAAGAGCTATCCAGAGTGGATCAAAAGGAATGAACCACACATCTCTCTTCCAAGTGAACCATCTCAAAGTTCACAACCAACACCAGTACCATCTCTGAAGATAGATGAGGTGTTGGAGGAAGAAGATAAAGTTGTTCTGCAACTCAAGGATGTTGAGGATGAGGATTTTTACTCATTGGAAGAAATTGAAAGCATGGACAATCCAACCATGGCTTATATGGCTAAGAGGTTCAAGAACATAAAATTCAGAAGAGACAAGTCATACAAGCCACAGGGTCAAACTTTCAAGTTCTACAAGGGAAACTCTTCAAAGCCTACTGGTGGTGTTACAAGAGGAGGATACAAGACTGGTATGGTGGATAGGTCAAAATTCAGATGCTACAACTGCAACTAGCTTGGTCATTTTGCTACTGAATGCAGAAGGCCAAAGCAAAATCAAAGAATGGACAAAGGGTCTGGGAGTCCGTGTAAGAGAAATCAAGGAAAAGCCTATGTGGCTGAGGGAAAATGCTGGGATGAATCTTATGATGAGGAAGAGAAAGAATTTGTGAACTTAGCCCTAATGGCTAAATCTGATGATGAAGCATCAAGCTCCTCAAATCAGGTACCACCTTTCATTTTACTTGATATGTCTAAAACTGAGTATAAGCAAACCATTGAAGAATTAAGTGGTGAAATGTTTAATATCCATGTTAGTTTATCTGATGCAAATGAAGAATTGCTAGATTAACACACTTTTTAGTAACATATAAAATATTTTTTTGTGTTAGATCAAAAGATTTTAATCTATTTATTTTAAGATCTAACTGTTCTTATTAATTATGTCATACGGAGGACCAGACTACCGATCATCTAAGTTTTGAACAAAATCCCTCTTACACTTATTATTAAAATTATTTTTGGTTGTTAGTAGAACTATCTTCAAATCATAACAAGGATATTTTGATAATCAAAATGAATTATGAGTAGAATTCATAATTTGAATAGAATTTTCAACGTAAAAAGTCATCACTTTTTTTATCTTTTTTTTATGCATTGATTTGATTGGAAAATAATCGTTAAACCATCAATAAATTAAAGATTACTTTGTTAATTTCATGTGAACTGTAAAATCTTCCAAATCAAATTTTAAGAATTAAAGATAGAATACAAATATTAAATCAACCGTGTAAAATTTTATATGTATGAAATTTTTTAACAACAATTTGATATGTAAGTTAATAACATATAAAATCAAAAAAATTATAGATATTAAAAAAAGAGTCGTGCGTTTCGATATTTATATATCATATATATTTAAAAATTATTCTTCTCTTCTAATTCCAATATATATTTAAAAATTATTCTACTACTATATATTACAAATTCAAACTATTCATTTATATAAATTCGAACACTTATTCTACTTCTAATATGTTAAAAGATTTTTTTTATATTTATTAGTGTTTATTCGAACTCATATTCTATATCCAATATAACTTTTAATCATATGGCTTATAATTAAATACCTATTCTATTTTCAATAGAACTTCTAATTATGTCTTCCGTATAAATATAAATTTGAACGCTTTTCATCTATAAATTCGAACACTTATTCTACTTTTAACATGTTAAAAGATATTTTTTATATTTATTGGTGTTTAAAATCCAAAAATTCTAAAAAAATTAGAAAAATAGAATGAGACGATCTTAAAGTGCCAACTAAGCACCCGCGTATCCTCCTTTATATAAATTCGAACGCTTTTCATCTATAAATTCGAACAATTATTCTACTTTTAACATGTTAAAAGATATTTTTTATATTTATTGGTGTTTCAAATCCAAAAATTCTAAAAAAAATTAGAAAAATAGAATGAGACGATCTTAAAGTGCCAACTAAGCACCCGCGTATCCTCCTTTATATATATACTAGTTGACTAAGCCGCGTTTCGCGGCGGTCTTGTAATATTTTTTAGAAAAATTCAAAATATAAATTTAATAAAGAAATCCAAAAGGAAATATCTATAAGAAATTAATGAACGGAATATTGTACAAATTTTAATATGGATATATATATACACACACAACTAAATATACTATATACTTATTTTTATGTCAATTTTGTATCACATTTTCTTAGGTCGACACCCGTTGTAATCAATACATATAATCCGTGCGTCGCGACGTCCTTGTAATATTTTTGAAAAATTTCAAAATATAGACTATTTAAGAAAAAAACAAAAAAAAATATCTACAAATAAATTAGTGAACACGATGATATATAAATTTTAATATATATAGATTATATATAGACAACAAAATAAACTATATACTTTTTTTACGTTGATTTTTTATCACGTTTTTTTAGGCCGACACCCGTTGTAATAAATACATTTAGATAATTTAAAATTAGAATGAAGAAAGCAAATGTTACAATAATTAAAATTTAAATACTAAAATGTTTTTTGACTTTGATTTACAGATTTTGTTTCACAATTATTTTAAAAATTTTAAATAAAGATTATTTAAGAAAAAATCGTCAAAAACATGTCTACAATATCAGTATAAATTGGTGAACACAATATTATAAAATTATATTTACATAGATAATAAGATAAATTATTCATATATTTTTGTATACCAATTTTGACTCACGATTTTTTAGGCCGACACCCGTTTGTATATATTATAAAAATACTAAGCATACACAATAATTAAAATTAAATACTTAAATGCTCTTTGACTTTGATTTACCGATTTTGCCTCACAATTATTTAGGCCGACGTCCGTTGTATATATTAACAATAACTAAAATTTAAATACTAAAATCTTTTTGACTTTGATTTCGATTTTTAAGTCGTTAAGATTTTTCTTAAGAATAAATTAGAACTGGGATATATTGATGTAATAAAAGAGTTAGTACTTACTTTTTATATCCTAATTGTAATATAATTTACATCCTATAACTCCTTAAAATTATGTGAATAATTTTTTAAAATCTAGAAAAAATTAAAAAAACAAATAATTATAATGTTGTGAATAAGTCATATTTTATAAATTAATTATTGAGTGAATTGTAGTTTTTTTTGTAAATTAATCATTCAACCAACTTTATCGAGATAAAGAATAACTAAACTCTTGTAAAAAAGAGTGATAAAATTGACAAAAAAAGAATATAGATAAAAGTTGAATAAGTTACGAATACAATATCAGAAGTAAATTACGATTTTTAGATTCAACACACGTCACCACAAGGTTAATCAATTTAACTTCCAATTCATTCAATCCTAAATAAAAAGATGATAAAATAATGAAATTAATAAAACATCCTATCAAATAATAAAGATGAAAAACAACATGACAAAAATTGCACAATAATTATGATCGAATGTCAAAATTTACTTCACAAACATACGATTGCTATGTTTTTTCTTTTGATTTCGCAATTGTAAACTAAATTACATAAAAAGTGTACCTTTTAAATTGATGATGTTTGTAACAACATGCCCAAAACCATCTTCATCTCTAACTTTTTCTCTTGCCTCTTATGCTTATAGCAACAGTTGAAATATCATGAAAAAGACTATTAGAAAAGTTAAAGAAGAAATTTCAATACCAATGCTAAAAGTGTGGTATAGATTTTTAGAAATGTGTGTATGTATTTATAATAGAGATGTGGAGATTATAAAAATTTCTTATCCAATTCAAGAAAGGTTTTGATTTTTATGAAAAGTAGAACCTGAATTGAAATTTTAAATTTAAAAATCTCTTATCCTATTTAAAAAGGCTTCGATTATGTTTTTCTAAAAATAGAGGTGCTTCAGAAAATTATATAAATAGCTTTTGAAAGGCTTCGATTATGTTTTGAAAACCTTTACTATTTCGAAGATGTAACTTGAATTATTCTTTCCTACAATTTCGAAAATCTTTTCTATTTCAAAGATGTTTATGTAAATGTTAAAAAAGGAAGTTTTAATTCTTTTTTTAAAAAATCTAAAAAATAAGGCCTAAAAAAGGAAATTTTGATTTTAATTATTTAAAATAGAGGAGCTCTATAAAAATAGATAAATAGGATTAGAGCGATTCTAGAGCTCCTGAGGATTTTCCTTACTATGTTACTAGTCGACTAAGCCGCGCTTTGCGGCGGCTTTATAATTTTTTTAAAAAAAATTAAATAAAGATCATTTAAGAAAAAAACACGACAAAAATATTTTTATAATATCAATATAAATTGGTGAATACAATATTGTATAAATTAAATATACATAGATGATAAGATAAATTATTCATATGTTTTTCTATACTAATTTTGTCTTACGATTTTTTTAATTTTTTTGTTAAATAAAGATCATTTAAGAAAAAAAATGTCAATTTTTTTTATAATATCAATATAAATTGGCGAACACAATATTGTATAAATTAAATATATATAGATAATAAGATAAATTATTCATATATTTTTCCCTATTTTGTCTTACGACTTTTTAGGCCGACACCCGTCGTATATATTATAAAAATACTAAGCATAATAAAAATTTAAATACTAAAATGCTCATTGACTTTGATTTACCAATTTTGCCTCACAGTTCTTTTTTAAAATTTTAAATATATCTAAAATATCAATATAAATTGGTGAACACAATATTGTATAAATTAAATATACATAGATAATAAAATAAAATATTCATATATTTTTTTATGCCGATTTTGTCTCACAATTTTTTAGGCCGACACCCTTTTGTATATATTATAATAATACTAAGCATACACAATAATAAAAACTTGAATACTAAAATAATTTTTAACTTTGATTTATCGTTTTGCCTCACAATTTTTAGTCCGACGCCCATTGCATATATTTTAAAAATACCAAGTATATACAATAATAAAAATTTAAATATTAAAATCCTTTTTCACTTTAATTTTGGTTTAAAAAACATAAAATGTTATAAGAAAATCAGTGTAATTAGAATTTGAAAATGCAAAACCATAGTAAAGTATAAGATTATTAGAAACATGGTGATAAAATTAGATTATTAGAAGTAATGATTGTATATATGTTAGAATATAAAATTTCTTTTCTATTTCGTATATGTAATATAAGAATATAATTTTTTTTCTATTTCGAATATATAATTTTTTCTTTCCAACAAATTCGAAAACCTTTTCTATTTCGAATATATAATTTGAATTCTTCTTCCCTACAAATTCGAGACCATTTTCTATTTCAAATATTTTTATGTTAATGTTTATATTAATGTTAAAAAAGGAAGTTTTTATTTTTTTTCTAAAAAATAGGGTTTAAAGAAGAATTTTTTAATATAATTTTTCTTCTATTTCGAATATATAATTTTTTCTTCCCAACAAATTCGAAAACCTTTTCTATTTCGAATATGTAATTTGAATTCTCCTACCCTACAAATTCGAGAACCTTTTTTATTTCAAAGGTGTTTGTGTTAATGTTTATATTAATGTTAAAAAGGGAAGTTTTGATTTCTTTTCTAAAAAATAGGTTTTAAAGAAGAAAATTTTATTTTAGTTATTTAAAATAGAGGAGCTCTAGAAAAATAGTTAAATATGAATCGAGCGATTCTAGAGCTCCACCAAACCGTGCTTCGCGACGGCCTTATAAATATATTTTTGTTTTAATTTTAAATAAAAAATATTTAGTAAAAAATCGAGATATATATATATATATATATATATATATATATATATATATATATATATATAATATTAATATAGATTGTTGAACAAAATGTTGTATAAATTAAATATATATAGATAATAAGATATTTTATTCATATATTTTTCTATACCTAATTTGTCTCACGATTTTTTAGGCTGACACCCGTTGTATATATTATAAAAAACGTACACTCTACTAAAAATTTAAATAGTAAAATCTACTATCACTTTGATTTTGATTAACATGCCGGTGAAATTTTCTTAGGATTCAATTTAAATTGGGAGATACCATTCTACAAAAAAAAGGTTAGAACTTGTTTTTTATATCCTAACTATAACATAATTTTGAGGTGATCCTTTTCTATTTCGAAGATGTTAATATTAATGTTAAAAAGGAAGTTCAGGTTTATTTTCTAAAAAATAGGGCCTAAAGAAGGAAGTTTTATTTTTTTTATTTAAATTTAAGGAGCTCCAGAAAAATAGATAAATAGGATCCGAGCGATTCTAGAGCTCCACCAAACTCCCGGGGAATTTCCTTTATATATATATTGATATTGATTGATTGATTGATAATAGATAATAGATTATTATAGTATAGAGTTAACAGATTCCACCATTAAAATTATGTTGGCATAGAGTAGTATAAGCCACTAATTTTATGGCGCAACGAGACTCTTTCCTAAAGCTTTTGTAGATCCAATTTGATGGATCATATAGACATAACATATATTATGAATTTATGTTCTTTTAAAATGAAGAGAATATATAACGTATACAATCCTCCAGTTCTTCTACCACTGATCCTCCATTGTTACTTTGCAACCTTGCCTACAAACACAAAAACTGGAAAGTAATTATTCACGTATGCAAAGACTTTAACTCAATGAAATAAGCACTATTAAAAGAATGCATGAATACCTAAAGTTGTTAATACACCAATGGCGCACATATGTAGTCATGTACATTGAGAATTAAACAAATTAAGAATGAATTAAAAAAAATAAAAGAAAATAGACGAAGACAAAACAAAAGCAAGAAAAGGGTTACAAATATGGTGATGAAATTTGATCATTAGAATCAATGATTGTATATATATAAGAATATAAAATTTCTTTTCTATTTCGAATATAAAAATTTGACTTCTTCTTCCCCGCAAATTCGAAAACCTTTTATATTTCGAATATTTTAATGTTAATGTTAAAATTCTTTTCTTTTTCGAATATATAAATTTGACTTCTTCTTCCCTACAAATTCGAAAACCTTTTCTATTTCGAAGATGTTAATGTTAATGATAAAATTTATTTTCTATTTTGAATATATAAATTTGACTTTTTCTTCCCTACAAATTCGAAAACCTTTTCTATTTCGAAGATTATTATGTTAATGTTAAAAAAGGAAGTTTTGATTTTTGATCTAAAAAATAGGGTTTGAAAAAGCAGTTTTGATTTTAAAAATAGAAGGGTTCTAGAAAAATAGATAAATAGGACTCGAGCGATCTGAGATATGCTTAAATAAACTGCAACAAATTCATAGAGGATAAAATATTCATGGCCTCTATCTAATTCTTGCAATAAAACTGAAAGTCCAAACATAACTTGTACGTGGCACACTCCCATTTTATAATCTACGCATGAAAACAAATAGCTTTTCGTCCACATTGTAGTTTCCAATCTTAGTAGGATCCCCCTTTAACATCATTTGAAGTCCTCCAAACGAAATATACACCTCCGCTGAAGGATAACGACCAGTGACATCTTATATAATAGCCCATGCATAACATACTCAAATTTGTCTGCAAGTGATTTCTGCTTGTCCTGGGAGTTATGCACTGTAACAGTTGAAGCAATTGGATACAAAGACTTGGACAGAACCATCCTAAATCTGTCCCCAACACGTATAGGATATATTTCCGTGTTCACATCTAGTAACAGGCTCATGTCCAAATCCTCACTCCGTGCTGTAATGCGAGAAACTTTGTCGTACTTTTTGTCATCTATCTCATTAACCTTGATAACATCATCAAAGCAAAATTGAACCATCCTCGCAGAACTTCATTTCCACACAAGCAAAAACGTTTCCGCACAAGCAAACGTAACCTGGTATTGGCCTTGCGAGACAAAGAGGTACGGTGGTTTAAAGACAGCTTTAATGGTAGATTGTTATATATATAAGTGATTAGCCTCTTTTCTGGTGGTGATAAAATTTGATGGAATAATGATTATATATATATATATATATATATATATATATATATATAAGAATTTTAAAATTTTCTTTTCTATTTCGAATATGTAATTTGAATTCTTTTTTCCTACAAATTTGAAATTTTTTTCTATTTTGAATATGTTAATGTTATTGTTAAAAAAGAAGTTTTGATTTTTTTTCTAAAAAATCGGGACTAAAGAAGGAAGTTTTGATTTTAATTATTTAAAATAAAGGAGTTTTAGAAAAATAAATAAATAGGAATCGAGCTATTCTAAAGCTTCTGGGTTTCCTTTATATAATAGAAGATAGATATATTGATGATTCATTGATGATAATTGATTGATTGATTTAAAATTTCACCCTTTTCGTGATTTTCTAAATATCATATTCGTCCCAGCAGAAGAAAAATAAAAAGCTTTACACACTTGTCTAAACTAGATCCAGGGCCCAAACCAAAGCAGGCCTGAATGGACCAATCCAATAATTTAGGGCCAGCCCATTCATTCTTCCCTTTCTTTTGAATTGCTTAACTAATTGAGTTATCGTTTGCTGCTGATACTCACTCGCATCGTCTCCGGAGCTCCGGCGGCCCGATCTCTAATTCCGGTCAGTTCTTCTCTTTTTTCTTTCATCCTCTTATCGCAAGCTTTCAGTTTTTCTATATCTCCAATTGTGTAATATCATTTATACATATCTTTGCGATTTTTATTTATGCATTTTTTTCCATTTATATCTCCGGCTCTGTATGTGTGCGATTTTTAACTTGTGATATGTGCGTGCGTGTGTGTGTTTTGATGTCTAAGAAGCTATCGATTTTGTTACTTTTACGGTTACGAAGATTATGATAGAGAATGGAATTAGTAATGCAACGATTTCAATAATCATTTTATAGGCGAGGAGGTTGAGAATTTATGTGTTAGTGTAGATATGTAATTGAGGCACACTGATCTTGTCTTGCTTGTCCGAGACGAGGCAAACCGATTGATTTGTGCCTCAAAGAGACTCGTGAACCCGGTCATTAGAGTGAAGCTGAATAACTTATTCCTTGTTCTTCATCCGTTCTTCCTTCACATGTCTTCTTTCTTTCTTGTTCTTCCTATTACGTGATTTGCTTCTTCAGTTCTGTGGATCGCGCCTTTTTTATAGATATTATATTGATTTTAAGTCACTCATGTTTTGCTGATTATAAGTTAATCAGGCGATACTATTTAATATTTATATATATATCAATATATATAATAATAACCCTTAAAAAATTTTAATGATGAATTCCAATAGATGTACAAGAATAAATTTGTATTTGAGAATATTAATTACAATAAATAAATTTCAACTGTGTTGAGCAGAAAATCACTATTATTATTACGGCGTATGTGCACCTTGTCAATTTTATTTAGCATAATTCCTCCTGTTGTTTTGGAATACTCTTATTTTGTCAGAATAAAAAATATGCTTAAAGCTAAATAATTTTCTAATTTAATACGTCCAATGTTGTTTATTATACTTTTTTCACTTTTTATTATGCTTCATTTAATATTTATTGAGTTTTCATTCTCTTAATGTGGCGTGCCGCGTGCGCCTCATCTCGAACCTAAGCTCTGTAAGAACCTTTGCGCCTCTCGCCTTAAATGACACTGGAGGTCAGATAGGTCTATTTGTGGTAGGTTTTGATCATCTCTGATGGTTGTAATTACAGTGATATACAATGACTTTCCATTTTGCATATAATTTTGCAAATGTTGTAACTTGTAAGGTATTGGTCTTGCATTTATGCAAGAACTTGACCTCTCATTCTAATTTTTTTTAATATAGTGCATACAGTCCGGAAGTAATTGGATTTTGTCCCACATAGATTGTCATAGTAGATGTTACCGAAACTGCGTATTTTACAAAAATGTATGATAAACAGACTGTATATTTATTTATTTATTTTTATAATTAATACTCGCACACCACCAGCCCACCGCATGTTTTAAACTTTCGTAAAACTAGAAGGCAATAACACGAGTCAAAGGCTTTTTCTGTCTACTATTATAATTTTTTACACGAGGAATTGATGCAGATAAAATATATATGGTCTAAGACTCTAAGTTATCTGTACGTTTTAGATAATTATGGTAACATTGTTAACTATGAATCCTAATGGTTATAAGGATTATTTTCTTTCAACAGAAGTCAGGCTTTGTTTTGTTATGTTGCGTACTTTTTAATGCTCAAGATTTTAAGTATAAGTAAGGATTCAAAGTCAAACCCATGACATAACTGTGAGAGCCTTATAGGGGAGGGAGGATTCTTGTCACTTGGCTAGGCTACATTGATTCATGTAGTGTTTGGTACAAAATCTTTAAGAGTCTATAAAACCATCATTTCGAGCTTGGGCACAGACATCACGAGTCAACTCCCAAATCTCTAACGTCAATACCATCAACACCACAAGCTACTACATCTCATGTGTGTGCATTAGAATATAACAGGTACCCCTAAAGGACACCAGTCCTCACACTATTTTATTGTTGAAGTGGGGAATTGAACCCCACCCTCTTGGAGTAAATATAGAGGAAAAAATACTTATTTTATCTCATCTATCAAATGTTATATTTTCTATCTTATTTTTAATTTCACCCTTTCTATATTTTTTAAATAGACAGAAATACACATACCATTTATTACAAAAGAATATTATATATTTTTAAAAAACATGGTTACTGATGATACACAATAGTCTAGTTTAAGTAACTGTTAGTGTTAACCTAATTTCGGGCCAAAATAAAATCAGACCAATTATTGACTTATTTGTAATGGATCAAATCATTTATCTTGTCAGCTAGCTCATATTCGTCTTGTATTTCTTTGAGTTGATCAACTAATCAGTTGATATTTTCTCGTGTGCCCTCCGGAGCTTCGGCAATCCAAATTCGTAATCCGGTCAATCCTGCTTTCAAATCACTATTTTCATTTGCTTATAACAATCACAGTTTGTTCACGTCTCTAATTGTGTGCTATCATCTATATGTGTTATGTATGGTATCTGTACCTCTGACTCTCTGTGTTTGCCTTGTGTGAGATAATCAGGCATTTATTGTTCTAATGTGTGTAACTGTGTATATATATTGTTGTATATTGATGTTTTGATATATATAATTTCCTCTTTGCTCATGATGGTACAAATATCATACAATATGAAATTAGGTTTTATCTGTAAGTTTTAGAACTCTTGTATGAAGAGGAAAAGAGCACTACTATAATTTTTACTGGAGGAACTGATGCGGAGCTAGAGGAATTATCTATTTTAGCTATAAGTTTTAGATAATTATGGTGGTATTGTCTACTCTGAATCTAGATAGTTATTAGGAATATTTTCTTATTTTGAAAGTTTTGTTTTGATGTGGTATGTTACACATCTTTTAATGCTCAAGATTTTAAAATAAACATAAGGGATGAGTAAGGATTTAAATCCATGACTTATTGGTTAGAACCTTAGAGGGGAGGAGGGAGGTCTCTTCCCACTAGGACTTATGAATCCTCTAAAGTCAGGTTTCTACTTCAACTCTCCAACATATATGTGAGGATGTTAAAATTATATATTGTAATCGGATTCGAGTTGTTTTATATTCATGTTTTGTGCTCTTTTTGTCGATTTTTTTTAATTTTCTGATGGATATATAGTATTTAAGGTAATTATTATGGTAGTAATGTCTACTACAAATCCAAATTTGTATTATTAGGATTATCTTTTTACAAAAGTTAGGTTTCGATTCTACATAAGAAATATTAATAGTGTATTCGAAGCATATAGGAGTTGTTTATCTTCTTACTGTGTCTCCATTTGTGAGATTTATCCCAGGAATAGTTATTAGGTCCTTGACCCTACTAGACCCCGTCCAACTTCACTAGTATTTTCCAGAATCATGTGATATGCTGATAAGTGGCACATTTTCCACTTCTTCATGTGCAGTCCAGTGTTTTCTCCTTTCAAAAACTTTCCGTGTATCTAGTTGTATTAGGATTTAGGGTCGTCAGGATGCACATATTAACGTTATAGTGAACTTTGGTTCATTTTTATGTGATACTTTTGTTGAATATTTTGTATAATTAGTAATTGCATTTTTAAGTCAAGAATACTTGCATAGATATGTGTTAACAAGTCTGTGACGTCTGTGCAGCATCTTTCTTGTGTGATGCAGGAGATATTTGCAGGAATGAATGTTACCAATATTCCATTATGAGCCCAACTCCCGATGATTTGTCTAATTTATTTTTCTTTGTAATTTTTCAACACTACTTCTAAGAACACTTAGCACAAGCTACTTAGCTGCTCATTTTTTTTTGTATTTAGTGGGGGTGGGGTAAAGGAGAGTAATAAGGCTACTCTCACTTATGTTATTTTATAGTAATGGCATGCATATAAATCTTAGTGATGTATCTGCAGATGGAATATGAAGTAGTTGAACATCAACCCAAACAAGAAAGGTTGAGGACAAGGTGGACAGCATCCCTTGATAAAATTTTCGCTGACCTTGTTGTTGAGCAGATTCATTTGGGGAACAGAAAGAACAATGTTTTCGATAAGAAAACTTGGAATCACATACGTGATGAATTCAACAGACAGACTGACCTTAGCTTTAATAACAACCAACTGAGGAAGCACCTAGATGTTTTACGAACACGTTACTACAATTTGAAGTCTTCATTTGATCAAAACGATTTTGCTCTGGATGATTCATGTTACACCGCCATTGATCTGTGGGACATGGGGGTACATTTCTGAATTTTTTAGATTTAATTTCTTTCTAGATGCATTTGGCTTCATATTTTTTTGCTCACTTGAATATGACAGGTACAACTTTGTCACAGTACATGGTAACAATAGTGTGTCTGCAGTAGAAGAACAAAACTCTACACATGAGCTGTCAATGTAGGTTGTTAGTAACAGAATTGATAGAGCTCGTGTATGTTGAGTTGTATAAATACTCTTCTCTTTAGTGTGTAACTTGAACAATACTTTATCAATACAGTTTATTTGCTTTTCTCTACACATTGTTCATCTATTCACCATTGTTATGATGACTGCAACTCTGTATTTTGAGATGGTATCAGAGCATGATACGATCCTGTAGATGACTTTACGTACATATTCCGCTGTTGTTTCATCTAGCCCAGCGACTCCAGCTTCTACATCTACTTCTGTCCGTACATCAATGGCGTCGTCTTCAACTTCATCTGTAATTGATGTTCATCATCCGTTTTTCATTCATAATGGAGACAATCCAGGTATGGCGATTGTTTCTCAACCTCTTACTGATCAGAATTATCAGCAATGGAGTAGAGCTGTTCAATTAGCTTTATCTGCTAAACTAAAGCTAGGTTTTATTGACGGTAGTATTGTTAAACCTGCAAATACCTCTGAGATGTATCCTTTGTGGAAACGATGCAATGACATGGTTGTTTCGTGGTTGCTTAACTCAATTTCACCAGAAATACGTAATAGTGTGGTGTATTTGTCTACTGGTAAAGCTATTTGTGATGATCTAGTGATTAGATTTGCACAAAGCAATTTGCCTCGTATCTTTCAATTGAAGAAAGAAATCATGTCTCTCTCTCAAGGATCTATGTCTATCACATCTTATTTCACGAAATTTCGTACTTTACTTGATGAAATGGATGATCTATCACCAGTTCCTAAGTGTAGCTGTGTTAATACAAACTGTACTTGTGAATTTGCTGCAAAATTAGATATGTATGATCAAGTTCACAAGTTAAGTCAATTTCTAATGGGACTTAGTGATCAATTCACGAGTGTTCGTGGTCATTTACTCATGATGAAGCCTCTTCCAACTCTGAGTCAAGCTTATTCTCTATTACTTCAAGAGGAAGTACAGAGAGATTGTTCTCACAGTGCATCTGTCCCTGATAATGTTGCTATGAATGTTAAGTTCTCTAATCACAGACAACTACCTGCAAATCATGCTTCTAACTCCAGAAAAGTCAATGGAGATATTACTTTGATCTGTGATTACTGTCATGGTTCTGGTCATACCAGAGATAAATGCTTTTGTCTACATGGATTTCCTGAGTGGCACAAGTTGTATGGTCATCCCAAGCCTAAACCTAGGTCTCAAAACAGTGCTAATTCTCGGTTCTCTTCCACTTATCCTGCTAAAAAGGCTGCTCAGATTACTACTGTTGGTACTTCTAACCTAAATGATACACCACCTGTGATGAATGATTCTGGAATTGTAAATGCTACTACCTCATTCACAGAGTCACAATGTCAGCACATTGCAAGTATGATTCAGAATAGTCTCAAGAATCTTGCTCCTTGGCAGAGCAATTCTGTGGCATCTACACCTTTTGCTGGTTCTGCATCCTTTATTCATGGTAAACCTTTTTGTTCCACTATTCCTGTTGCTTATACTCTACATAATATTGAGGAATCTAGTGGAGATTGGATTATTGATTCTGGTGCTACAGACCATATTACATTCCAGTACCATCTATTAACAAATCCTATTAAACTAGATGCTAGTTTATATCTTCCAGATGGAACTACTACTCCTATCACACATTATGGTAGTCTGTGTCTTGCACCTGACATTACTTTACATCATGTTTTGTGTGTTCCCAGTTTTAAGTGCAATCTCGTTTCTATTCCAAAATTAACCAATCATTCTCATTGTACTGTCAGTTTTTCCACTTCTCATTGTTTCTTGCAGGCCCCACATCAGATGAAGATGATCGAGATTGGTAGACTTCACTCTGGTCTCTACAAATTTCATCATTCTTCTACTGATGCTGCAGTCTCGTCTTCTCATTTTTTGTTTCCTTCTGCTCAACATACTACCACTACTACTCAAGCTCATCTTTGGCATGCTCGTCTTGGGCATCCTTCTTCTACTGTCCTTAATAAACTACCAATTCTGTCTTCTTGTACTACTGATTGTTTCAGTAAGTGTGATATTTGTCATAGAGCTAAACAGAAATGTAAACCTTTTCCTGTTAGTATTTCAACTAGTTCTTCAGTGTTTGAATTAGTGCATTGTGATCTTTGGGGTCCATATAAAAGCCCTACTCATGGCAAATGTACCATGTTTCTGACAATTGTCGATGATTACTCCAAATGTACATGGATTTTCTTGCTTGTTGATAAGACTCAAGTGTCTTTATTGCTTATCAATTTTATTGCTTATGTTCATACTCAGTTTCATAAGACTGTTAAAGTGCTTCGTTCTGATAATGGAACTGAATTTATCAATAAAAGATTGTCTGATCACTTACAGTCTTTGGGTATCTTACATCATACATCTTGTCCCTACACCCCTCAGCAAAATGGGGTTGCTGAGAGGAAACACCAACACCTGTTGAATGTTGCTAGATCTTTAAAATTTCAAGCTCATTTACCAAACACTTTTTGGGGAGACTGTCTTCTTACAGCAGCTCACCTAATCAACTTAACACCTTCCAAATTGCTTGACTATCATTCACCTTATGAAATGCTATTTTCTAAAGTTCCAGACTATGCTCATTTAAAGGTTTTTGGATGTCTGTGTTATGTCAATAAAGTTAGTGATCCAAAAGACAAATTAGGTCCTAAAGCTACTCCATGTGTCTTCTTGGGTTACCCTTTTGGTACAAAGGGCTATCGAGTTCTTGACTTAACAACTCGAAAATGTTCTGTATCCAGAAATGTTACTTTCATTGAGGATTGTTTTCCTTTTTCTGATAAAACATCTACTCCATCTACTTCTCTTTTTCCTACTATATCTTGTCCTATTGTTGATGACACATCTATGCCTTCTTCTGTGCTACCTTCCATGGTTGAGTCTATTCCTGATGCTCACATACATTCAGATAACACTCATCCTTCTCCTTCATCTACTTCTTCTATTGTTCCTGTTCCTCCTGTCAAAACTCCTAGACCTACTAGACAACTGTCAAATATCAAGACTATACTGGTCTACCTTCTGTTGTAATTCCATCTATCTCTTCCACTACACATTGTGTTACATACCCTCTGCAACAGCATTTTTCTTATGCTGCTTTTACACCTAAGTATGTTAGCTACTTAGCTGCAACTGATTCTGTCAAAGTGCCATCTACTTATGGCCAAGCTGTCAAATCTGAGGTTTGGTGTCAAGCTATGAAAGAAGAGATTCGTGCTTTGGAATCTAATCAAACCTGGCAGTTAGTTCCTATGCCTGCAGATGTTAACTGCAAATGGTTATATAAGATCAAGTATACATCTACTGGACAAGTTGAACGGTACAAGGCACGTTTGGTTGCCAAAGGTTTTACACAAACCAAGGGGTTGGATTATTTTGAAACGTTCGCCCCTGTTGCTAAAATGACTATTGTGCGTATTTTACTTGCATTTGCAGCTGCATATGATTGGTCTTTATGTCAAATGGATGTTACTAACGCATTTCTTCATGGGATCTTAATGAGGATGTATATATGCGTCTTCCCCCTGGACTTTCACAGTTTACTGGTGAGCTATTTCCAACTGATACTTCTGTGCAGTGGGTTTGCAAACTGCTTAAATCGTTGTATGGTCTGAAGCAATCACCTCGTATGTGGAATCTTAAGATTGCCAATGCCTTAATTGTTTTTGGTTTACTTCAATGCCCCAGTGACCACAGTCTGTTTACCCTGCATAAAGATGGTACATTTGTGGCTGTTTTAATATATGTAGATGATCTTATGATCACTGGATCATCTATTTCATTGATTACTCAGGTGAAAGCATTTCTTCATAGTCAATTTAACATTAAAGATTTGGGTCCTATGAAGTATTTTTTAGGTTTGGAAATTGCTCGTTCTGACAAGGGAATTTATTTACATCAACGAAAATACTGTCTTGATATTCTTCGTGATACTGGCTTTGAAGGTGCCAAACCTTCTGTTGTTCCTATTGAACAGAATCATGGTTTACAGAAGTCAACATCTTCTTTACTAGGTTCTCCTGAGATCAAAACATATAGACGGTTGGTTGGGAGACTTATCTATCTCACTATTACAAGACCTGATCTTAGTTATGCTGTTCATACACTTGCTCAGTTTATCAGTGCTCCTCGTCATGATCATCTTGATGCTGCATATCGTGTTGTGCGTTATCTCAAACAGTCTCCAGGTCAAGGCCTTTTGTTTTCTGCATCAAATGAGTTGTTTCCTCGAGCCTTTTGTGATGCAGACTGGGGGGGCTGCCTGGACACACGATGTTCTCTTACTGGTTACTGTGTGATGCTTGGTTCTGCATTAGTATCCTGGAAATGTAAGAAACAGGAAACTGTGTCTAAGTCTACTTGTGAATCTGAATATAGAGCTCTAGGTGATACTACTTGTGAACTAGTTTGGATTTCCAACATTCTTCGTTCTCTCAATCATGCTGTGACCTCTCCTATTGCTCTTCACTGTGACAACAAATCTGCTTTGTACATTGCTTCGAACCCTGTCTTTCATGAGAGAACTAAACATCTGGAAATTGACTGCCATTTTGTTCGTCAGAAACTGCAGCAAGGTTTCATTCAAACGTTTCATATTAGCACTACTGAACAGCCTGCAGACTTACTAACCAAGGCCCTGGCTTCTCATCAGCTGCGTTATCTACTGTCCAAGTTGGGAGTCTTTGATCTCTTCTCTCCTTCCAACTTGAGGGGGGATGTCACAGTACATGGTAACAATAGTGTGTCTGCAGTAGAAGAACAAAACTCTACACATGAGCTGTCAAAATAATGAGCTGTCAATGTAGGTTGTTAGTAACAGAATTGATAGAGCTCGTGTATGTTGAGTTGTATAAATACTCTTCTCTTTAGTGTGTAACTTGAACAATACTTTATCAATACAGTTTATTTGCTTTTCTCTACACATTGTTCATCTATTCACCATTGTTATGATGACTGCAACTCTGTATTTTGAGAAACTTAAGCCTGACTCAACCAAGATCAAAGATTGTCCGATCCTTGAGCAACTATGCACCATATTTGCGGACTTGGGAGCTGATGGCAAATATGCTCAATCAAGTCATTATGAGGAGCTGGACAAGTCAAATCCTCCTACAGGCTTAATTTCATGCTTGGAAAATGAAAACCTAGCTATTAAAACTCCAACCTCATCTAAACCTACACAAGGGAACACTAATTCAGCTAATAATTCGAGCAAAAGAAATGCCGAGAGAAAGAGAAAGCGAGCAGTAGATGAAGGGGCTCACGTACGTGACAACAATAAGGATCAAGAGCTACATAATGCAATGGCAGAAGGCATGTTAGAGATGGTTGCTGCTTTGAAGTCGAATATGGCCACAGCACCTCACAGAGATGAAAGGTTCACAGTTTCAGCATGCATCAAATCCTTGGATGAGATAGAAGGTGTTGACGACTGGTTATATTATGCTGACCCAAATCTTAGGGAGATGTTCATTTCTCTCAAGGGAAACAACGTAAAGTGGACATGGTTGCAAGGGAAGTGTGGAAATTTCATCTAGTTTGAAGGTTTTGCTAGGATCTCTCAGACTTAGTTTTCTTTTGTCTGTTTTTAGTGCACACATTGTTTCTAGGATTTTTTTTAAGTTCAATTTAGCCAGCTTGATTTTATGTCAGTTTAACAGCGAAATGGCTCCATAGCCATTTTTTTAGCATGTCTTAGTACAGTTTATAGTATTATATGCCAGTTTAACAGCGAAATGGCTGATATCTGTGTTTTTTTTTATATCTTTTTGGTATGCACATTTTTTTGTAGTATTTCTTTGAGAAAGGCTGTTCATTTTGCCAGTTTAGTTGTGAAACGTCTGCATCACCATCTTGTATTCTTGTTGGTATGTGTCAGTCCTGTTTATTGGTTAGATGAATGAAATACTTAATCATTCTACTCCTAACCTATCACTATTATACTTGATTACACCTGGTAAGTTATGAAGATGATGACGACAAATATCTTAGTCTGTTGTTATGCTTTAATCTGGTTAAATTTATTCTACAGATCCCATAGCTACTGCAGTTCTATCTATGGAGTCCATATTCGTTACCTTTTTAAAAGAACATTTCACTACTTGGATTTAAAGTATTCTCACTCTACACATTAGACCTAAACTTTCTTATAGTAACATAGAATTTGAACGAAGTATTATAATTTTTAAAATAAAGAAGAGTGTTGAATCACTTTACATTATACAAAAGTAGGGGGAGAAGAAAATGAATTCTGAACCCAGACCAAAAAAAAAAAAAAAAAAGAACTAATAATGTAATTGTTTACGGTACAGATTCTCCTCATCTCGGCTCTTATACATATGTGTTGATTAGAATAATCCGCAAAAGCTGCCACTTCACGCAATTTAATCATCATCTTTGAATTCTCTGCAAAACAGAAACAAGTGCGCGCACACACACACATTAGTGTAGAACCTAGGATCAGGTGTCAAAGACTTGAGACACCTGCAGTCTGCAGACACATTTTTGCGGATAAATTCACAATTATTTTTCTCCTAGGTAGCAAAAATCAAGTATTACAGTCAAATGTATTACTCTTTATCATAGTAAGTTGTATATTACCTACTCCATGGTGTCATTGTCGATACTAATTTGTTATGTTCCGAGGAGCAAGTAAACTATACTGAGTGAGTATCCTTCTATAACTATCTCATACCTGCGGTCAAGATATCGAGGTTGAATACCAGATCCTTGGCATGTGGTGCATGTTAAAGAGCCAGCACCATCACAGTTGATGCAATTTGAGACTTCTTTCTCATCCCCACCTAGCTCTACAGTTACAGTACCAGCTCCCATGCAAAATCTGCATTTCTCTGTACAATAAGTAATACAGTGAGAGTAAAAATCTGCCCAGGTTGTATAATCCCACATGCAGCTGCACGACGCAAGAGCTTTATACAAATATATATATACCATATACCATGAAAATCATATATGAAGAAAGCCAACAGGGAAAACTCAAAACGTAAAATATCAGAGATTGGCGGACATCATTAATGCTTTGAACTGGGTTTTGGCTAATGAAAACTAGTTACAAAGCTTTGGTGGTCTATCATGGATTTAAGTTGGCTGGGACATGCTTCTTTCTCCCCCACATTACTGTTCAATATTTCTTGGACCGCTATTGGCCAAACCAGCCAGGCTTAGTATCTATTGTAAAGTGAGAGCATTTCATAGGGGACCTCTCGCATCAATACAATGGTGGATTGAGTTCTAGTGCTCAATTATTCGAGAAGAAAATGCAGATGCAGTAGTGGCAAGTTCGTGTGTTGAAATTCAAGGAGGATTTGAAGGTGGAGAAGAAGGCATGAAAGAGTCAGAGAGTGATAGAAAGTAAGATCAAGAAATGTAACAGAAATAATCGGAGGAGCAGTTATAACTTATAACTATTTATTTATTTTTAGTAGTACTAGTAAACATATCTTATCTTGTTCTATCTAGTTTAGTACTTAAGGTCAGATACATCACCTGAGATAAATTATAATAAATAGTAATATGGTCGGTTTGAACGACATTTTTTTTTTTTTGAAAATACGAATTTTATCAAAACTAAGTTACTTATCTGATTGTGATTGAATTTTATTGTAGAAAAAAAATATGTAATATAACATATTAATAATCAGAAAATTGGTCGGTTTGAACGACATTTTTTTTTTGAAAATACGAATTTTATCAAAACTAAGTTAGTTATCTGATTGTGATTGAATTTTATTGTAGAAAAAAAATATGTAATATAACATATTAATTAATTTTATTAAAAGGGTCAGCATCCTCTCTCTCCTTCATTGTATTCCTTTCTGTGTTCCCTATACAAAATGGGTGTCCTTGGCGGCCATTGCAAGGAAAATGAAAATGAAATATTTTAGGGTGCTGATTTATGCACACCCTAAATTTATTCATGCACACCCTTTTCTCTTCATTTGCCTAAAATACCCTCTAACAATTTTATATACCCTTACTCAAAATAGTTGTAGAAAGAGAACCGATCAAAGAGACTTCATTATTTTTATTTTTGTGGCAATGTTATTATTATATTAAATTATTTTTTATCCTTTTATAATGATGAAGAATTTTAATAAATATAAAATAAAATAAATATATATATAAACCCGAAACATTTTCCAAATTAAAATAAAAATATTTCACATTTTTTCTTTGATGATAATATGGTCATGCAAGATAGTCACAATAACACGTTTGAAAACTAAGATCGAATGATCAAAAATAATTTTGTTCTTCATAAGCATATTTTTTATATTTTAAGAAAATTTAAAAAACATAAATACATTTAGAAATATGAAATACATAAATCAATAAAAATTGATGCGAATATATAAGTTCTGTATTAACCATGTACAAAAATATTATTTTAAAATATAATAAAAATTAAGAAAAAATTAGATAAATTGATCTAAATTTGTCAACTTTCTTATCTCGAAAAAAAATAATTAATTTAAATGTGTACGAACATAGTGAATAAATAAAATTTACTTTAGTTTATTATATTTAATTTCATACATTGTTTTTTGAAGGGATAACTCATTATTTTTAATTTGGTAAATATAATTTTTTTTTGTTAAGTATTTGGTAAATATAATTGTATATAAGTTATAGGTATAGTGGAACTAATAAAATTAAAAAAAAAATAATAAACTCTAATAATTTAATTTAATTTAGAAATTTATAAAATATTTTACATAATGGTAAGATTACTACATGTCCGAAGGAAAAAATTAAAATAGGTTTGATACATGTATGTAGGTTAAGGTTATTTTGGTATAAAACAAATTGAGGGTGTGCATGAATAAATTTGGGGTGTGCATAAATGAACAAGCATATTTTATTTCCATTTATGTTAGAATCGGCCCAGGATCACCCATTTTTGTATAAGCATAGAGGATCCGGGGTCCGTTTAAAATGCCCATACTTTCTTTAAATATGAGGCCGGTCCTCGGGCTGGGCCCGGTAGAGCCGTAGAGGCTTACAAAAGACACAAGCAAGAAAGCATGCAGTCGTTGCTAGGTGCTACTTGCTAGCATGCTGATTTCTTCTGTCGAGGCCCATGTCCACTTCATTTTCTCAGGACCAAGCCCAGCGTTAACCCCACTTGCTTCGGAAGAACATGCACTTCTATTCCTATTAAAGGCCATTTTAGACCGTGGTCTATTTACGTCACCTATCGTCATTGCTACAGACTCAACTTAACTCTTCAATCTTTGTAAAGACGGCCCAAGAAGTCAAGATGGAGGCGGCAACCCTATCTTTCAAGCTCTTAATGCACTGCCTATGCTCAAAGTAGTGCATATCAATAGGCTATTTAATACGCAGACAATCTAGCAGGAGAAGGTAAAGGCAGAGCATCTTTGGTTGCAGGATGGGTTTAAAAATCTTTAAGTCATTAATCACACAACACCTGGCAACTTGCAAGTGGGATTTACTTCTGTATCTATCTTCACAGAAGGGATACATTTATTTCTCTATCGCATATCTCAGAAGCTGCCGCCTGCCACCCTCATTACTAACTCTGAGTTTATGCAGCACTCTTCCAGCATAACGTCACTATTCCTCGGGTCGCCATTTCAAATTTCTGGGTTCTCTCCACTTAACTCTGCTCAGAGGGGTAGATCTCATGCAGTTAATAGTTTCTGTGGTAGGCTATTGTTATTAGGTTGAATGTTGCTAGTATGTTTGGTGTCCGTAGTGTGTTAGTTGCAGTTGCTGTTTGTTTGAAAGCATGTATTGTGGTCTCGTGTATGATTTTGCCCATGTGGGTCCAAATTGCAATACAAAAGACTCGCTTATATATATAAAAAAATAGGGTTAGTGGAGGACTAGTATCAAATTACTCAATCTAGTTATCGGCATCTCATTTGAATCATTAAAGTCATAATAAATATCAAATGGATACCTTTAAAATATACTCGAAAAATAAAAATAATTTTTCATTGATTTCTACACATTTTTCTTGAATGCTTCCATAACCAAACGAAAGATTAATAATTCTAGTATTTTTGATAATATATTTAGATTTTTAAAAATTTATTTACTATTTATTTTTAATTTTATTGTCATTTTCCTTGGTTTAAATCTAAGAAAGTCCCTTGAAGTCTTCACACTAGTGGGAATAGGCCAAGCTATCATGTCTTTGATCTTTACCACTCCCACTCCCTGTTTAGTAATGAGATGACCCAAATAAGTCACTTGTTTTTACAGAAAATCACATTTGGATTGCCACCAAACCAATGTTCATAATATGCACCCAGCACCATGCGCAAGATGCACCCAGAACCATGCGCAAGACATAGTGAACTGACTATCCATAATGCCTTGAAATGAAAGAATTGGGTAAGGCTCGGAAAATTTTGGGAATGGAGATTTATAGGGATAGAAGCAAAAGAAAGCTCTTCTTGTCACAGAACGGATACATTCAGAAGATTTTGTCAAGGTTTGGCATGTCTACAGCAAATCACATAGATACTCCTAGTGCTGCAAATGCACATCTGTCTGTCGCTTTTGCACCTAAGTTTTCTGAGGAAAAAGAGTACATGTCTCGAGTTCCCTATCCTAGTGCAGTAGGAAGCGTGATATATGCAATGATCTGAACTAGGCCCGATCTTGCACAGTCTGTCAATGTTGTTAGTAGGTTCATGGGTGATCCAGGCAAGGAGCATTGGCAAGCTGTGAAGAGAGTTTTTCGGTACTTAAAAGGTACGTCTGATGTTGGTCTAATTTATAGAGGTGATATTGAGTGTTTGGTGGTTCGATTGTCCTAGTTGGAAAGCTACTCTGCAACCTACAATGACTTTGTCTACTACAGAAGCAGAGTACATGGCATTGACAGAAGCCGCAAAAGAAGGAATCTGGTTGAAAGGATTGGTGAGTGATTTAGGTCTACATCATGATCAGGCCATAGTATTTTGTGACAGTCTCAGTGCAATCTGTTTAGCCAAGGATCAAGTCCATCATGAGCGGACTAAGCACATAGATGTGAGATATCATTTTCTAAGAAGTGAGAAGAGAATCAAGGTGAGCAAAGTGGGTAGTGCTGATAACCCAGCTGATATGCTCACCAAGTCGATTTCACATAGCAAGTTTCAACATTGTTTGGACTTGCTAAATGTTCGGAGTTGTTGACTGCCTGAGGGCAAAATCTGAGGCAGAAGAGTTTTATCTGGTACATCTGGCATTATTATGATGCATCTGGTACATCTGTTATCTGTTATTTATGAGAGGATTCAAGTCAAGGTGAAGAGTTTTATCTGGTACATCTAGCATTA
Organism: Saposhnikovia divaricata; assembly: GCA_036435485.1. Taxonomy (NCBI): domain Eukaryota; kingdom Viridiplantae; phylum Streptophyta; class Magnoliopsida; order Apiales; family Apiaceae; genus Saposhnikovia; species Saposhnikovia divaricata. The sequence continues at coordinate 8,408,693 of CM071601.1, read as the reverse complement.
TTATGATGCGTCTAGTACATCTGTTATCTATTATTTGTGAGAGGATTCAAGTTAATGTGGAGATTTGTTAGAATGCCTTGAATACTATTCCTCCGGCGGCTACACCTACCTTTGACTACTATTCCTCCGGTGGCTACACCTACCACACCTAACCCCTTAGATTGTATATATAAATAGAAATGCATCTGAGCATCTGAAATTCATCTGAATATCTGTAATCTGTTTATCCTCAAGATCAGATCAATATAAACTAGTTCTCTTCTACATATATTTTCTCTTTACGTTTATCATCTTTCTTGCTTCCGTTATAACAAGTACAAATTACTAGCTTCTTCCTCTGTCTTCATCTTGTTTTCTCACAGAGTTTGAATCTTTGTATTCTTACAAAGAAGATAGAGATGAAAAGGCAGGGGATTTATATTAATATGCCCTTCATTATACTAATGCTTCTTGTTTTACTACTACCTCAAGCTTCTTCCACTCTTACTCATCAAGGTTCTCATTTTCTCTTCTTCTTTGCATTTCTTTATACTTCTTACAAGATTTTATCTCATTCTTCTGTCACTCTAACCTTTACTTACATCTATTTAAATAATTTTTCATGCATGAAATCTTGTACTAGTAATTTATTAATTTATATTTATAAACGTTAGTCGTACTATTCTTCTATGGAAATTAGTGCTACAGTTAGGGGAGAGCAATGTTCGGTTCGATTCGGTTTTTGTATAAAACCGAAACCAAAACCAAAAATCTTCGGTTTTAGAAAATGAAAACCGTAACCGCAACCGAACCATCGGTTTCGGTTTCAAAAACCTTGGTTCGGTTTTAATTGGATCGGTTTCGGTTTTAAAACCGAAAATGAAAAATATTACAACTTGAATAAATAAAACTAGCATATTTAAAAAAGTCGAACGTATCATTCGTGTTTACACAAATCAATAAAAATAGTGGCGAACTCCAGAGGATATAAACTAAAAACCATAAAATTCACTTGCAGCTAATACTTAATTACTAAGCTATTTAAATCAATTAATCAAACTTAACTTTGAAATTGAAAAAAATCAATACATAATATCAAATAAGATAAAGAAGAACAATTACATCGGATTAGAATATCATACCACTTGAGGTGATTGTTCTTGTTGATCAGGAGTTTGTTCTGACATGATTATAGTCTTCAATCTTCGATTTTGTGTAGTGGCGCGGCGCTCTTCAGTTTTCTACTCTTGTGGAGTTGTGGGTGATTTAGTTTTTAGGTATTAATGTATTAGTTTTAGCCTATTAGGAAGTAAAAACCCGTGACTGTGAGGCCGTGACTTTGTCTTACAGAATTATGTGTTCTGAAGTGGGCAGTGGACTAGAATATGAATTGGGTTAAAATTGAAAATTTTGGACAGGCCCATTAATTAAATTTTAATCATTGTGTAATTCTTATAACATATATGTATAATTTTTATAATAAAATTTTAGATATATTATATAATATATATAATTATATAAATATATAATAATAATCGATTCGGTTTTTTCGGTTCGGTTTCACTCACAAAACCGAAACCGGCCCATTAGTATTGGTTCGGTTTTTCTGTTTTACTTCGGTTCGGTTTTTATCGGTTTCGGTTCGGTTTCGATTTCATTTCGGTTTTTCTGCTCAGCCCTAGCTACAGTAACAAGTTTTTAGTAAGCTTAGTTGCAGTGCAGGTATGTATGTATAGTTGTACGTATGTATGTTCTAACCTCTAACCGGTTTGTTAGTACTGTTCTTCAACTAATTTAATATTGTTATACCAAACTACTCCCTCAGTCCCGATGAATTCTTTACGTTTCTTTTTACACTTTTTGTCACGCATCTTAAGGTGCATTGTAAGGGTAGTTCCATAACTTATTTTTAAAATTTTCTTTTTTGTATAAAAATATAATGTATATATTTTTATACAAAAAAAGAAAATTTTAAAAATAAGTTGTGGAACTATCTTAAAAATACACCTTAAAAAGCGTGCCAGAAAGTGTAAAAAGAAAGATAAAGAATTGGTTAGGACGGATGGAGTACTGTATATCAGAACCGAGATTGCACATTTAAGAGCATCTCCACTTTAAATCTGCTTGATTATTTTTATTTTGTGTCACACTATTTTTTTTACTTCTTGGATATGCAGGAAAAGCGTTGCTGTCAATAAAGGTATCGTTTAAAAATGTAGCGAATATATTGATGGACTGGGATGATGATGTTAACAATGTTGATTACGGCTCTTGGAAAGGAGTTTTATGTGTTGATAATCTCAGCACTTCCGTTGTTTCTCTGTATGTTTTTCCATATGTTATTTCTCGTTAAATCTTAGTAAAATAGTGGTACATTTTTGTAATTTTTTTAGGAATCTATCAAATTTGAACCTGGGTGGTGAAATTTCCATAGCTATTGGAGATTTGAAGGATTTACAATCCATGTATGGTTATGTTTCTTGATTTATTAGGGGATTTTTGTATCTAATGGCTAAATTTTTGTGTAAAAGTTGTTCTGTGATGTTGAAATTGAAATCTTTGCTCACAGACTTGCAGGGGAATAAGTTGACTAGTCAAATCCCAGATGTAGTAGGAAACTACGTCTCTCTTGTATATTTGCCCAATATCACACTTTTTAAGATTGGCATACAACTGCTGTTCTCTCAACACACTCAAAACTGTCGCTACATGACCTTTATGTTCTTCAGTGTCCGAACTATAGATGAGGATATCGTCGAAGAATACCAGCACGAATTTGGAAAGAAATGGACGAAGACCTCATTCATTATCGATTGAAAAGAGGCTGGGGCGTTCGTAAGACCGAAGGGCATGACCAGAAATTCGTAGTGCCCTTCGTGTGTCCTAAACACGGTTTTGGGGATGTCTTCGGGTCTGATCGGCACCTAATGGTAGCCTGACTTGAGATCAAGTTTCGTGAATACAGCTGCCCCGTGTAATTCATCTAATAACTCGTCAATGACGGGGATAGGAAACTTGTTCGGAACTGTGGCCTTGTTCACAGCTCTATAGTCCACACAGAATCTCCACGAGTTATCCTTCTTCTTGACGAGTAATACGGGGCTCGAGAAGGGGCTGTTAGAAAGCCTTATAACTCCAGCTGTGAGCATATCTTATATGAGCCTTTCAATCTCATTTTTCTCTGCCTGAGAGTACCTATATGGTCTCACACTGATTGGGTTCGTGCCCTCCTTGAGCACTATGTTGTGATCTTGTAGTCTGTTCGGGGGGAGCCCGTTGGGTGGGTTGAAAACATCCTTGTACTGATGAACTATTGGTGTTAGAAACCGAGGCACTCTGTCTTGGACTGTTGTCCCTTCGAACTGTGTACTTGTAGCCCCCAAGTAATTGAACTCAACCAAGAACCCTTGCCCTTCTTTTCTCAATGTCTTCATCATAGCCTTCAATGTTATCCCAGACCTCCCTAACGAGGCATCACCAGTCAATACTACTGTTTCACTGCCCATTTTAAACGATATCCGTTGTGACTTCCAATTGGCCGACATAGTGCCTAGCTTTTCAAGCCATTGCAACCCTAAAATCAAATTTGAATTCCCGAGGGATATAAGCAAATAATCCTCAATAATAGTGAGCCCCTGCATCTCCAGAATTACCGATTTACACTCTCCCCCACCTTGGACTATTTCCCCTGTTCCCAGTGACACACCAAACGATCTTGAGGGTAGACACTCAACTCCCAGCTTATCCACCGCGTGCAAGGCAATGAAATTGTGCGTTGCACCGGGATCTATCATCACTATAACCGGCACGCCATTCACCGTTCCCCTTAACTTGAATGTCTTCGGACTTGTTATCCCTACGACTGAATTTAAAGAAATCTCGGGGTGAATGTCCTCCTCTTGCCTTCCTTCTGCTTCGACTTCTACCTCCCCAACTCCCCCGTCATCCCCCGTTGAACTATCCTCCATGGTGAGTAGTACACTTAGCTCCTTTCGTTGACATTTATGTCCCACATTCCACTTCCCATCACACCTAAAACACAAGCCTTTGGACCTTTTTCTTGTAACTCTTTTCACTAAGTCGTCGAACCTCATTACTGGGATTTGGACTACTTATAGTCGAGATGCTGGACTGTGAATAACTCGAATAAGCCCTCGGGCTAAAGGATTTTGGACTAGTCGTGTAACTCACAGAAGATCGTGGTGATGTCAGTGCATACGATCCCACATAAGAAAAAGGTTAACAACTATGTTGAACCCTGTTTTTACCTCCACCTTTTGTTTGTAGCACTTCAATTTCTCCTCTACCATGTGAGCTAACTCCATGGCGTGATCAACTGTCAAAGGCCCAAGGAGTCTAACTTCCGATCTTATGTCGTCTCGAAGCCCATTTAGGAACTGACCCAGGGATAATTCTTTCGAAACATTATCTAATGGGGCTAGTAATTCAATAAACTTGAGGCGGTAGTCACATACGTTACCTCTCTGTCGATGGGCTAACCATTGTTCTCGTAGTGAGCTGGTGGAATTTGACCGAAAATGTCGCCTAAGGAGCCCCTTGGCTTTTTCCATGTTTCAATTGGCCTTCTCCTATGCTCCCATTGGAACCACAATAATGCTTGACCTTCGAGGGGTTCTCCTTTTTTGTCAACCCGTAAAATTAAAGAAACGTTCGACTCGAAGAATCCAGCCATCTGGTCATTCGAAACCGAGACAGGCGGAATAAACACTGAGCTCCAATACACTTGCATAGATAACAAAACTGACAAAACAAGTTGCAACCGACCTGCATAAGATATCCAGTTATTATGCCATTTTTGAATCTGATTTCTAACTTGCTCAATTAAAGGATAACAATCCGCATGCCAAATTCTAGTCATGACCAAAGGAACGCCAAGATATTTGACTGGTAATGAACCCATTTCAAACCTCATAATACCATTAATCGAGTTTTTATTATCATCAGAGACTTGACAGAAAAACACACTGCTCATCTCCTCATTTAGCCACAACCCCGAAGCAGCTCCAAATTCATCTAAGGAGTCTTTTAAAATCTGCACAGGGTAGGGGTCCCCATGAGAGAATAAAAAAAGATCATCCGCAAAGCACAGGTGGGAGATCCTCATTTTTTCACACTTAGGATGAAATTTGAAAAAACCTTCCTCAGAAATTCTTTTCTTTAAAATTATAGTCAGCACTTGCATTACCAAAGTGAACAAATAAGGGGACAACGTGTCTCCTTGGCGGAGACCTTTTTCAGCTTTAAAAAATCCATGAGGTTCGTTATTCACAATGGAGTAACTTGGAGTAGTCACACATTCTTTAATCCATCTCACCAACTGATCTGGGAAACCAAAAAGGTGTAGAGCAAAAAATAAGAAATCCCAACTTACACTATCATAAGCTTTACGGATATCAACTTTAAAAGCACATCTCGGTTTTCCTTTTTGTCTATGATAGCCTCTAAAAAGCTCTTGCATTAATAAAATATTATCACTTATCCTCCGATCCGGAATGAAGGCATTTTTATTGTCATCCACAATAAAATTAAGACAACCCTTAATTCTATATGCTATAATTTTTGACACACATTTATAGAGCACATTGCACAAAGCAATAGGACGAAACTGACCGACATTCATGGGGTGATCAACCTTCGGAATGAGAGCAATAAGAGTTGCATTTATTTCTTTTAAGAGTTTTCCAGACGTAAAGAACTCATTCACTACCGTACAAATATCATATCCAATTATAGGCCACGCTGCTTTATAGAATTTTGCAGAAAAACCATCTGGACCCGAGGATTTGTCATCTCCCATAGAGAACATAGCATCTTTTATTTCCTCATCCGTAGCAATTTGAGTCATAGGGCCATACATGGAAACAGGAACTTTTTTTTCAACAAAATCCTCAATGTTAGTAATTGGCTCCGATTCACTTTTAGTGCCCAGGAGATTCTTATAAAAAGAGACAAACTACTGGACCATCAACTCACCTTCTACCTCAGTCCCCTAATCATTTAGAATGGAAGAAATACGATTGAGATTCTTCTTAATAAGAAGACTTTTATGAAAAAACTTATTGTTTTGATCCCCAACTTTCAACCAATGAATCTTGGACTTATGTTTAAGTAATCTTTCTTCTTCAAGAGAAGCCTCTCTATAGGCTCTAGCAATACGAAATTCCTCAGATTTCAACACACTATTGAATGGGTCACAGTCAAGAGCCATTTGAGAATTTTGTAGGGAGAGTTGGAGGGCTTTAACTTTGGCACATAAACTACCACTTGCCATAGTTTCCTGTCTGAAAATAGGCTTTAACTTCTTTAATTTCTGAACAACTCTATACATCATAACTCCCCCCATTTACATTCCAACCTTTCCGAACCAAATCCAGAAAATTGTGACGATGAGCAAGAAAATTTTTGAATTTAAACGAAACTCGGCGCTTAGTAATAAACACTGCCACCAAACTCGAGATCGATTGTGACCCCAGGTCAGGCGGGACAACCCGCTGAGTTTAAGCATATCAATAAGCGGAGGAAAAGAAACTTACAAGGATTCCCCTAGTAACGGCGAAGCCAAAGAAAACTCCAAGAGTTCGAATCTCGTCTTTCAATAAAATACGAGGATTAACATCATTTTATTTTATTTTTGCTATGTATATGATTGTGTGATTTTGGCTGAAGCATTTCTGAAATAAATTAACAAGAAAGTAAAAGAAAAATTAATCGAAATTTTGGATTTTCCTCAAAATCGCCTTTAAGAGGGATGGGGGCTAGAGAGAAAACAATACATCAGAGAGTTTTTTTGGGGTTTAGGGTTATATATATATATATATATATATATATATATATATATATATATATATATATATATATATATATATATATATATGGTGCTACTCTACTATAAACTTTTATAAAATAGAAACCACAACCCTGTTAGTGTAGGTGCCCTAGAGGCAATACATTGTTTATTTTGTTAAACCTTTATGTCATTTGATTATTTAATAAATGTATTTATTATGACTTTAATTACTGCGATATATTTGTTAGCATAATAAATGTCCTTAGAATAATGATACACATTATATAGTTTAAGTATTTAACTTGAACTTGAGATTATATAATATATCATATTCTTAAAGGTCCCTAGTCGAGTATTATTATATAGGACGATAATAATACATAAATAGACTAGTATGTTGTTGACTGATAACCACATCTCATTGGTTATAAGTATGGAGATACTAAAGTCAAAACATAGGTACATGTAAGGGTACATGGCACTGGACAGACCCACCGTGAGATTCTTGATGTTAATAAAGTCATAAGAAAGACTCACAATGATAATGGTGTAATGATCCTTTGACTTGAGATCATTATATTTCTATACGAGGATAATATACTTTGACTACATTAAAAGTTACCTTTGACCGGGTGATGATAAAAGTGGACATCGGGTATATTGTGAATCGTATGAGAAATATGAATGATAGATAAAGGATTTAACCCTCCTATCAGATAGGAGAGATATTATTGGCCTCTTGATTGAGTGAGACTATAAAATGCATGGCCGTGCTCAAATAGTGATTTGTTTTAATAGTCTACTCATGGATCAAGTAAACCCGGATTAAATTATGAAGAGGATGACATGAAACATGCCTCGAGTTTAATCTATAATATTTGGTTAAAGGGATTATATTACACGGGAACATTAATCACAAAAGGTTTTATCGAATCACGATTTAATTATTATTTAATTGGGTAGCAATGATGTATTACTAGATGTCGCTCATTGTTTATAATTTTATTAGAGAATAAAATTGTTGCCAATTAAATGATAGCCTACAGGGTCACACACATAGAACATTTTAAGGAAGAATTAATTTAAATTATGAATTTAAATTAATTAAATGATTAGTTGTATTTTATTATATTAATTAAGTGGGACTTAATTAAGATATAATAAAATACAAATGAGATATGATTTTAATAATTAAGTATGACTTAATTATTATTTATTTAAATAATAGGATTTGATTCTATTATTTAATTAATCAAACTTGGTCTAGGTTTTTAGTTGGGCTTTTACCTTACACTATCATATAAATATATGATGATAGGTAAAGAAGGTAATTAATTTTGTACGACAAAAATAATCCCCAACCGCTTGAACCAAAACCTAAAAAGAAGATCTCATATTTTCATTGGAGGCTAGTACCTCCCTTCCAATCAAGAATCGTTCTTGGAGTGTTCGTGTGGATACCGTAGAGGAGGCTTCGAAGAGGAGCACTCAACGATCGTGAAAGCTTGGATATCCATTAGACATACAATCGTAAAGCTTCTTTAAGGTAAATCATCAATCTCCGAATTAAATATCATGTTTTTGCATGGATCCTGCGGTAGGGTTTCGATAATTATTGTTTTTGTTTTAATTTTCCGCTGCGTTTGATGCTCGAAACCCTTCCATGGCATCAGAGCTACTTGCAAAAACATTTTAATTCGGTTATATGTTACAGTTTTGATATATATACGAGCATGTTTGATGATTGTCATGTATGATGCGTTGATTTTGACATATATGTATAAACTGTATGTTAATGATGATTGGGATGATCATATGATGATCATATAATCTGTATGCATATTGATATATACATGATTTTTGTTTGTTCATGATATGGGGATTGTATACGATACGATCTCTGTATACGCTGCGCAGATCTGGTGAAATCTGTGTCCAGTGTCCGAATTTCGCAAACGATATGTGTTTTCTGATTGGAAACGAGCGTCTGCACAAAACCGATATCATAGGTATCACCGACTCGTCTATAAGGCGTTTGACGCCGTTTAGTGCATCAAAAACGCGATTTGTTGTTTTCAGAATTTGATTCTGATTTTCTGATTTTTGCGTTATATGATTTCTTTGATTGGATCATCTGAAATATGATATGGTATAACATGATTAGATAATATGACATGTTATTTAATTCTTACTTGAGCATGGTGGATGGTTATGGCCTTGAGACCCATAGGATAGAGGTTTTTGTTTATGGTTTGGTTTCTAAATACGACTTGCATGTCGTCATTCCTTGTAATGATTAAATCTCGAATGTAACTCGAGTTCTCCTTGTAAGTATATTAGTATAGTTGTTTTGTTTATGTAATGTACATGAATACATGAAGACAAGCAAGCAAGGAGGCGATCCAAGGAGGCATTGTAGCAGCAAAGAAGAAGACATGTAATAGTATAGTATTTTAAACCACCCATAGATTGTCCTTGATCCTTTCATTAGCTTGAAAGGATCATATAGGATAAAGGCCATAACCAATCACGTTTACATAATGCACTTACTTTACATATGATGTATGAATGTATGTGTAGGATACATAGAAATGCATGCTTTAATTAGATTAATCATGTATGAATGAATGTATTAAATACATCACCCATGCCATGCCTGCTTAATCAAGATAAAATCTATAACGATTCAAGATTTTAAAATTAACAAACGATCATGAGATTCTTGTGTTTTTTAAATATGGATTTTAAAGCACGGAACTAAATATGGATTTTGATATCTAAAATTTGGGATTTTCTGTCAAAAGCGGATATGCGTATTCGTAAGGTTGATGGGTTTTAAGTGTGACCTTTGGTATCCTCGATCTACCTGGGAAATGAACAATTTAGGATGTCAATATGAAATATTTGGTTCAAGGAAAAATTGAGGATCTCTTTATGATGTGATCATGATCGTTATAATTTTTCTAAATCCCTTAACAAAATATTAAGTTTTAATCAGATGCTTTCCAATGAATGAACACTCATCGAATCCTAGATCGATAAGGGGAAGGGCTGTCAGTGGCAGGGGACTCCTATCTATCGTGGTAAGATGCGACGAATATAAACGGTTATATTCGGCCGTTGGATCATTGGGTCAAACTTAACTAAGTCGTCATAATAAGGTGAAAATAAACGGTTATATTCGACCATTATGAACTTAGAAGCATAGAGTTTGGTTAAAATCTATTAGATAGATTAGAACAATGGTTGTTCACCAAACTATCCAAGAATTATATATAATATAATTGACAATGGTTGTCTACCTAAATAATCATTTTTAAGGACTTCCAGTGGTTGAGTTAAAACATGACGAAATGTGGATCTTGGCTCACTAGAAAGAATTATGGGATATACTTTCCGAATTGATAGTAAGGGCTATTAATTTGATAAAAATAGTGGGAGATATATTATGAATATATCATAATCATTTGAACATAATAATTGATAACTCAGACAATCTAATGTTTATTTTGTGCTTTTAACATTGTAGATACTAAGAAATGGCAAACAACACAAACTCTCTATCTGTTCGATCAATCCTTGAGAAGGATAAACTGACAGGAGGAAATAACTTCCTAGATTGGCAGAGGAATTTGAGGATTGTCCTCAGGCAGTAGCGCAAGCTTCATGTCATTGACATCCCTCCGTCAGGTCCCCTTCCTGAGGGCGCTACTGTTGAGGAACGAGCGGCCCACACAAAGGATAAGAATGATGCAAATGATGTTGCATGTCTTTTGTTGGCAACTATGAGTGCTGAGCTTCAAAGGCAGCATATGCATATGGATGCATACACTACCTATGAGCACTTACAAAGCATGTTTTCAAGCCAAACTCGTCAAGAAAGGATCAACACGAGTAAGTCATTTTTAATTGCAAACAAGGGGCAAGTGAACCAGTTGATAAGGGTGAATGTCACTACTGTAAGAAAACTAGTCACTGGAAAAGAAACTGTTCAGTTTACTTGGAGGATCTGAAGAAGAAGAAGGCTCAACAAGCTTCTACTTCAGGTATATATATTATAGAAGTCAATATGTCTACTTCTACATCTTGGTTATTGGATACTGGATGTGCTTCTCACATTTGTTTAAATGTGCGGGAGCTGCAGAGAAGTAGGACATTGGCTAAGGGAGAAGTAGACCTACGAGTTGGCAATGGAGCAAAAGTTGCTGCTTTGGATGTAGGCACTTATTATCTATCTTTGCCCTCTGGGCTTGTTTTAGAACTTGATAACTGTTTTACGTGCCTGCGATTTGCAGAAACATTATTTCGGTTTCTTGTTTGGACAAGAAAGGTTTTTCATTTATAATAAGGAACAACAGTTGTTCTTTTGCTTTAAATGATTTGACCTATGGTGTTGCACGTTTTTTTAATGGTTTATATGTTCTTGATTTAGATAATCCTGTCTATAATATAGAAAACAAACGACTTAAAATTAATGACTCAAATCATACATACCTCTGGCATTGTCGTCTAGGCCATATAAATGAGAAACGCCTATCCAAATTACATAAAGATGGATACTTGGATAAATTTGATTTTGAATCATACCAAGAATGCGAATCTTGTTTGCTTGGTAAGATGACCAAAGCCCCTTTCACTGGTAAGGGTCAAAGGGCCACTGAACGTCTGGAGCTTATACATAGTGATGTATGTGGCCCAATGCGTGTGATGGCTAGAGGAGGCTACTACTACTTCATAAAATTTACTGATGATTACAGTAGATATGGATATGTAAATCTTATGAAGAATAAATCTGATTCTTTTGAAAAGTTCAAAGAATATAAGGCTGAAGTAGAGAAGCTAATTGGCGGAGGTGCAAGTATTAAGATCTTACGATCCGATCGTGGGGGTGAATACTTAAGCACCGAATTTAAAGAATATTTAAAAGAGTGTGGTATTGTATCACAACTCACTCCGCCAGGAACACCTCAATGGAATGGAGTTTCAGAGAGGAGAAATCGTACCCTGTTGGACATGGTGCGATTGATGATAAGTCATGCAGATCTTCCAATTAGTTTCTTGGGTCACGCTCTAGAAACAGCGGCTTTCACACTTAACCGTGTTCCTACTAAGAAGGTTCAAAAGACTCCATATGAGATATGGGAGGAGAAACGGTCAGGTATGAACTTTATGAAAGTTTGGGGATGCAAGGCGTTTGTGAAACGTCAAGTATCAGATAAGCTTGGACCCAAATCCGAAGAGTGCATATTTGTGGGATACCCTAAAGAAACAAAGGCGTATTATTTTTATAGTCCCTCTGAGCAGAAAGTGTTTATTGCTCGAGATGCTGTCTTTATGGAAAGAGATTTTGTTTCCAAAAGAAACAGTGGGAGAACTATAGATCTCGATGAAGATCGAGAACCGCAAAATAGCATTGAACCTGAAGTAGAACAGGAGCAGGATAATGCTCAAGAAACACAGGTTGTTCGTAGATCTAGTAGAATTCGCCATGAGCCAGAGAGATATGGATTTCTCTTGACTCAATGTGGTGATTTGATGCTCATAGATGAAGATGAGCCTCTCACATACCAAGATGCTATGAACAATCCAGACTCTAAGAGATGGCTAGAAGCCATGAAATCCGAGATGGATTCCATGTACGAAAACCAAGTATGGACTTTGGTTGATCCACCCGAAGGGGTAAAACCCGTAGGGTGCAAATGGGTTTTCAAAAGGAAAACTGACGTGGATGGAAATGTTCAGACCTACAAAGCAAGGCTGGTTGCAAAAGGTTTCAAACAAATTCATGGTATTGACTATGATGAAACTTTCTCACCAGTGGCTATGGTCAGGTCCATAAGGATTTTGCTTGCAATTGCAGCATTCCATGATTATGAAATCTGGCAAATGGATGTCAAAACAGCCTTCCTTAATGGAAGCCTTGAAGAGGATGTGTACATGACACAACCTGAAGGTTTTGTCGATCCAAGGAATGTTGGCAAGGTATGTAAATTACGTCGATCCATTTATGGATTGAAGCAAGCCTCTAGGAGATGGAATATCCGTTTTGATGAAATAGTCAAAGAGTATGGCTTTGTTCAAAACAAAGATGAACCTTGTGTTTACAAGAAGGTTAGTGGGAGCCATGTGGCATTCATAGTATTATATGTTGATGATATACTACTAATGGGGAATGGCATACCTTCTCTAAAGGCTGTTAAGACTTGGTTACGGAGCAACTTCTCTATGAAAGACTTAGGAGATGCATCCTACATTCTAGGAATGATGATCTATAGGGATAGATCTAGAAGGATGATCGGTCTAAGTCAGAGTACATACATTGATAAGGTTTTGCATCGTTTTGGTATGCAAAATGCGAAAAGGGGATGTGTCCCCGTGTCTCAAGGGATAACGATCTCTAAAGACCAGTGTCCGAAATCATTGGATGATAAGGACAACATGAGAAAAGTTCCATATGCCTCAGCAATTGGATCTATCATGTATGCAATGGTATGTACTCGTCCTAATGTCTCGTATGCTTTGAGCATGACGAGCATACACCAGTCTAATCCAAGTGAAGGTCACTGGACGGTAGTCAAAAATATTCTTAAGTGCCTGAAAAGGACTAAAGATTTATTCTTGGTGTATGGAGGAGAGGAGAAACTCGTTGTAAAAAGTTACACCGATGCAAGTTTCCAAATAGACAGGGATGATACTGTATCATTGTAAGAACCCAGGTTTTTGTAATATTTCTAAAATGATCATAAACAACGATTGGTGGAAGTCATGTAAAAATTTTAAGATCATATTATATGAATGAAGAAGTATTTATACTTTTATGAATAAAGTATCATTGTACAAAGAAGAAAGGGAATGCAGAAACCGTCAAATTACGTAGATTTTCACTTTTATTAAATATTGGTATAAATATGGGATATTGAGGTTAAGAAAATCTCTAAGCTAAGTTAAACACCAATGCAAGGAATTATGGAATTTATTAGAAGAATTTTAATGACAAATGTTCAAGAACGATGAAAGAAATTTCTACACGACGAAACGTTTTTACAAGAAAATCTCCAAACTTGCATATGGAATTAAATGGTAAGCATTGGTTGATTATTAAGGTGAGTAATATACATGCAAGTACCATGCAATATGCCATGCAAGTGCCATGCAAAATAATTAGTTTTAAATCAAACTAATTATTTCAAATTCAATTAAATTAGAGTGAATAGTAAAGGGGACAAACTTTCTTGATTTAGGGAGACAAATTGGAAAGTGGGTGTCCTACACTTTTACCATGGTATGGCTGCATCCTTGAGTGTAATTTAACTTCATAATTCAGTTGCTAATCACACCCAAGCATCCAAGAAAAACAAGAAACTCTCTCTCCCATTTTCAAGAAATTCCCGACCAAACTCTATAGGGGTGTCTTTCCGATTTTTTTTCACCCACTTCCCCTCATCGGAAAATTATGAAAAAAATTCCAGTTCTTCTATACATCAATACGGAGTTGCGGATTTAATTTCGTAATTTTTCAAGGTCGTTTGTTTGGTCAAATAAATTCGACAAGTTGCTGCTACTCTTCCACTTTTCTGGATACTTTCCAAGATAGCCAAGAAAAATGAATTTTGTCTCCAAGCTCTACTCGTCCTAAAATCATCAAAATATTTCTGGGATTACTTCATGATATATCCAAGGTGAGGATTTAATTTCATGATTTTACACTAAGTATAGCTTGCTCAAATAAAATCAAGAAGTTCTTGAGTAAAGAATAACTTCTTATGAACCTTTGTTTAGATCTTGAAGTTTGAGGGTTATAATAGCTTGTGGACTTGATCTCAAGCCTTGTTAAGCTTGGTTAAGGTTGTTAAGACTCCAAGGAAGGTAAAATACTCACACCCACCTTAAACTTCATGAGTTATAAGTTGATTTGAAAGATTGATGCAAGTATGTACATGTTTAAGGGGTTTGTGATGTTTTAACATTTATAAGTATGGGTAAATTTTGAGTAGTGATAAATGGATATTACCACTGACATTATAGACCCTTGATGATGCTTATATGATCTTGATGGTGTGTGGTTAGATGGAGTTCATGGATATTGGTAAGATTCGATTTATAGTCGTTATAATGCCAAAATTTTGTTAAACCACTTGTGCAGAATCACCCGAATTATATGAGTGTTGTTTTTGGGCAAAATTTCTTGGAAACTTGTAGATCTGACCTTGTAGAGTAATTGAGAATTTGAATCTCATAAAAAGGATTTACCGTCTATGAGTTATGCTTGTTTTAGTGAAACCGGTTAAAACGGATGAATCGTTAAGATGGACTGAGTTTACAAAGCCAAACGAGCCCTTTAAAATTGGTCAGTTATTATGAAATTTTTACAGTAGCTAGGTGGTATGTCCAGGAAGTTCTCTACAAAATTTGAGCTTAACAGGGTAAATGGTCGATTTTATAAAAATCCGGGAGCGAAGGTTGTTCAAAGCAAATCGCCATTAGAATAAAAAACTTGGAAAGTGAAATGGAGATTTGGTTAAGTGAAATGGTCTTGAAAAATGGAATTAATATGTAATGCATGTTATAGGGAGTATTTGACCTATGCGAATATGTTAAGGAGGTGAAGAGTTTATTTGGTTCGTAATCACGTTTTACGAGTTGAGTACTCGTAAAGAGTCAATAATTCAAGCTTAGAATTAACGATGCCTTTATGCTTATGTTATAGATTATCGGACCATCCCTCGCACCCCGACTACTCCGAGATTTCAAGGCAAGTTTTCGAAACTTGTACTTCATGTATTTTCAAACTGTTGTTGTTGTGGTATAACTGTTATGAACTGTTTTAAAATTATTTTTGCGAATCAGCATAAAATATATGGTTTATTTATGTTGATTTATAAACCTGTTTAGCAAGTACGTATGCATGAATACATATATACATGTATGCGATGATGTGTTAAAAGTTCCAAGTAGGGTATGATAACACCCTTTCTTAGTAGGGGAGTCGGAGATATTTCGTCCGGATAAGGACATAAAAACCCGGAAGTCTCCGAAGATGATATATGACTTATATTTAGTTTTAAAAATAATCCAATAAATATAAATTGGATATTTTCGGATTAAAAATTCCTTTGATGATATTAATAAATATTATTTGAATATTTATTAATAAGTTGAATATGATTTTCAATTGAGGATTGTGAGTAAATATTTATTTAATAAATATTATTTAAATATTTATTGAATATTCGAAGCTTATAATTTATTTAATAAATATTATTTGAATATTTATTAAATATTCCAGGATGATTTACAAATCATATTATTTATTTCAAAATTATTTAAAAGTTTAAAAAAAAATTATTTTAAATATTTTTTGATCATCGAAAAAGTATTTAAAAATGGATCGGGTTCCCATTTCTTCACTGACTATAGCTTCATTCATCGAAAAGTATCGCTACCTCGCTCAAACTTATCAAAACTCGGGAACCCAAGGTTTTGGGAGCTAGTATTAATTATTTTCTCCCTTCGCTACCAATAAGAAATGCACCCTACCTAGTAAGGAGGGGCTCAGGTTTGACTAAACACTCAAAAACTCTGACCAACTCCCAAATTATGTTTGATGATGCGATTCTTAGTAATCAAAATCCGTTGACTAAAGTCAACCCACACATCAGAGTTACTTCCTCAATTACTCATGGAAGTAAAGTTGTAATGATTATCAAACCAGTTGTCAAGCTTTGTGCTTGGGGGAAACTAAATTAAATTCTGTTCCTACGATGCATAGAATTCTATCAGGGATTGGAGGAAGAGGGGACATCGCCTTCGGGCATAGTCCAAATATTAAGGCCCATATGCGGTCAGGATGCGACCCGATAAGGGAACGTCGTCCTTCTACTAGTAGAGAAGCAGAGGCACGATATATTGGCTGATCACCAGATATCGTGGAAGAGGCTCCAGCATAATCCCATTCTTCCAATTGGAATTGTACTGTAACACTGTAATGAAAGCCTAGATGCTCAATTACCGATAGTGCTAACAGAATGATGAACTATTCAAAGTACCTCAGAAATTCTTCGTTATATTTCTGGATAAAGAATGAAAAATGTTTAATGATGGTACAATATTAGTATACAATATGGCATATGGTTTATGTTAACAAAAGTACTTTGAAAACTATTATTATATGGCTGAGCTGTATTGCTCACTCTTGCTTTTCTTTCATATATACCACCACACAACAACAGATACTCATGGCAAGAACAAGGCAGACCCTCCGCAAAAGCGTGCTAACCGGCCAGCAGTTTAGGAGACTGTTTACGAGGCAGGTACCAGGGCAGCACCCAGTAGCATTACCACAGGTGAGCAGACTAAGTTGGATAGGTTTACAGCTTAGGTTGGTTAGATTTATTTACAAGCATGACTTGTGTAAGTTTCTGAAAACCAAACCTCCTTTTGGACGCAAGTGCCACCTTAGATGGTAATTCCTTTTTAAGTTGAACTTTTGAGATTATGACAATTTGGGTTTGTAATAACTATTTCAAGATGGTTGTAATAACTTAGTAATATTTTAATTTCGTCTCTGAGCCTATAATCTGTAAATGTTGAGTGTGATTGAGGGATCACAACATACTAAAATGAAGATTAAGAATAATGAATATTAAAATGGGAATTAAGGATAGAGTGACAACCTGGATCTCCGACCCCGGATCTAGGGGTGTTACAATCATAGTCTGGTTTTTGTTTTGTCTAAACGGAGGTACTGTAAGTTAGAAGAGTTCATAGCAAGAAACAGTCGCTGTTTCTACAATGAAGGCTGAGTACATTGCAGCTTGTGAAGTGGCAAAGGAAGATGTTTGGATTCGAAAATTCATTACTGATTTGGGAGTGGTTCCATCGATCGCAGATCCCATAGACAAGTACTGCGATGATAATGGAGCCATTGCACAGGCTAAAGAACCTAGATATTACTCTCGATCCAAACATATACTCAGGAGATTTCACCTCATTCGAGAGATAAATGAAAAGGGTGATATACACATATGTAAAGTACACACAAAAGATAACAAAGCAGACTCACTGACCAAAGGCTTGTCGCAACAGAAGCACGACGGTCACACTAGTTCCATGGGTATTAGATACATGGGTGATTGGCTCTAGTGCAAGTGGGAGATTGTTAGTATAAGTGCCCTAGAGGCAATACATTGTTTATTTTGAAAAACCTTTATGTCATTTGATTATTTAATAAATGTATTTATTATGACTTTAATTACTGCGATATATTTGTTAGCATAATAAATGTCCTTAGAATAATGATACACATTATATAGTTTAAGTATTTAACTTGAAATTGAGATTATATAATATATCATATTCTTAAAGGTCCCTAGTCGAGTATTATTATATATGACAATAATAATACATAAATAGACTAGTATGTTGTTGACTGATAACCACATCTCATTGGTTATAAGTATGGAGATACTAAAGTCAAAAAAGGGGTTGAGTTGGCACACTGGTTAAGTGCCCAATCCATGAAACAGCCTCTCTACCCTTGGGTAGAGGCATGGCTGCGTACAACCTACCCCCCTCAGACCCTGCTCATGCGGGATATACTGAGTACGTTGAGTTGAGTTGAGTTGAGTAGATACTAAAGTCAAAACATAGGTACATGTAAGGGTACATGGCACTGGACAGACCCACCGTGAGATTCTTCATGTTAATAAAGTCATAAGAAAGACTCACAGTGATAATGGTGTAATGATCATTTGACTTGAGATCATTATATTTCTATACGAGGATAATATACTTTGACTATATTAAAAGTTACCTTTGACCGGGTGATGATAAAAGTGGACATCGGGTATATTGTGAATCGTATGAGAAATATGAATGATAGATAAAGGATTTAACCCTCCTATCAGATAGGAGAGATATTATTGGCCTCTTGATTGAGTGAGACTATAAAATGCATGGCCGTACTCAAATAGTGATTTGTTTTAATAGTCTAGTCATGGATCAAGTAAACCCGGATTAAATTATGAAGAGGATGACATGAAACATGCCTCGAGTTTAATCTATAATATTTGGTTAAAGGGATTATATTACACGGGAACATTAATCACAAAAGGTTTTATCGAATCACGATTTAATTATTATTTAATTGGGTAGCAATGATGTATTACTAGATGCCGCTCATTGTTTATAATTTTATTAGAGAATAAAATTATTGCCAATTAAATGATAGCCTACAAGGTCACACACATAGAACATTTTAAGGAAGAATTAATTTAAATTATGAATTTAAATTAATTAAATGATTAGTTGTATTTTATTATATTAATTAAGTGGGACTTAATTAAGATATAATAAAATACAAATGAGATATGATTTTAATAATTAAGTATGACTTAATTATTATTTATTTAAATAATAGGATTTGTTTCTATTATTTAATTAATCAAACTTGGGCTAGGTTTTTAGTTGGGCTTTTACCTTACACTATCATATAAATATATGATGATAGGTAAAGAAGGTAATTAATTTTGTACGACAAAAATAATCCCCAGCCGCTTGAACCAAAACCTAAGAAGAAGATCTCATATTTTCATTGGAGGCTAGTACCTCTCTTCCAATCAAGAATCGTTCTTGGAGTGTTCGTGTGGATACCGTAGAGGAGGCTTCGAAGAGGAGCACTCAACGATCGTGAAAGCTTGGATCTCCATTAGACATACAATCGTAAAGCTTCTTTAAGGTAAATCATCAATCTCCGAATTAAATATCATGTTTTTGCATGGATCCTGCGGTAGGGTTTCGATAATTATTGTTTTTGTTTTAATTTTCCGCTGCGTTTGATGCTCGAAACCCTTCAAACCCAACCCAAAAAAGTTAAGAAGCAGTCCAACAAAACAGGCCGAATAAAAGTAAACCAAACCAAACAAAACATGCCTAGTATATCCCGTTTAGAACGGGGTCTGGGGAGGGTAGATTGTACGCAGACCCTGCCCCTACCTTGAATAGGGAGGCTGTTTCCATGCAGACCCTCGACTTAGTGCATAGTGCAGAAAAATGTGTGATGTTTAGGACAATACCGCTAACACAACTATGAACAATATTCCTACTACGATCCATTACCGGAAGTATCTGCTAGACGTAATTATGCATCTTTGTTAGAATGTTAGTCAAGCAATCACATAAGAAACATAAATCTGTAGCCTTCCCATCCATTGGTGGTAATTTCTCCCGTGTAATTAGTCGATCCTCTACTGCGTTTAGAAGTGGTTTTCTCAGAAGATGCGATCTTTAGTGTTGGCAGTGCTACCCATATGGCCATGACTCCAACATATACAACAAAGAATTCAATGACGAATTATCAAATAAATTCAATCTTAAGGGTTCTGAATTATTTCCGAATTCTGAGACGGCCATCCCATTCAGCGAATTTGGATTATCATATCCCAAACTTGTTTCCCAATACAAATCATGGTATTCCTACTCAAAATAAATTACGATTGGTATGGGTATCTTTGGTGCATTTCAGTTCCTTGGTGTGCTCTATACTAAAGTTATTGGCCAAATAAAAGTGAGAAATATAAAACATTAAATTTAAATATACATAGAATACACACAACACAGTTCGGTAACTAAATCTCTCCACTTTTCATTATTTTCCAAACCAACGCCTAAATCACTAAACAAAACCGTGAATTTGACATAATTTCATTGAATTTGACATCTCACACTGCAAATATTGAACGAATTCGCGAGTATCGAGCCAAAAACTTCTCGATTTGATGCACAAAGGTTGATTTAGAAGAAATTTGACACAAATTCAATAGCAAGTTTATTTCTATACTATTATAGTGATTATAACTTACAATAGCTTATATAAACATTTTTTAGTAGATGAATGTTACTAATATAGTGATTTTTAGGGTTTTAAAATGTGTCAGAGTTAAAATTAACTTTTAGTGTTCAAAAACAACTAAATCATCTCCGGTTCAAATAATAATGGCTGGAGGTGATTTTTTCATTTTCTAACAGTTATTTAAATGATTTTTATGATTTGTGTGGTTTATAGTTGATTTCATCTTTTTAGAGAATATTTTGTATGATTTTCATGATTATCTGAACATATTTTTAGTGATTTTTGCTTTTGAATAATTATTTTTATGATTTCCTTGATTATTAGTTAATTTCATGATTTTTACCACTTATTTTCATGATTTTAATGACTTAATCATTTATTCTGGTTTGATATGATTTTGTTCCTCACTTATTAAGGAGAATACTCTCAATGAAAATACATGTAAGCAAGCAGGCACATGGTTCCTCTTATGTTTTTCTTTTCTCTTGTTTTTCAAAGTTTGGTCACTATACTATTCAAAAACTTTCAATTGGGTCACCAACCCAAAAAAGTTTTCAATCGCATAATAAAGCACTCAAAAACTTTCAATTGGGTCATTGCCGTTAACTTTAACGGAAAGACGTCAACTTTCAATTAGGTCATCAATATTAAATTTAACTTTCAATTAGGTCATCGGTATTATAAATTTTTGAATTAAATTTTAAATTTGAGAATTTTGAATTAAATTTTTTCGAATTTAAATTTTTGAATGAATTTTAATTTTTTTTCGAACTTTCAAAATTTTTGAACTTTTTCGAAATTTTTGAATTTTTTCAAAATTTTTGAATATGAATTTATTAAATCGAGTTAAGTTTGTGGGAATCGCGAGCGTTTTATAAAGTTAGTTTGACTGCCAATTTGAATTAAATTTTAAATTTGAGAATTTTGAATTAAATTTTTTCGAATTTAAATTTTTGAATGAATTTTAATTTTTTTTCGAACTTTCAAAATTTTTGAACTTTTTCGAAATTTTTGAATTTTTTCAAAATTTTTGAATATGAATTTATTAAATCGAGTTAAGTTTGTGGGAATCGCGAGCGTTTTATAAAGTTAGTTTGACTGCCAATAGTTCCAAAAATACACACACACATATAAACACATATTGAATTAGCAAAAAAAAATATATATAAACACATATTGCTCTCCCTCTGCATTGATTTTTTTTTTTGAATTTTTTCGAAATTTTTTCGAAATTTTTGAATAAATTAATAAATTTTGAGAATTTAAATTAATAAATTTTAAGAATTTTGAGAATTTAAATTATTAAATTTTAAAAATGTATTCAAAAATATAATTCAAAATTCTCAAAATTTAAAAATTTATTCAAAAATTTATAATACTCATGACCTAATTGAAACTTAAACTTAATACTGATGACCTAATTGAATGTTGACGTCTTTCCGTTAAAGTTAAAGGCAATGACTAACGGGAGTGACCCAATTGAAAGTTTTTGAGTACTTTATTATGCGATTGAAAACTTTTTTGGATTGGTGACCCAATTGAATGTTTTTGAATAGTACAGTGACTAAATAGCCATTTAACCCATTTTTCAAATGTAAATCTAAAATTCTGTACGTACTTGTATTGGTCTAATCTTTGAAAATGACTTTTTGTACATGACTACGAGCCATTTGTATCATATGAAGGACTTGAGCAACTGCACAGGTTCATATTTGTCATGGCAATTACACATATATTTGCCATGAATGTTTCTGAATGTATATTCAAATTTAATTACTGTTATCTTTGCATTTCATTAATTTTCTTGTTCATTTATAAGATCTTTAACTAAAGTGTACTGTTTTGCAGAGACTTTACCTTGTTCGAAGCATGATTTTTTGAAGCCAGGTTGAAGCTGCTCTAAACATTGAGTACAGTGACAAATATATGTCGAATGAGCATTAGGAACAACTTAGAGCTCCTTCAGAAAGCATAGACCCGTTATCGGTTTCCCCATTACAGATCTCCACATCAAAATCTCCCAAGTCCCCGAGATTCCCAAACTCTCCAAGGTCGCCTAACGCTCATCATGGAAAACATGGCACTAGCAAGCCTGAGAGTCCACTCAAGAATGACAGGCATTCACATTCTGTCAGAGACGGTCGTCCTAAGAAAGGTGACCAACTTATAACTATAATTTATGTCCAATGAAAATGCTAGTGGTAGAGTATCATGATCGTAGGATTAGTTATTATTTTTCTAAGGAAGCGATGTTATTAATAGATGATACAAGAATTTATAAAATTGTACAAATATTAGTAATGTGTTATATAAGGAAGCAATAATATTAATGTATGGAGCAGATCTTTTTTCATGCTAAACCAAAATATAAATTGAAAAGTTATTTTCCTCTGCAACTATTACATCCTCTATAAGAAATACATTTTCGGTGAAGATTGAGGACTTCTGCCTTTCAGTGATTATAGCCCTAGTACTATACACGGCCTTCATGTCATGTAGTCGTCATATCACTACAAGAAAACGGCTTTAAACCGACCGTCACAAAACTGACCGTCACAAATTCAATGGTTATAACCGACCGCTGCCGTAGGTAGTCGGTTTTATGATAAAACCGACCATCTAAAACTGACCGGGGCGGACTCGGGCCCATTTTGCTGACTCACATTTTCGGTCTCTGTGACACGTCATCTAAAACCGACCAATACCACTACGGTTGGTTTTAGGTGGTCGGTTTTAAGTGGTCGGTTATGCAAATTTCTAAATTTCGAAAATACCGCCCAAATGAAAAAATTTAAATTTTTGATCAAACTCATAACAGACCACATATCGGTCGGAAATAAGCCATGATTTTACAAAATTTTAAAAATGGAGCCCAAACTAATTTTTTTTTGGAAAATACCGCCCAAATGAAAAATTCAAATTTTTGATCAAACTCATAACCGACCACATATCGGTCGGAAATAAGCCATGATTTCACGAAAATTTTAAAAATGGAGCCCAAACTAAATTTTTTTCGAAAATACCGCCCAAATGAAAAATTCAAATTTTTGATCAAACTCATAACCGACCATATATCGGTCGGAAATAAGCCTTGATTTCACGAAAATTTTAAAAATGGAGCCCAAACTAAAAAAAAATGAATTTTTTTTCCAAATTTCATTTAAACAAACCACTTCACCAAATTTCATCTCTATCCCTACATCCACTTCACCAAAATTCCTCTCCCTTTTAACTTTCATTTTCTAAATTTGGAGTAAAAAAACTATTTCTCCAAATCATCCTCCTTATACATGGATCAATGGTTTTGGATTTCGAATTTTTTTATACTTATCATTGTTATCGTTGTGTTTTACTGCATCGAAATCCTACAATGGTATCCTAACTACTTGCATCAAATGATGATTTGGTTATATCTCTGGTGTATTTTGATGATAATGACTGTTTAAGAAGAAGAAGAAGAAGAAGAAGGTGAAGAAAATGAAGAAGAATAAGATCATATTGTCTGGTGATGCTGAAGACGATGATGGTTTTGACGAGATTGAATAATGTTTGTAAACTTAGTTTTGATGTTTTTCACGAAGTTGAGTATTAATGTTGTTTGTGAACATTAAATTCGTAGCATTTATGTTTGTATGTTTAATTATTTTTTATGAAGTTGAATGGTATGGTGAATCTGTAGTTTGTTAATGTTGAATGGCTTGGTGGTGATTGCAATATTGAAATGTAATGAAGTGGAATGGCATAACCTGCAATTTTTTCTTTAAAAACCCAGAAAACCGACCGAAATAATACATAACCGACCATTTTTTACAATTCCATTCCCAGAAAACCGACCGAAATAATACATAACTGACCGTTTTTTACCATCCCATTTCCAGAAAACCGACCGTCTCCTTTATAAATGGTCGGTTTTAAATAAATAAAAAAATGAATAATGGCTAAAAAATTAAATGAAATAGAAAAAAACAAAAAAAAAATAGAATTTATACATACCCACGTAGTCAAGCAAAGTTATTTTTCTTAATGTTATTTAATTTTTTAATTTATTTTACAAATTAGTTAAAAATGGTTAAAATATCATAAAAAATGAAACATTAGTGAAACATATTTTTTCCCCTGAAATTTTGGAAATAACATTATAAAGGATGGATATTGACTTCCGTAAGGTTGGGTCGTCGAGAAATATTTTTAAAAAAATCGAAATCCTAAATCCCGACGAAACCCTTTTTAAAGGTTTTAGTCAACGTACTAGTTGACTGTTAAATTGCCAAACCAAATAAAATTTTTTTCACTAAAATTTGCCAATAACATTAAAAAGGATGGATATTGACTTTCGTAAGGTTGGGTTGTTGAGAAATAATTTTAAAAAAATTGAAATCCTAAACCGTGACGAAACCCTGTTTAAGGGTTCTAGTCAACGTACAAGTTGACCGTTAAATTGTCAAACCAAAATTTTTTTTTTTCATTAAAATTTTGCCAATAACATTAAAAAGGATCGATATTAACTTCCGTAAGGTTGGGTTGTTGAGAAATAATTTTAAAAAAATTGAAATCCTAAACCCTGACGAAACCCTGTTTAAGGGTTCTAGTCAACGTACTAGTTGACCATTAAATTGCCAAACCAAATAATTTTTTTTTCATTAAAATTTTGCCAATAACATTAAAAATGATGGATATTGACTTCCGTAAGGTTGGGTCGTCGAAAAATAAAATTTGAAACCCTAAACCCTGACGAAACCCTGTTTAGGGTTCTAGTCAACGGATACGGGTGATGAAGGAAGGGCAACGGACCCGATGATTGGAAACATGACAGCTACAGAGGCACGCCAGTGGCGAGAAAGGAGGGCTCGATCACATTCAAGTGGAGTTTATGGAGCTAATCAGCCTCGTGAACCAACACGTATCAATATCTCTGATGGACAGTAAGCCTCGTTATCCACTGTTATGTTTCTTTCACTCTGTCAATGTAGTGCAATTAATCTTAATATATATGCTCAATTAATCTTTCACTCTGTCGAAAAAAAACTGATTTCTTTGATATATTATGAAATCACATTGCAAGCCAACTGATGTCATTGACATATAATTGAAATATCAATGACATCGGTCAAAACACAACTGATGTCTAAGATATTGGATTTTATAAATCAATATATATATATATATATATATATATATATATATATATATATATATATATAAAGGAGGATAGCGGGAGTTTAGGTGGCGCTCTAATATCGTCTCAGTCGATTTTTTTTAATTTTCTAGAATTTTAAACACTAATAAATATAAAAATATCAATTAGCATATTAGAAGTAGAATAGGTGTTCGAATTTATAAAGGAGAAGAGTTCGAATTTATAGGGAAGACATGTGATTAGAAGTTTTATTGGAAGTATAATAAGTATTTATAAGGCATACGATTAAAAATTCTATTGGAAGTAGAATAGGAGTTCGAATTTATAGAGAATAAGAGTTCAAATTTATAGAAAAGATATATAAATAAAAGTTCTACTAGAACTAGAATAGGTGTTTGAATATATAGAGCAGACATATAATTAAATATTTTATAGAAAGTACGATCTTCTTAAAATATATTTTTTATATAAGTTAATTATATTTATATATTAGGAAAATTTATTCATAAATCCAATACTATTGTCATGAGAAAATAAAATTTGTTTTCATTTTCTAAAACTCCAAAATTTTTAGAAAATCTAGAGAAAGTATAAATTGGAATTCACTCTATTTTTTAGGTTTTGATTTCAAGGAAAAAAATTGTTGTGTAAGATAAGTATCATCAATAATATGTAATGAAGTTAGAATTTAGATCCCAAACGAGAGCAGCTCGAAACGTGTTTAACGGGAAGACGGCTCACTATAAAAAATTGTACTAGCTATTAAAATATCATATGATGTTATAAATTTTATTTTATTTTTAGGATTTGATTTTTATGGATAAACATTATCATACAAGTAATATGTGTAAAAGTTAGGTTTTTGGTCTTAACGAGAGAGCGAATCAATAGTAATAACTGTGTTTAACAAGAAAACCGTTCATTAGATAAGACCCTATAAAAGATGTTTAAATATATAATTAATACAAAAAATAAAATGTTTTATTGAAGTAGAATACGAGGACGGTGGAGACGTCTTATACGATTTTTTAAAACTATACATCTTTTTTCCTAGAAATCCTTTATTTTAACTTTTTTATACAATTTAATTATACTTGCGTTACAAAAATATATCCATAAATGTAATATTATTCCCGTAACGAAAAGTCTTAGTATTTTAACTTTTTTTTTGATGTGTTAAAATAACAAAAAGACATTCCCATGCGAAAACTGTAAATAAATACAAGAATATCTATAATATACAGAAAATATAAGATGTATTTCCATCTTTTAAAACTCCATAAATATTAGAAAGTTTAAAGAATATAAAAATTGGAATTTACTCTCTTTATATAATGAAGTTAGAATTTCGGTTTCAAATAAGAGCGGCTCGAAACGTATTTAACGGGAAGACGGCTCGCTAGAAAAGATTGTATTAGCTTTAAGAATTTGATATTGAAGTCATAATTTTTTTTTATTTTTACGGTTTGATTTTATAGATAAAAAATATTATATAAGTCTTTATAATATATGTTAAAAATTGGGATTTCCGTTTTAACGAGAGAGCGGCTCAATCGAAAGAATCGTATTTAACAAGAAATTGATTCATTAGAGAAGATTATTTAAGTATAAAAATTTAATATTAATATTATAATATAACGTAAATGTATTGAATTTTTTTAAAAATATTGTAACGCCGCCGCGAAGCGCGGCTTTATCAACTAGTTTATAAGAAATTTAGAATATTTGAATTTGTAAATAAAATATTGGATGGTATACAAATTTTACAAATAGTAAATTTATAAAATTTAAACTAAGAATTTTAAAAGTAATAAAATTTTAAAATATGAATTAAAAATAATATTGATAGAAGAATAATATGAATCTCATCCACCTTTAATAATATATCTGATGAAAAAATGAAAACAGATTACAAAAGAGAACGGCACAATATCAATGGCAAGAGCGGTAACTTTTCCGCCCAAATTTTTAGAACTCCCTCCCCCAAATTTTCACAACTTCCTCCCTCTTATTCTCTGAGTACATCTTTCTTTCACTTGCTTCCAAATGACCTAATTTACCTAGTACTCTTTCCCTCGCCGCTCTCGATTATCTCTCCCTCTCCTCGCCGCTCTCAATATCTCTTCCCCTCAATATCTCAAACCTGCGCTATTCAATCGCTATTTCATCTTCATCGAGCCATCCCGGGTTTTTTGGGTTCAATCACTCTTTACGACTCATTGGTTTTATCTTCTCTGCGATTTTACAGTTTTAGCATCTCCTCAACAACGACTTCTAGGGTTTCGATTTGGGAATTTCCTGCTACTTCTCTGCAATTTTAGGGTTCTATCGTTTCTTCTGTATTCGATTTAACTGATGTGCTACTTCTCTATTACGATTTGGGAATCAAACTTGCCACTTCTCTACCGTTCGCTTAAGGATTAAAGTTATTTTAAGATAATTCGAAATTAATTTCGAGTGTAAGGTATTTTGGTAGCTGCTACAAATTTTGGATTTGGGACTCAAGCTGTCATAATCTCTACTCCACTATGTACAGGTAGAATTATCAAGATATGCTAGTTTTTTTGGGGAAAAAATCACTTGTTCAGTAGCTAATTAATTATATGACTGTTTTATGCTAATTACTTATCTCTTAGTGTGTAAGGGAAAAGTGTTCTATGCTTTTCCGAGAGAGAGAGAACAAATTCTGAAACTATGTAGATGTGTTATTTTATTCATTTTTGTAGCAATCTGCCCACATCTTGCATTCTCTTATTCATTTGGGAGGATTTTATTCATTTACTCTTGTTCAGTAATAAATATTTACATTCTTATTCTCAATGATTTGTTATTATTCAGGAGAGAAGGGGATTAGTATGAGCAGCAAAGGTGGCTTGTGTACTGGGCAGGTTAGTAGTACTGATGAATGATGATACTTTTTATGGTAGTATGTGTTTTGATTTTAGCGTTTTGTCATGGTGTTAGTTCCAAGTTTTGTGATTGATCATTTGTGTTACATGTTCCAGAACTTGTGTCACTCATTGCCTTTTGTTATACTATCATTAGTCATAGTATTATATCTTTAATGTGCACCAAATTTACAATATATGTTGGGGCTATTTTTGTAATGCTAGTATGTTTCTTGTGGTTAGGAATTTGAATGGGCCTTTTCAAACAAACATATGTAATGAATGACTGTGAAATAGTTGATTAATTGATAATTTAATTTCTGTGATTGACTCCCCTTTCTTGTGATTAAATTTCTGTGATTTATGTCAATCCCCAGCTCTTAATTGGAATTATTTAATAATGCCCTTTTCTTTTATATTCCCATTGCTCAAACTATGTATCGATTGCAGCATATGGATCTTTCAGTGTTGCAGAAACCTTTGTGGACAAGCTCATCAGTGCTACTAACCTGCCCAGTACACAAGCCACCTTTGCTGCTCATACTGCTCCAGCATTGTCACGGTATGGGTATGTTTTATACTTTTTTAGCTTTTAAGTTGTTACTAATCATGTGTTAATACTTTAGCTCGCCTTTGAAAGTGTTTGATTTCTGCTGCTTGTAGGCAAAGTCTCATTATGGATATGAGATCGTCCAGACACTGATAGTTGATATTGAACTTAATGAGCATGTCTATTAATATGTTCATTGTTTAATGGTACAATAGTTCTACATGGCTAAGATGCAGGGGCATACCCATGACATATATCCTCGTTCCCAGACAAAGTTTGTGATGTTGCTACCCAGATTCGTGATGGGCTTCTTCTACCCAGCAATAACTTTCCCGCCCTCTTAAACATGTATCCCGAAATTCGGATTCGGTCTATACTTAGCTTTGATAACTGAAACATGTATAGTTTTAGGAGAAATATGAAAGTGTATGATATCTGACACTTAGATTTGTTTGTATAGTTTATACTTTTTTCTTTGAATTAATGATAATTACAGTTTGGAGTTTGATTATATATTTGGCATTTGTTTGTTTTCGTTGTATTTATGAATTTTTAAAGATTTTAACAGGTAAAGATATGGAAGAAAAATAAATAAATTATGAATTTTCAAAAATTGTTTTATTTGCATAGCGTTTTTCTAAGTGCTATAGAAGTAGTAGTGCATTTAGATGGCATTATAAATAGTGTTTTATTTGGATTACAATCAGTATTTTGAATTATATGTTGAAATGGAATGGCAGGTTGCAGTACTGGCAAAACCTGCAATTTTTTTTTTAAAAAAAAAACCAGAAAACTGACCGACGAGCCTTAGAACCGACCATTTTTTACCCTTCAATTCCCAGAAAACCGACCAAAACAAGACATAACCGACCGTTTTTTACCATTCGATCCCTTCGAAGGTGGTCGGTTATAAGTGGTCGGTTATACAAATTAGCACAGCTACTGGCATGAAATCGACCGATTGTGCACGTTTGACTATGGTCGGTTATGTGTGCTAGTCAAAATGTATTTTTCTATTTTTTTAAGTTATAACCGACCAGTGTCGGTCGGTTATGTGTTGGTGACGTCTGTCGACA
This sequence comes from Saposhnikovia divaricata, assembly GCA_036435485.1. Lineage (NCBI taxonomy): Eukaryota > Viridiplantae > Streptophyta > Magnoliopsida > Apiales > Apiaceae > Saposhnikovia > Saposhnikovia divaricata. The sequence continues at coordinate 8,378,406 of CM071601.1, read as the reverse complement.
GCTGTCGCCACGTGGTGACACGTGGTGCCACATGTCCAATTCGGACCCCACATTAGAGAATTTGTAAACACATATAACCGACCAAATTATTGGTCGGTTATGTGTGTTAAACCCGACCAAATGACATAACCAACCAGGCTTAAACCGACCAGCGTTTTTGGTCGGTTTTAGTGGTTAAACCGACCGATTCCTTTTATAACCGACCATTTTTGACGGTCGGTTTAAAACGATTTTCTTGTAGTGTATGTAGCGTGTAGCTTTTATCTATTAACTGGATTTTTTTGGAAAAAAAGAGAAAATAATATTGATGGACATTATAAAGATTATTTGAAAGTTTTAAGTTCATGTTGATGAGTAATTTAACTGTGTTTTATAGGTGGTTGTAGGGGGAAAGGAACCTGGGGCGGCATGCTTAATATGAATGACGAACACCTTGACCCTAATCACCCAAACTACAATAGTGCTAAGGTATTGTTTCTATTTTTTTAAAAATATTTCTCGACCATCCAACCGTACGGATGTCAAGATATATCTAATATAATTATATTCCCACATTTTCAAAAAGTAAAAAATTAAATTGGTTGGAGATCTTAGTAGATCACTACTATATTCACTAGTACCCGTAACTAGTGTTTTGTCACGAATTATTATTTCTATTTTTTTAAAAATATTTCTCGACAATCTAGCCGTACGTATGTCAAGATATATCTAATATAATGATATTCCCAGATTTTCAAAAAATAAAAAATTAATTATCTAGTCTAAAAGGTATTTGTTTTTGTACTCTCTTCTCTCCATCTCCCTCTGCTGTCTCTTCTCCCTGGTGGGTTTTTTGTGATGCAATAAGTGTAAATAGGGTGTATATTTGATTCAATTCAATTCAATTCAATTCTTGAAATGGCATGCTAGAGCAGGGCTCATAATATTTTTAGTTACAAGTGTAGCTGGCAAAGGGTTATTATATATCATGTGGATGTTGATTATATATCACTGGAATTATAAGAGATGCAATTGTTGGCTTATTTAAGTTTCGTTTGGGGTTGTGAGATTTGAAGAGTTTGATCATTTCAAATTAAAAATTAATATGATTCAACAAATGAATAGACTGATTGTGATGTTGAATTAGGTTCCCTTGTTGGCTTATCATTTATTCATGCAACTGAAATGCACCTGAAATAATGTATTTCTATCATATTTGATGTACACGGAGATGCTGATAGTGCAGTGGATCGCCTATGGCAGAAGAAGAAAGCTGAACTTAAACAATAGAAAGTTATTGTTATCGTTGTTATTTGTTAGTGTAACGCCCCCAAATCCGAGGTCAGGGATTCAGGTCGTCACATCACCTTCCATCCATGTCATACCTGTATTAATTTTACAACTCAACAATACACTAATCTAGACCTCAATCTTTCACACTTACAAGTTAGAGCCTCAGAAACGATAATCATAGTAACACTAAATATTACCATTCATCTATATAATCCAGAATCTTACACAACGTCACTTATACAAACTGCACCAGAAGGCAAGTCTTGCTAATCACAATTGAAACCTATCAAACTTACTTTGTAGTATTCATCTGAAACTGCATCATCCCAGGGGTAACTCTTCTACTCCTCTTCTGCTGCTACGGAGTTAAACGACTTAATTCTTCTCTTTCTGAAAGGTTTTTTTTTATATAAATCAAGAATGAGATACATAATGCTCAGTAAATTTTCAATTTTGAGAAATAATATAATTTGTCTCTAAATGATTTTTCCAAAAGTATGAGCATATATCTCTTGATATCAAAATATAACTCGACAATATACATGTCCGAGTTTTGAATAAATACTCGTACTTGTATGAAGCTTTAAGAAAATGATATCATATGAACAAATTAAGTTCATAATAATAATAATAATCTTCATATCGTAGTAAAATAGTATACACTATAGTTTTGACAACTTTTTTTGAAAACTTTTCAAAATACGCAGTTCAATATGCTTCTACGATAGTTGCTTTTCATCATACGTAAACTGAACCATTTATAAGGTTCCAATACTTCTGAAGTTCGAAAATATATACATATAGGTATATCCTTTTCGTCAAAACACCCGACAGTTCAAGATGTCGTACCTCAGTAATATAATATCAGTACTGCAAAAATACTTTCACCTCGTTTGAAAACTGAGTAGCATACTATAAATTCAGCTTTTAATAGCATTTACTTTCCCTGAGTCATTTTAAAGCAGGAACGTTCGGGTTTCAAATTTTTTCATGATGAGTTCAACATTGACAACACTACCGGTGCTGGACCGCCTGGGATTCCAACATAGTGTTGCAGCACAATTCCAATTGGAAGGAGGGGTCTATATCGGAGCACCCCGGTACAAGGTGATCAGCCATTGTACCGTACAAAACAACACTTCGCTACTAGTAGACGGGTGACGTACCTACTACAGAGGCCGTGGCCCGACCATCTATGGGTCTTTTGCTGGCTACCCGCCAGAGCAAATATCGTGATGGCTACCCGCCACCCTCGTCGATATATGCATAACCGGATGGGCTTGCTACCCGCAAGTCGTTCCCATCCAAAATAGCTCGAGTCCCAGAGTCATTAAGCTTTGAAACCTTTTTACATCTATGGGTCTTTTGCTGGCTACCCGCCAGAGCAAATATCGTGATGGCTACCCGCCACCCTCGTCGATATATGCATAACCGGATGGGCTTGCTACCCGCAAGTCGTTCCCATCCAAAATAGCTCGAGTCCCAGAGTCATTAAGCTTTGAAACCTTTTTACATCGTCACTTTCGAAAGAAAACATGGATGTTTATTCATCGTACAAGTTGACCTCCGTCAACTAATTTTCTCTACTCAGGGAATTCTTTTCAAAATAGCATGGGAGTTTTTTCGGAGTTTTCTTAAGGATTTTTAAACCTGACCCTCCTTGATAAGTGTTGTGCTAGAAAAATAAACATTTGAATCGCAAGTGCACAATTCATTTCGTTGTAAAATTTATTGATTCGTTCCGCAGAGACTAATATTTTTCGCATTCCTTAATTTCTAACTTAATCGAATTAGAACAAAATTGGGTTTTAGAGAAAATTTTGGATTTATTCTATTTAATTCCTAATTCTAAAATTTTAAATATGTTTAAAAGAAAAATTAAATTACTCTAATTTTATACTAATTAAAACTAAAGAGAACCAAAATTAAATTATTCTAAAAATTCTTAATTAAAAACTAGATTTTATTTTAAAAAAAAATTATTTGAATTAAAACTTATTAAAAAAAATTTTTGAAAAATTCGGCATGACCCACTTGTAAGTATGCCTAGCCAAAACACAACCAATCACAGCAAAACAATTCTAGAACAAAATTTATTTAAAACTCAGCAATCGAACCTTGTTAACACCAAAATAAAAACAGTAATTCAATCCCTATATTTATCTTTTGAACAAACTTAACAACAAAACTCAAACCATAAAACACAACACAACCGCTTGACATTCAAACCATTAAACCCAGAAAAATAAACAAGAAAAACAATAAGAGTGAACAAACATAAACTCCAATGAATTAAAAAAAAAAAAACTCGCAACTCCAATGAACACAGCCACGGTAAAACAAGGATCATAAACTACAACTCGGACCCAAAGACTCGGACAACAAAACAAAACACGAAACCAAGAAACGAACACTCGAACTCAGTACACCAGTCGGAACATACTATCGACAGCAAATTTACAAAACAAATTCAAAAACACAGAACTCGCCAATCTAAACACGAAAGCAGCGAATCAGAATCAACGAACAAAAATCGCGAACACAAAGCTTGAAATCGATTTGAAGAAAGCTTGAGTATACTTAAAAAAAAGGGAAAGGGGTGTTTGTGGGGCGAAATGAAACAGAAAGAAGAAGGGGTTGGGCGGCGAAATTAAGGAAAAAAAAAAGTGAGAAGGCATATCTAGGTGTTAATAAGTGGTTGAGTTTTGGAATGTTGTAGTTAAGGAAAGAGATGGAGGAGGAAGTGGGTTTTTGTAATTGTTCACATAAAAAAAACAAGGTAGATTACGTTTTCTGCAATGTCTATAAACTGAGCTACGGGCCACGGCTTCGAATAAACCAAGATAAAAGAGACAGGAAATAAGTAAAGAAAAATAAAACTAATATTTTATTTGTTGTTTTTTTTTAGCTAGAAACGAAAATACAGAAATTTAACTACGAAAATTAAAATTATACTAAAATAAAACGAGGATTTGGAATTAAATGGCCCACAATAAAATTGAGATTTAAAGGGGCAAATTACGAATTAAAACTAAAAGCAAGAAATTAAATTTCGTTACTTTCAACCCATAGTGGTTAGCTTTTCGCTACTTTGTCCACTACTTGGATTTACGAAAATAATGAAACAAGGCAACAATAACTAAAGAGCAAGACAAGAAGTAAAGAAAATAAAAATTGCATTAATTATAATAGGAGTGTTTACAAGATTTGAAACTAAGAAAAGAGATACAAGAAATTAAAACTACCCTAAAATCTAAGTTACTAAATACAAATGGGGTGAGGGGGTATTTATAGGATAGGAATTAGGGTTAAGGGGGGTGTTAGGTAAATCCCCACCATACATTTAGGTTGTGTGGTAGTGAAATCCTAGCCATCTATTTGATTCCTTCCCCCTTAAGCTTTGAAGAGTTGATCTTGGCCATACACTTTTCTAATGTGTTGGGATGATCTCCACCTTCCACTTGTCTTGAAATATTCCTTTTGCTCCAAGCTCCTAATTCTTTTCCTTCTTTCATTTTTGGTCCTTTTTCTTCCTCCTTTTTCCCTTCCTTGCACTTTATTTATTTATTTATTTATTTTGTCATTTCTTTATTTATTTACGATTTACCTGAAATGTAACAAAATAAATTATTAAAACACGAGTTCAAGCAATAAATAGGTAAATAAAATATGCAAAAATATGCACTTATCAAATGCCCCCATACCTATCTTTTGCTCGTCCTCGAGTAAAACAAAAACAAAAAGAAAATCTAGATAAAAAGTCCTATACTCCTTTTCGTAGGTGTGACGGTTGCATTTGGCATATGCAACAAGCCCTTTAAACCCCTAGGCAGCCCTAGTGGACGAGTGAGGTCTCGTGAGGGCCTATAGTGAATGTACCCACAAAATCCATCTAGCTTGTATAAAAGATCACATGGCAATGCACACCACACATACATGTCCTCTCATGATACATCAACTTAAGAATCAAAATGAAGTTGCAAAGTCTTGGTGTGGAAAGTGCAAGGATTCACATAGTCTTACTCAAAGAACCATGCAAGAGTGATTATAAATTCTTGTCAAGTGCAAAAATTATTGGTAACCATGCTAAGTCTACAAGGGCACACCTCAGAGTCAAAACTTGAGATCTCATATGCAAAAAAAACAAATAAGCAATACCTCACCTTTCACTCACAAAAGAATATTCACTCAAGAACAAGGGTAAGTGTATCACTCAATTCCAACAAAATCGAATGCATGCTTGACACTTGGTATCATTCCAACTTAAATCACAACATACATTAATAATGACAATCAAAAGGTCTTTATTAGGGTTGTAATGGGGCTAGGGACAAGGTATGTCAAGAAAGGCCAAAGTAAGGTGAAGTGTCAAAAGCTAGTAGTAACCATGAATATCATGCACAACACCAAACTTCCTCCCCACACAATTTATTTTTATTTTCAACAAAAAGCCTTGAATAGTCGCAATGAAGGAGAATTACAAAAAACATAAGTATGCTCTCATGTATATATATTCTTTTTTTTTCATTTTTTTTATTCTCTTTTTTTTATTAATTTTTTTATGAGAGCTAAGATAAATGTAACAATAATCCTCACTTAGATTTAATTTTGAAAATCGACTATCAAGGTAACAACAAATATTTCCTCGAAAGTTATGAACAATAGTAAACCCTATTTCACACACCTTATTGCTCCCTCAAGTTCCTACTAGCCTTTGACAAAATGGGATCAAGAATACGTAAGGCTAAACAAGAAAAAGGTCTTAGGTGAGTAATGTGGTGTGAAAGAAAATGATTAGGCTCAAAGGGTTAACTAATTGATCATATAAGAATGGTGTGGATAATTTGGAAATATAGGTTATTCCTAAGTGCCTTTGTCATTTTATCATCAATTAATGTCATGTATTTCAAGAAGGAACTCAAACAAGTGCTAGCGATGCAAATGACAAGTGGACACTCAAGCAAACGAATATAAATGCAAAAGATGTGCATATAGGCTCAAAACTCACTTGGTGTGGTAAAACATAATCAATCTCAAGAAATGGTATCCTCAATGCACCTACTTGTAATCAAAGCATGAAGACCAAATCATCTTACACCTAATCATGTCCTTCTAATTTCATGCACAATTCAAATAAGTCTACTAGCTTCACCTTGCTAGTGTAAGTGTGTGAACAAGAACTTTAGCAAATCGCTTCTCAAACAAAAGTTAATGGATCATAAGATTATCATAGCATGCAAGGGTGCATCAAGCAACTAGCAATCAATTAACAAGACTAGAATACAAAAAGAACTTTTTTTGATTTTTGATTTTTTGATTTTTTGAGTTTTTTTGGATTTTCAATTTTTTACTATTTACACTAAAAACCCTCCCCCATACCTAGATCATGCATTGTCCTCAATGTATGCAAATGCAAGAGAAATGAGAAAGAAGAAAGGTGAGGAAATACCTGATAAGGGATGACGGAGACTGAAAACTTCTAAAAATTACAAGAGAAAACAACTCACACACGCACACACTCCTCCCCCATACCTATCTTACACGAGGGGAGGCAAAAGAATAAAACCGAATCAGCCGATGCCGGTGGGAAAAGTGGGATGAAGCTGAGAGAAAAATTCAAGACATTTTTGAAAATTTGGATTAGAACAAATTTTTGCCAGCAATATGGGATCATTCAACCTATTAGTACAAGAATCACTAGTGTTCTCCCTAAACCAACTTAAGGCTTCTTTATTTTGTTTAAGCAAATTAGAGATAATGAAAGTATGGTCTTGGGATGAAGCACTAGGAATGACAGAAGATGAGTGTTCGTTTTCTCCTAAAGGCTGTTGATCAAATTCGGGATGATACAAAGTCAAGTTAAATGCAGGTGGCGGTGGTCCAATGGGACTCTTATAAACTAGCTCAACACTACCAACAATCTCGGGTGGAATCTCATACTTGGAACGAATTTCTAACAAATCCCCTAAGAACTCACCGAATGTAGGTGGTTCACCAACTGAAGTTTTGACAATGGGTTCAACAATAGCATCCTCGGGTTTGGTCTCCCACGGGGAACAAATGGCATCCAACTCTCTCAACATCTCTTCCGAAGTCATGTCCCTTAACGAATCAACATACTCTCGATTAGACTCATGGTTGACTTGGAAATCCTCATTGAGAAGAGACTCAATCTCACTATCCTCAAGGTTTGACCAATTAACAATGTCATCAACAAGATTAACCGTTATTGTTTGCTCGTAAAGCTCATTGGGTTATTTTCCGACATTAAATATGTTAAGGTTAATTGTCATATTACCAAAAGTGAGTTTCATCGAACCATCCCTACAATTAATCAAGGCATTGGATGTAGCAAGAAAAGGTCGTCCAAGAATGATCGGGATTTGGTTCTTAGGATTCGTGACGGGTTGAGTCTCGAGGACAACAAAGTCAACCGGAAAGATGAATTCACCAACCTTAATTAGTACATCCTCAATTATTCCCTTAGGCATTTTGACAGAACTATCGGCTAACTGAATTGTCATGTTCATCTTTTGAAGTTCGCCTAAACCTAGGGCTTGGTAGACCGAAAATGGAAGCAAGTTCACACTAGCGCCTAAGTCAAGTAACGCCTTGTCCACAAAGCTATTGCCTATGACACATGAAATTGTAGGACAACCGGGGTCCTTATATTTCACGGGAATTTGATTTGAAAGAATTGAACTAACATGAGAAGTCAAAAAGGCTTTCTTAGGGACATGAGTGGAACGTTTATGAGTACACAAATCTTTTAGACACTTAGCATAAGAAGGAATTTGTTGAATGGCATCTAAAAGAGGAATGTTGATCTCGACTTGTTTGAAAACTTCCAAAATCTTTTCGATTTGAGGTGATTGTTTGTTTAGGATGAGTCGTTGAGGATAAGGAGCTTTAGGCTTAAAGACTCGTTCGTTAGACACATCGGGAAGAGAAGTGGAAAGTGGAACGATACTCGAAGATTTGTTAGGTGGTGAGGATGATTTAAGAGAAGAATTTGATGACTCGAGAGTGGATTTCGATGATGAAGGTTCGAGTGGTGAAGGTGTGGGAATAGATGACTCGAGAGGTTCGGAAGTTGGAGTAGGGTTCGGCTCAACATTTGACTCTTCTTCTTCTTCTTCTTCTTCTTCTTCTTCCATGGAAGACTCGACACCTACTTGATTATTAACTTGGTTTCCCGACCTAAGAGAGATGATAGCATTAACATTTTCGTGAGGTCTTTGGTTGAGAGGGAATTTAGGGTTAACCTCTGGTTGACTCGGGAACTTATTCTTCTCTCGCTCACACATGGCGTTGGATAATTGACTCACTTGAACCTCTAACTTAGATAAGGCTTGAGTACTAGCATTCAAAAGTTGCCTATCCTGAGTCATGGTTTGCATGAAAGTGTGTTGAGATTGAGCCAAATTAGCCGTTGATTTTAAAAGCGCATCAAGAGTTTTTTCCAAAGAAGTAATTCTCTTATCCGACTCATTAAAGCCGGGTGGGTGGGCGGGTGCTTGATTTGGATAAGAAGGTTGAGTCGGATAAGGACCGAGATTTTGAGTAGGGTTTGGAAAGGGACCTTGATTTGGAGTCGAGAAAGAATTTTGATTAGGCCTTTGAAAAGATGGAGCATTTTGAAAAGGAGGTTGAAGAGAAGGTGGATTTTGGTAATTTTGTCTTTGGTTCCACGAGAAATTCGGGTGATTCCTCCACCCGGGATTGTAAGTAGGAGCAAACGGATCGTTCCTAGTGGGTGGTTGAGACACCGCATTAACTTGATCAAAAGCGGGATAGTCCGAAAAACCTTGATTGAAATTAGAGCACATAGACACATTTGAGGGGGCCTTACTAGTTTCTAGGGCTTCGAGTCTCCTAGTTAGAGTGGCTAATTTGGCATCGGTTGCAATCGAATTACCGATCGAATGCAAACCCCTAGATGAACTACACGACTCATTAGACTTGTTAGGTTCCTTAGTAGACTCCCACAACATGGTCTTCTCGGCAAATTCTTCGAAAAATTTCCAACCCTCGTCCTCATCTTTCTCCATGAATTTTCCTTGGCACATAGATTCCAACAACGCGGTTGTTGGTCCATTTAAGGCCTCATAAACGATCTTACAAAGCCTCCATTTTTCTATTCCGTGGTGTGGGCATTGTGATAAAATATTTTTGAAACGATCAAAATATTTCCAAAAAGACTCATTTTCCTTTTGATGAAATTGATTTATCTCGTTTGTAATTCTTGTAGTCCTATGGTTTGGAAAATATTTTTTACAAAAAATTTCCCTCCCACGTGGAAATAGAATTAACTGGTAGGCTATACAACCATTTCTTAGCATTTTCTTTAAGTGCAAAATTAATGAGTCTAAGCCTAATCGAGTCCTCGATTAATTGTTGGAGCTTTTGTAAGGCACAAACCTCCTCAAATTCATGAAGAAAGAGATACGGGTCCTCACCCTCGCTCCTGTTAAATTTAGGTAACATGCTGATGTGGTGAGCTTTTATTTCGAAATTATTACCATTAACGGGAGGAAGGGTGATACACGAAGGTTGGGCGGAACGAGTAGGATAGCAACGGTCGCTAAGAGACATGGCCATGTTTACTACGGTTTCGGAATAATCTAAAGACTCGGAATTAGACGATGAAGAAATCTCAAATGATCTCACTAGTCTAGAAGAATTATCCCTAATCCACGTAGTTCGCATAAACCACAAAAGGAAACACGTAGCAAGTAAGTGCGAAAAATTAAAACACACAAAAAGAAAGGGTGTAAAATTAAAAGAAAAATTCTAAACCCAGGGTTCCCTAATAAAATAACTAGACCTTGCTCCTAACTGTAAGGGCTACCAGAAACTAGGTAAATCAATAATTATTCGAACCGGCTTGGCCAGGTAGGTGCAAGCATTGCCAAGAGGCTAAACACCAGCCTAGACACCAAACCTTAATTGGCCAGGTCAGCTTTCACTTTCCTAGACACCAAAAAGTAAGAATAATTAAAGATTACTTCGTTTCTTAAGCACCTTCCTAATTGAGCGCGAGATTCCTAGGGGCAAACGTCTAATTAATTTTATTAATGGCTAGGGTATGCAAAATGAGAGATTTATTAATGGCTAGGGCTAAGGAAATAGTGATGAAATCCCTTCCCTTATCTTTTGAGAGGTTTTGCCCTTAATGTTTATTTACAAAATGATGCAACAAACAATGATATATACAAAAATTTTAAACAAATATACACTACATGATTTAATCTAAAGAAAAGAAATAATTTAACGTACCTTGGGGTCCTCTAGCGATCACCACAATTATAGGTACGAAAAATTAAAAACAAGAAAATAAAAAAAATCTAGATGATGTGCCCTAAGTGATTAAATGCATGATGCAACAATTATGTATTTACAACTAATTTTTTTGGATTTTTGATTTTTCAATTTTTTTGTGATTTTTGAAATTTTTAATTTTTTTGTGTTTTTCTAAAAAATAAAAAGGGCGAAAAGAGTGAGATACAGTTACCGAAGCTTGCTTTCCAATTTTTCCACGCTTCTTGAGAAGAGTTCCGAAATCTCACAATTTCCTAAAAAGAACGAAATAAAAATAAGAGAAGAAATAAAACTAACTCGAAAAATTAAAAATTAAGGCGCGAAAAATAATTAGTCCCCGGCAGCGGCGCCAAAAACTTGTTGTGCTAGAAAAATAAACATTTGAATCGCAAGTGCACAATTAATTTCGTTGTAAAATTTATTGATTCGTTCCGCAGAGACTAATATTTTTCGCATTCCTTAATTTCTAACTTAATCGAATTAGAACAAAATTGGGTTTTAGAGAAAATTTTGTATTTATTCTATTTTATTCCTAATTCTAAAATTTTAACTATGTTTAAAAGAAAACTTAAATTACTCTAATTTTATACTAATTAAAACTAAAGAGAACCAAAATTAAATTATTCTAAAAATTCTTAATTAAAAACTAGATTTTATTTTTAAAAAAAATTATTTGAATTAAAACTTATTTAAAAAAAATTTTTGAAAAATTCGGCATGACCCACTTGTAAGTATGCCTAGCCAAAACACAACCAATCACAGCAAAACTATTCTAGAACAAAATTTATTTAAAACTCAGCAATCGAACCTTGTTAACAGTAAAATAAAAACAGTAATTCAATCCCTATATTTATCTTTTGAACAAACTTAACAACAAAACTCAAACCATAAAACACAACACAACCGCTTGACATTCAAACCATTAAACCCAGAAAAATAAACAAGAAAAACAATAAAAGTGAACAAACATAAACTCCAATGAATTAAAAAAAAAAAAAAACTCGCAACTCCAATAAACACAGCCACGGTAAAATAAGGATCATAAACTACAACTCGGACCCAAAGACTCGGACAACAAAACAAAACACGAAACCCATAAATGAACACTCGAACTCAGTACACCAGTCGGAACATACTATCGACAGCAAATTTACAAAACAAATTCAAAAACACAAAACTCGCCAATCTAAACACGAAAGCAGCGAATCAGAATCAACAAACAAAAATCGCGAACACAAAGCTTGAAATCGATTTGAAGAAAGCTTGAGTATACTTAAAAAAAAAAAGGGAAAGGGGTGTTTGTGGGGCGAAATGAAATAGAAAGAAGAAGGGGTTGGGAGGAGAAATTAAGGAAAAAAAAAAGTGAGAAGACATGTCTAGGTGTTAATAAGTGGTTGAGTTTTGGAATGTTGCAGTTAAGGAAAGAGATGGAGGAGGAAGTGGGTTTTTGTAATTGTTCACATAAAAAAAAAAAGAAACAAGGTAGATTACGTTTTCTGCAATGTCTATAAACTGAGCTACGGGCCACGGCTTCGAATAAACCAAGATAAAAGAGACAGGAAATAAGTAAAGAAAAATAAAACTAATATTTTATTGTTGTTGTTGTTTTTTTTTTAGCTAGAAACGAAAATACAGAAATTTAACTACGAAAATTAAAATTATACTAAAATAAAACGAGGATTTGGAATTAAATGGCCCACAATAAAATTGAGATTTAAAGGGGCAAATTACGAATTAAAACTAAAAGCAAGAAATTAAATTTCGTTACTTTCAACCCATAGTGGTTAGCTTTTCGCTACTTTGTCCACTACTTGGATTTACGAAAATAACGAAACAAGGCAACAATAACTAAAGAGCAAGACAAGAAGTAAAGAAAATAAAAATTGCATTAATTATAATAGGAGTGTTTACAAGATTTGAAACTAAGAAAAGAGATACAAGAAATTAAAACTACCCTAAAATCTAAGTTACTAAATACAAGGGGGGTGAGGGGGTATTTATAGGATAGGAATTGGGGTTAAGGGGGGTGTTGGGTAAATCCCGACCATACATTTGGGTTGTGTGGTGGTGAAATCCTAGCCATCTATTTGATTCCTTCCCCCTTAAGCTTTGAAGAGTTGATCTTGGCCATACACTTTTCTAATGTGTTGGGATGATCTCCACCTTCCACTTATCTTGAAATATTCCTTTTGCTCCAAGCTCCTAATTCTTTTCCTTCTTTCATTTTTGGTCCTTTTTCTTCCTCCTTTTTCCCTTCCTTGCACTTTATTTATTTATTTTGTCATTTCTTTATTTATTTACGATTTACCTGAAATGTAACAAAATAAATTATTAAAACACGAGTTCAAGCAATAAATAGGTAAATAAAATATGCAAAAATATGCACTTATCAATAAGGCAGGGTCACTGCACTGATCATGCTTTAATTTATAGCGAAGGGAGAAAACAATTTTAAGTACTCCCAAACTTCGGGTTCTCAAGTTTTGATAAGTTCGCAAGCCGTTGGGGTGGTATCTACGAAGTATATGTAATTACAAAAATATTTGAGAACTGTATATATTTTTAAGCCAACCGTATCCACGTCAAATATTAGTTATGTACATGTCAGCTTAAGTGTCATGATTTATCGTTAACTTTGAGGGAACTATACCAACAATTTAACGATATTTTGTATTAGAATATTTAAATTAATGCAATAGGATCTACATGCGAGATAACAGAAAAGCTTGATGTCATAATCAATTCATATTCGGTTCGGTTCACTAATAACTCGAATCATATTCGGCTAGGATAATTTTTTATTCAGGTTTCATCGGTTTCATTTCATTATCGGATCTATTATTTCGGATTATTTTCCGTTAAATTTTCAGTTCAGATGAAATCAATTTTCGGATCATTGTCCGATTTTACTATTTGGGACCAACTTCGGTTCGGTTCAGATTGTTTCAGATTCGATTAATTTTCGGATTATCTAATTCGGATACAAATTCGGATCTCAGTTTTACAAATTTCGGTTCGGTTCTTCGGATCCTGACTTAATTTGCAAAGGGACTCAGGGAGTATAACTTTATCTGTAGTGGCTAGGAAATTAAAAGAAACGGGTAACGACAATTCCTACTTTATGGCCATTTTCTGAGGGTAAAATGTAGCAGCATAGCCTACAAAGTTATACACGCGATAGACATATATGAAAACTTTGTTCCGTTAAATAAGTGAATTTATGAGGACTCTCCAAAGTACAGGGGACAGAACTGCTCCAAAGCACGGCCTACCATCCGCAAACGGATGGTCAAACTAAGGTGGTTAATAAAACCTTAGAGAGTTACCTGCGATGTTTCATTCAGGGCAAGCCGAAAAGTTGGGCTAAGTGGCTGCCATGGGCTGAATTTTGGGACAATACAAGTTCCCATGCCTCTACTAAATACTCACCATTTGAAATAGTTTATGGGAGACCTCCCCCAATACTGGTTCGCTTTACTGAACATAGTACTGTGGTAGCTTCCCTGGAAGAGCAGCTAATGGAGAGAGATGCAGTGTTAGACGAGTTAAAAGCCAATTTGGTACAGACTCAACAACGAATGCGTGCCTATGAAAATAAACATCGGAGGGATTTAGAGTTACACAGTGGGGAGTATACGTATGTGAAGTTACAACCATATAGACAATAGTCGTTAGCCAGGCGACCCAACGATAAACTGTCTCCATGTTTTTATGGCCACGTTTTAGAGTTAGACGAGTTAAAAGCCAATTTGGTACAGACTCAACAACGAATGCATTCCTATGAAAATAAACATCAGAGGGATTTAGAGTTACACAGTGGAGAGTATGCGTATGTGAAGTTACAACCATATAGACAACAGTCGTTAGCCAGGCGACCCAACGACAAACTGTATCCACGTTTTTATGGCCCGTTTCTTGTAGTGGAGCATGTGGGGTTAGTAGCTTATAGATTGTAGCTACCATCCTCGACAAAAATTCACAATGTACTTCATATCTCACAACTAAAAAAAGTAGAAGGCGATGTGCAAAAGGTACAATCCATTCCACAGCAGCTTTCCCCAGTATTAGTAATGGAAGCAACTCCTGAGCGACTGTTAGATATTCGAAGCAAGCATCCTCAAACAGGGTCTTCTCCAGAGGTACTCATCAAATGGTTGGACTTGCCCTTATACGAGGCAACATGGGAGGAATATGACAACATTCAGTTGCGTTTTCCTGAGTTCCATATTGGGTTCAAGGTGGCCGTGTTGGCCCCGGGTATTGCTACGCCCTCACAAAGTACAAGTGCCAATGTTTTAACTTATTCCAGAAAAAGAGCTAAAGGGCAGAATAGTCTCAACAATGAAAAGGCAGGGGTAAAGGAGTAATTTAAGAAGAGAAAGCATATTAGGGTTGAGGAGTGGAATTGGGCATTATCGAGATATTTGGTTTATGCAGTGGAATAGGAGAGACCCACCTCTTGAACGTGAGATTATCTTTATTTTATTGTAATAGTGAGTAGCTATTTGAGTGACCGTTGTAATCTGAGATCTTAATTAAATCAGTTGGGTTCTTCTTATTAATTTGTGCAATAGCTTCATTGTTGATAATCGAGTATCTAGCAAGGTGCTTGGAGAATACCTTTTATTGTTGCTTAAGGGGTTTTTTCTATTTAATAACTAGGAGTTATAGTGGTTGTAGATTGGTTTGGTGGAGGTTGGTGGTTTGTTTAGGTAACTGGTTGTCTAGTTTCATAGATTCTCTTACTTTGAGGTTAAGGGACTTGAGACAAAGTAAGAAGGCCGGAGTAGTTAATCTTAGAAGTGTGTTTAGAAGGGATAAAAGGTGGCTTTTTCGTTGGTGTAGTGGAGGTTCTTTTGGTGGTCTTGCTTGGGTGAAGAGTTGGACTTTGTGTCTTTTTTCTTCTTTTTAGGGTGCATTCGGGTAAGTATCTCAGGGGTGGGGTATGTGAGTTGTTTCTTTCTTTGTTTTATTGTTTCTTGGCTCTGTTTGGGTGCTCGAAATTTTCCAAGTAGTCTTCTAGTGAGTAGCTCTTTTGAGTTATTTTTAGGTCTTATATTCCTTGGAGATTGTTCCAATGGAATTTTGTATTTTGGGACCTGAGTTGTTTTAGCTCTTGTCTCTTTGTATTTTCTTTAAGGAAATGTTATATCCACAGCAATTTTTTTGCATCCAGAGAAAATTGCTCTGGATATAACATTACCCCCTTGTTTGGTTATATCCAGAGCAATTTTTGTGTATGCAGGGGGGAGATTGCTCTGGATATAAAAGTTTTGCTTTGGATATCAAATTTTCCTTTCTTTATTTTTCATTCATTTTTCACGAGGTTCCGACCTCATTTACCGGAAAAAAACCCTAAACCCTAAAACCCTAAACCCCAAATCCCAAACCCCAAACCCGAAACCCCAAACCAGAAACCCTAAACCCAAAACCCAAAACCCTAAACCCCTAACCGAAACCCTAAAACCTAAAACCCTAAACCCCGAACCCCGAAACCCCAAACCCTAAACCCTTAAACCCTAAACTCTAAAACCCTAACACCCTAGACCCTAAACCCTAACCCCAAAACCCGAAATCCCAAAACTCCAAAACCCTAAACCCTAAATCCTAAACCCTAAAAACCCTAAACCCAAGGAGAATTAAACACAAAACTCCTCCTTACTATTTAAATTTTATGTTCTCTTACCCAAATTTATTATAATAATAAATTAATAGATTGTTTTCTACTTATGACATAAATTTGTATAAATTGGTGTAAATGTGTTATTCTATATCCAGTACATTTATATGACACGAAATATTTTATTTTGAGTGCTTATCTGGATAATTAAATCAAATTTTCTGTAAAACAAAATTGGGACATTATAACAAACATGTTTTCACTGGTATAATCGTGAAGATAATGTGGAAAAATTAGGAAATAATAATGTATGCTATTAGAGCAACGAATACACATATACTATCCCTCTCCTAAACCCTTGCCTCCATCAAAGATTTTTGAAGGGGATTCCATCGGTTTTTCACCGGTGGAAAGCCCCAATCCCTTTATTATTCCTTTATTAGTCGTTTCCTTGTTGAAAATATTTTTTTCCTTTCAATAAGTTCCCAATTTATTTGGGCTTTGTTTTTTTTTGAAGGTATATTTGGGCTTTGTTAGTCTCTCCTTGTGAGAGTTTGATTTTGTTTTGGTGTGTTTTGGTGTTCTCCATGGCCGAGGTTATAGATCGGCATGATTTTCATAGGTTTGATTCTGGGATGAAGGTCATTATGGAATCGCATTCATGGTCGATAGCTCAAACGATAGCTCCTTCGGGGCATGATGAAGTGGGTACCAGTAATCCAACGAGGATGCATGAAGCGGGTACTTGTATTTGTATATACATTATCTTCAAAATATCGTTTATCTATCTTTATGAGATCAGGCGATTTCAATTTACTGTTTGTTCGACTCGATCATTGGTGTAGATGTTGTATGGCTTTTTATTATTGAATTAACACCTTTGTTTTTCAAAAAATAATGTACGCTATTATAATATAATCACGAAGATAATGTGGAAAAAATAAGAAATAATAATGTAGTCCGCCACCGCTAGAGGGTATAAGGCACCAATAGTTTAGGGTGTTTGAATGAAGAAAGTGAGGAATTTGCTTTTCAACTTGTTTTTTTTTCTAATTAATTACACACGCACACACCAGCACCAGCAGTCGAACTCTTGGCAAAGAGATCAAGAGGTCAACTACTAGGGCCTTTTCAAGTTGTCCAAAACCTTCTTCACTACCACTACTCGCGAGGTACTCTCTCTCTCCCTCATCAATCAGAGCACAGTGATAGGTACCCGCTGTAGAGCCGGTCCACTCGTCGGGCACGCGCCCGCGAGTAGGTGCCCGCCTACAACACCGCACTTGTCACTCTCATACACGTGTCATAAGATATATAGTTTCCTAAATTACTCAACTTGACAATAAATATCATTAGAAAAATACTCTTGTACAATATATCTTGTTATCTTGCTCTACAAGACAGGGGACAATAAACTATTTAAGGGAACACAAGGACATCCAGTTGTAGCAGACAAACTCTGAGCAGTACAGCGCACAGTTGCAGAATGGCGGCATGTCAGGAAGGGTCATACCGGTCACTGTAGCTTTTACGGTTACCAAGTGGGGTTCACTGTAGCTTTTACGGCTCTGATCCTAAGGGAAAGAGTGTGGATAATACTAGTTATAGAGGCATGATAGGCTCATTGTTATATTTAACTGCAAGTAGACCAGATATAATGTTTTCTACCTGTTTATGTGCTAGATTCCAAAGTGATCCTAAGGAATCTCATTTAATTGTTGTGAAGAGAATTTTTAGATATCTCAAAGGAACTCCAAATCTTGGTTTGTGGTATCCTAGAGAATCTGACTTCTTTCTAATTGGCTATTCAGACTCTGATTATGCAGGGTGTAAAAGAGACACGAAAAGCACTACAGGTACATGTCAATTCTTGGGAAACAGATTGATCTTGGGCAAGCAAGAAGCAACAATCTTTCTCAACCTCAACTGCAGAAGCTGAGTACATAGCAGCAGGCAATTGTTGTGCACAACTCCTTTGGATAAGAAATCAGTTGATGGATTATGGTATGACACTTAGTAATATTCCTATGTTTTGTGATAATACTAGTGCTATCAAAATTGCAGATAATCCAGTTCAACATTCAAGGACTAAGCACATTGATGTCAGGTATCATTTTATTAGAGAATATATTTAGAATGGTATTGTGGAACTTCATTTTGTTCCTATTGACAAACAGCTTGCAGATATTCTAACTAAACCACTTGATGAGACTACATTCATTAGATTGGTTAGTGAGTTAGGAATGTTAAATTTATAAATCTTTAACATCTGCAAAAGTAGCAAGGTATGTTGTTTTCAGCTTATAGACTTGATATTCTTGTCAGGATCTATATTTGATTGTTAAATGATTAAGCTGTAACATTGTACTTTGATAAATTTCATTATGATAAACTTGTTAATAAACATCAGGATCAGGATTGCTATCAGTATGCTGACGTCATCAGGATTTCATCGTTAGTATCAGGATTGTAAAATTTGTGTGTGCTATTGTTTCAAATCCTCAAGTTCATTTTATGTAGTGATCTAATTCTGAGTTTTGTTAAGTCTATGCTAGTAAGCTTTAATTCATTCATACTGATAGTTTATATTGTTTTTCAGATCAGTCAATAAACAACGACAGACAAGTAGATAATAAGAAATTGTATTTGCATTAATTGAAAGCATTACATACATTGAAATGAAATACAAATATCTTTTTGTCTAACTTCTAATGATAACCCTATTCTTGTCTAAAAGTTGTTGATGTTCTTAGTCTTCAAAGATCTACTTCAGGACAAGGAGCATCTCAAGAGTCACATTGATAATTACTCCTGGATTCCTTGTCTGGGCGACTTGAATGAGAGCAGCTGACTAGAATGGATATCATCTCCATCAAGATCAACCTCAGACCCTTGGCCAAATTCTTCATCCTCAAGTTTTGAGGAGGTTAGAGGGTGATTTTATCCAACAGATGGATGTTTTAAGAGAAGACTCTGGATATTATTTGGATTTACTCCAACCATGTCTAAAGCGATGAGAAAAGTCATCTCTTCAAAGAGACGAACAATGAATCTTTGGTTATGAACAATCTGTTCATCATCTGTGAGGAATCGAAAGATTGGGTTAAAGAACATTATGTTTTGTGGAAGCTCTGTGTTTACAGAGAGGTTTTTTATGTTTTTGGAGTTAAGAAAGGCAAGACATCAAGTGTTTATAAAGGAAAGAGTGAGAAGCTGAACAGTCATTTTTAATGTTTAATGTATCAGCATATACATATATGCGTATAACTGGTCCTTTCATATTTCCAAGATATTTTTGACAATCTAACAAAATTTTTTTGTATAGATTATTGATGTTCTTTCATGTTAAAATTCAAAAAATTGCCACGTGGAACTCCATTTAATCTCCGGAATCAGGATGATAGTGATTAGGAAAATGAAAGTGATTTCGTCAGGATTGATGATTAGTTTTATTATTTTTAATCACATTGAGAATTGTGATTATCTTGGTGAAAAAGATCACATTAGAAAATGAAGCTGATCAGTATTGATTTTATTTTGATTTTACCCTGATTTATTTAATTGAAATCAATTTTGGATTTTATTTTCCAAAAATCATGGGTAAACTGCATTTTTCAGGGACTGACACCTGTCAACCTACGTGTCAACGTGGGTTAGTGGGTCTGAAGGATTTTTGAATATATCTTTATTTTTAGACTCTGATTGTTTATTGCTAACTTCTAATTCGTATTTCCAAAGGCAAAAACATTCATTAAGTGCTCAAATTCTCCAATCAATTTCAAGATTTCTCAAGTTCTTTTCAGATCAAAAATGGTAGCTCAAAGAAGTCTACCTAAATCAGTAGCTTTCAAGTTTGGTGACTTTGATTTTATGACTAACAATCATGTTGCAGCAATCACCAGCAAGAAAGGTGTATGAGCTGATTTTCATCCTGTGATGGATTTTATGGCTATTGGACCTTTGCATTATGCATTGGCAGCATCTCCAGAAATAAATCAAGCTGTTGTTTCACAAGCTTGGGAGAATGCTGAAGTAATTGATTCTACACAGAGTCAATGAGGTAAGATTGTTCTACAATTATGACAAGATACTTATGACATTACTGAATATGTTGTTAATTCAGTACTTCACTTACCTGTTAATGTGAATTATGCAAGTGAACCATTTGATGATGATGTAAGAACTATGTTGTCTACACTAGGTTATAGTGGACCTCTAGAAAACATGAGCCAGTTAAATAGGTTTTTTCTTCGGAAAGAATGGTCTTTCTTATTTGATCAAATTGCAAAATGTTTCACTGGTAAATGTAGTTTTTTTCAGCAAATTACTTCTGTTACTTCACATATTGCTTATAGTTTTCTTTATGACAAGGTAATTAACATTGGTCACATTATCTTAAGTCAGATGTGTATTAAACTTGGGTCAAGAGATCAAAATAGGAAAATGGTTTATTATCATAGATTTATGCAAATGTTTATTAACCATTTTATTCCTGATGTTGAAGCTAGATTTGGTAGAGAACATTGTGTTTCTTCTTATGTACAGCAAAAGAGAATTTTCTCTGATATTACAAAGAAGGAAAATGAAAAGAATCTAGATGAACTACCAACAATTCATTATCCACATCATGTTCAGGTAATTCTTAAAACTCATCTTCCTACTCTATACAATTCTTCTTTCTTTTGTGGTGAAATGGCTCAAGAATCTCATTTGAAGGAGAACCCCCCTGTGTCTACCCAAGTAGCCCAAAACATTATAGTCTCTGAAACAATTCAAGAATCAAGTTTTGATCTACAGCCTGTTGTTTCAAAGAAACCAACCTCTGGTGTTTCTCAAAAGACATCAGTTGTAAGGAAGAGAAGATTTGTTGTGTCAAGTAATAGTAGTAGTTCTAGTGAAGATGATGATAATATATCTCTTGCTGAGAGAGAAAAATTGAAGGCTGCAATTCAACTTTCTAAGATAGGACAAAGAGATGAAGCACCTAGTCACAGTCAGGCTGCAGTCTCTCAAAAGGTTGTAGTGCTTAAAAAGGGAAAACAGTTATTGGATACTGTCTCTCAAAAGACTGTGTCTATTGAAAAAGGATCTCATCCCAAGATCACTTCTGTGTCTACACCTCTTGAGTCTTCTCAGGATAAATCTTTTGCTCACTATACTAGGAGAACAAGGAAAAAGATTCATTTGTCACCTACACACACAGAGTCTAGTCCAACTAATATCATGCAGGTCTCTACAAATAAAGCTACAATCAAGTCAGCAAATGACAATAGAGATCTTGATATTGATTCTTTATGGGAAACTACATTATCATACAGACTGGCTATGGGAGTTATTTCTATCAAAGTGAAGCTATCCAGGCCTGTTTTAGATTTTCTAGTTGAAAGAGTACCAAAACTTTTATTTCCACAAGAGTATGGACTTCTACATCAAAGACTTGACTTAATGAAGATGTATTTCTATGTAACTGTCAGAAGACAATTAGTCAAGAAATTTGGACTCTCAAAGCATGTTGCACTTCAATCACTTCATGCATATTTATTTGACAAGGATGTTATTATTGAAGATGCTTCAGCTCAAGGTGAACAACAGGAAGAAGTAGATAGAGGAATGCAGTCAACAAGAGATACTATTGCACCAGTGGTGGATAGTAGGACAGATCAGATCACAGTCACTACAACACAAGAACCATCTAGTCAGAGGTTGGATGACTCAGGAGCTGTGATAGCTGATGCTGAAAGGTCTTCTGTGATGACTGAAATTGCAAGTGAGAAACCCTATGATATGGGAGGAATGGCTTTGATTGATTTTACTGAAGATCAAACAAACATTGTTCAGTCAGAGTCTATTTACCTTGAGGGTGTGTCTCAGAAAACAACATTTAAAGATAGTGACATGCTAACTATGGTGTCTAATGAAGTATTACTGAAGACATCAGAGTCTAGTATAGAACCTGAAAGTGGTATACTGGAGCCTGTAGTCTCTGAAAGGAAAGAAGATGTTTGTGAGGGTTCAGAGACTATAGCAGCTCACTCCTTGGAGAAAACCTCAAGCCCCTTGCCAGATGAGGAACCCTCTCTTCATGTGAGTTCAGGTATAAAAACTTCTTCTAAACCATATTTTTCTCTAGGTCATGAGAGCACTTATCCAAATTTGAGTGATACACTTCAAAAGATGGATATTGATCCACAATCTGAGAGGCTGGCTTCTGACCAGGCAAAAGGAGAGGTAGAAAGAGTGTTGACTTTAGATAGTCAAAGTGAGAATGAGGGTATGGATGATCAACTCCGTAGTGAGGGAGAGAAAATTAGGAAACCACCATCGTTTGATTTCTGGGATCAGATTTTTCCTGAATCTTGGTCTAACAATCTGGGTATGGATGCCGGTACTTATTCTTTTATCAAGATGTATGAGAAGAATGACTTAGCAAAGCACAATGCAAAGCCAGAAGTTAAAGCTCAGAAGCACAAAGAAAGGCTTGCAGGAATTATAAACAGAAGAGGTGAAAGGCTAAGACAAACTTTTACACCACTTGTACCAGAAGATATTCCTAATGATTCTAGTATTTCTTTGTATGTACTTCCAATATCAGCCAGAATTGAGACATCAACAGTGACATCAACAGTACTTGATCAATCTAAGAAGGAGTCAGGATTTGTAGATGTTAGTACACAGAATACTGGTGAAGGACAGAATGATCATATTGCAGCTTCATATTAGAAAGATGAAGATGTTTGTAACTCTACTCGAGTATTATTACTTGAATATCATTCTACACAGGCAACTTCTTCTACAAGACTTGAATCTGACGATATTTCAAACACTTCCAATATTGAAGTCAATTATGAATTTCTACAAGACATTCAGAAATCTCAAGTTGAAATTCAATCAAGACTTCAAACACTTGAAGATAACCAAGTCACTATTATGGAAAATCAAGCAGTTCTGATGAATCTCATTTGTTCTGTTACTGAATCTCTTGGAATTAATGTTGATAATGTTAAAAAGGGGGAGTTTAAAACAATTCAAAGGCAACAGACTCGGGGATGAGAGAAATAGACTGAGAGAGATAAAAGAGGAACTAAGGATGACAGAGGTGAATCTTATCAAGGAAGTGGTAAAGGAAAAGAAGCATCAAATAGTTGAATTCTTTCTTTTAAGTACTAGATACTTTGTCTACATCTGAAGAAGGAGGTACTTAACTTCATGATTTTTTATTTTATAAATTCTATTTTGATTGTATTGTTATATGTTTTGACATCAACAAACTCAGATTTATGCTTCAGATCTTAAAGCATAAATAGGGGGAGATTGTTAGGAATAATTCATGAGTTGTGATGTTAAGACACTACTAGAAAAAAGTTCATAGACATCGGTTTCTGGCCGATGTCTATTAAAAAACCATACCGATGTCTTTGTCGGTGATGTCTATTGTACCATGTCATAGACATCGGTTTTTTACCGATGTCCAAGAAGCTATTACACATCGATTATATACCCAAAAATGATGTTTATATCTAATTATTTTGCATAAATTGCATGAGCATGACTTTTCTACCATACTATTACAAGTGCTAGATGCAATTAAACATGTTGTACACAACTCACAATTCGACATATACATCATTATTTGGAAGTAAAATGATGTCTAAGTCCATATTGGACATCGGTTTCTTCTAACGCAATCGATGTATTAAGTCATATTAGACATCGGTTTTGGACGATGTTAAATATAACCATAGACATCGGTTTTCTTTATGATAACCGTTATCTAGGTAGTTATTAAACATCAGTTTTTAATTATAACCATTGTCTAATTTGTTATTAGACATCTAATTTGTACTACATTTTGTAGTATATGTGGTTATTAATTATCGATCTTATAATATTTAACATCTAAAATTGATGTTATTTTTTTTATTGTTACAACAAACTCTTTATTATAAAAATTGATGCCCGGACTAACAAAAGAACCATAATTACTCAATCTGTCATTGACAAAATATCCAACCAATGTCATCATACAACCATAAGAAACTTTTACGAACCCTATTGATGAACATACAGGCCCTGAAAATCACCAATTCCTTCTTTTTACGAAACTTTATACATAAGAATCATTATAAGATTAGTTTAAATATATACATAAGGAATTACTAAGTCTCTAACTTTAACAACATCGTAAAAAAATCTAAATTCATATATTCAAGTGTAAATGATTAAAAATTATATAACATACACATAGATAATATACCACTTTTAATAGGTACAGTATTCCCCAACGAGTTATCATAACATACACATAGATAACATACATAAATTTCTTATTAAATCGAACTATGACACTTACATATGAAAGACCCAAATCTAATCATATGTAAAATTAAAAAACCCTAAAAATTCACAATCAGAGAAAATTACAAATCAGAGCTTGTAATTCGAGTAGGAGAAAAGTTTAATCGGTGCTTGAAATTTACAAAATCAGAGGAGAGTACATACAATCGGAGCTTGTAATCGGAGGAGATTGTTTATGGAGCTAGATGAGCGGGTGTGTGTGTGTGTGAGAGAGAGAGAGAGGGGGGGGGGAGAGTGGGTAAACGAAATGAAGAGTGGGTGAAAGAAATGAAGCTCAATCAGAGGAGAGGAGCGGGTGAATGGGAGAGAGATGAGAGATGAGTGTTGGGAGAGAGAGATGAGAGATGAGTGGTGAGAGAGAGTGAGAGATGAGAGAGAGCGGGTGAATGAAATTTTTTGAGTGAGAGAGGGAGATGAGCTCTGAGATGAGTGTTGAACTTTTGATTTAGGGGAAACATTTTAATAAATTGGGGGGAAACAAAATATCGCCTAAGGGGGGAAACATTTTAACAAATTGGGGGAAACATTCTAAGTGGGAAACTATTTCGGGTGTGCGCGGGATTTTTTATATTTTTTTAGCTTATTTAAGACATCGGTTCTTCTTGAAAGCGATGTATTAAAATATAAAGACATTAGTTTTATTGCAAGCGATGTCTTAAAACACAAAGACATCGGTGGCATTACTGACCGATGTTAAAGGCGTGAGGTTTATTAACAGATTTCTAGTAGTGAGAATAGAATTTTACTTATACTTCTTGTATATCCTGATGTATAAAGGATTTAGTACTTTGTATAGGAGATATGTGTTAGATAGTAATCTGTAGAATTAAGTCAGGAAAAGTGCATCAAGTACTACATATCAAGAACTGAGATCGAATCCTGATAAAGCAAGTCAAGTACTGATGGGATGGTCAGATCCTGATGCAAGGTGAAATCCTAATATCAGTCGTGTTACTGATGATGTCATTATGGATGCTATAGAAACTGGCAAGTGCTATAAAACAGGATCGTTGTTTGAAGAACAAGCAAGATAAATCATGAAGGAAAGAATTTTCTATTGATGGAAACTATCAACTGGACGGCAGAACATTGTCATGTATAGATTAACTTTCTGTTATTAGTTGATTGGTAGCATTATAAATACTCTCTATATCATTGTAAAAAGTGTGAGTTCGTAAGGTTTGTAATCGTAAGTATAGGAGAGTGCAAACAGATAGAGAAATATATTGTCAGCAGCTGCTAAAGGTAAATGTACACCTTTGGTAGAATTTGTATTTGATCTTATTAATACAAACACTTTGATTCATTAGTTTGTTCTTGTATTATTTATTCGAGCAAAAATCAGACACGATTATATAACTTGTATTCAACCCCCCCTTCTACAAGTTATTCGAGTTAACAGCATCATATCACAAAATTTCTAGAAATACTCAAGCATTTGTCATCGTCTCTCTTATCTCAGTTTTTCTCCTCTCCCCATCCGCTAAAAGCGCATAGAGGAAGTGGGGGGCAATGATAGGTACCCGCTGTAGAGACGGTCCACTCGTCGGGCACGCGCCCGCGAGTAGGTGCCCGCCTACAACACAACACTTGTCACTCTCATACACGTGTCATAAGATATTGAGTTTCCTAAATTACTCAACTTGACAATAAATATAATTAGAAAAACACTCTTGTACAAAATATCTTGTTATCTTGCTCTACAAGACACGGGACAATAAACTATTCAAGGGAACACATGGACATCCAGTTGTAGCAGACAAACTCTGAGCAGTACAGCGCGCAGTTGCAGAATGGCGGCGTGTCAGGAAAGGTCATACCGGTCACTGTAGCTTTTGCGGTTACCAAGTGGGGCTCACTGTAGCTTTTGCGGCTACCAAGTGGGGCTCACTGTAGCTTTTACGGCTACCAAGTGGCCTACAGTGACGACTAGAAGACCTAGCCTATATATAAATACCCTCATTCTGCACATAAGGTAAAGACAAACAATTTTAGCATGACAAAAGCTCTCTACATATTCTTCACATCAGATAGACAGATACACTCTTACCAGCTTGATTATTATTATTTTCGATTACTGATTCTTACATCGGAGGTGCTTGACAACCACCACCCCCGGGCAAGCATTGTTTTGCAGATACCCAAATTCAGGTGAAACGTCACAGAACAGTAATCGGAAGCCTCTAATCAGCCGTGGGAGTTATCACACAGTGAATTAAACAAAGTAATTAGAAATGGGTGTTGCTAAATGCAAATTAAATTACTAAATACAATTTGTGAAAATTACTTTACTATCCTTTTTACTTCTTCGAATAAAGTGCGCGTATAATCTACTTTTCTGTGTAGGGTATACCTAGTTTTCTGTGTATACCTAATATTTTGTGCATTATATTTATTAAATATACACATACCTATCCACCTAAAGAGATCACGTATTGACGTGTGATTATGTGGGAAAGATACAACTTCATCTCGCTTCACCTAATGTAAGCATTAATTTTTTAAATTTTTATTATGTAAATTCATATTATTTTTCATGTTATCTTAAAAAAATAATTTACAAATATTTTCTTTACTAAAATTTATTAGTTCAATAACTAAAATATTTATTTAAAAAAAATAATATATTATAAAGTAATATATTTTGTTAAAATTAGATGTATACTACATATTACTATATTAATCTCTTTTAATTTTTTATAAAATTTTAAAAAGTTAGTGTTATTTTATTTTATATATTTATGACTAACATTTTTTTATTTTGTTACATTACACGTTCAATCATGATTATATCATTTTCATATTGTATATATATTTTAAAATTTTAATATTTATATGTTATTACATATCAAATTGTTGTTAAAAAATTTATATATATTAGGTTTTACACGTTCAATAATGATTATATCATTTTCATATTATAATTTTCTTTTTAAAATTCAATTCCAATACAACCTTTTTTAGTTATATTCTTTTTAGATTATGATTTTTTTTAATATGATATAATCTTGATCGTCTATTTTTAAAAATATTAGATTCGACGGTTGAGATTATTTTGATAGTGTGGTGACAAAAAATAATGACTAAACCAAAATTGTATATAAAATCCCGCTTATTATATATAAGGATATAATGAATAAATTCTTATTATATTAATCATTTTTATAGTTATATATATATAGGCTTTTGCTCAAATACAAACCAATCCTTAAATACAAACTACAAATTAACACTAAATTAATTATATTTCATTTATTCTAAGGTTCCCGCCAATGGTACCTTCACAAAAAATGCTTAAAATAATAGACAGTAAACGGATGAGTTAGGTAGTCATGACGGCCGCAGGCCCTCGACACACCCGTCAATCGTCTATTGCCTTTATCATTGATTGTCATTCCTTACAACTTTAGAATGATAAAGGCGTCCTTACAACTTTACAATGATAAAGGCGCGAAGCACCGTACAAGAAGGTGCGAAGCACCGTTACGTCATCACGTGAACAGGAAACTTTTTTTTTGCTGAATGGAGCCAATTATTTAAACACTTTTTGTATTAGGGTACCCCTAGTTTGATCATTAGATTAGCCTGAAATATTGAATTAGTGTTTTGTTTGTAGTTTGTAATTAATTTTAGTTTGTAGTAGAGTAGGACTCTATATATATAGGCTAGTGTTAGGTCCAATATGTTTGTAGAAGGGGGGGTTGAATACAAACAGTACTGTTTTATCGAAATTTGTCCGGATAATTAAATTTATATTTTGACAAATTTGAGCGGAATTAAATGAAACAAAATTCAAGTTGAATATAAAATTATCTTAACTTGAGGGGTTTGTTACAAATATAGTACAGATTTTATATCTAGTTAATAAAAACAAATTAGAAAATTCGACATGAATTTTTCTAGATTTGTTAATAAAAATCAAGATATAGATTAGGAGTAAAAACTCGCTAATAGTACAAGAGTATCAAGTAAATCAGTTCTATCGGATCAGATATTAAAAATAAGATGAACTTGATTTTCTATATATTTTTCTGCTTCTTGTGTTGTGTTCTTGATGAGAGAGAAGAGAGCAATCTGTTCTTGAATGTAATATTTTGATCTGTGTGTTTGCTTTTGTCGATATGTCTTGATATATATCAATCACTGCCTCTTTAACTTCAAATATAACTGTCAAGACAATCGGCAATACAATTTATTCTTCCAAGACAACCAATTTTGTACTGCCAAGACAATAGGGAATACAATCGTCAAGACAATCAGGTTCTTCCAAGACAATCGGCAAGACAATCAAATTCTGAGATCTTTGTCTTGCTTTATCAAAATTATCATTCTGTCTGAAGCTTTTTCTTTATGATCATTATCAAGACAATCTAATTTGAACTGCCAAGACAATCGTCAAGACAATCAAATCAGATTTTTATTCTACTTTTCAAAAGCTTTTCACACATTATCATTATCAAGACAATCGGCAAGACAATCAGAAATTGTCTTGCTTTATTGATTTCTTCTTCAATACAATCGGCAAGACAATCTCCTATTGTCTTGCTATTCTGAATTAAGTCTTCAAGACAATCGGCAAGACAATCCCAATCAGGGATTGTCTTGCTCGTTCATTTTTCAGAATTAAATTAAAATTGATTAATAAATAATCATTTTAATTTATTCTTACTTAAATAATTAATCAGATTTAATTAATCTAATAATTAATTTAATTAAAGAATTAATTCAAGATGAATTAATTAATTAATTAAATTGACTACTTGATTTAAATTAATTAAATAAGAATAATTATATATCCTTGAATTGTCTTAATTCTTTTCTGAATCACTGAAAGTAATAAAGGAATACCACTGAATATTTTGTTGACGTTCCATGCACGGTCTGGTTCATGAACGACTAACTTCAATGACTGTCCTTTAATTTTCACATTAATAATGTGATTCACTTTTCCTCTCATTTCTATCTCCTTCTTGTACTTCACTGTAAACTGTCTGAACCTGTCACTCTAGAAATCTCTGTCTTAGAAATAAATCCACTTCTTTTATGCTATACTGAGGCTTGATCAGCAATCTGAACTTCTTCCAGTGTAAAACATCAAAACTATAGATTGACTTTAGGGTTTTTCTTGTGACAAATAGTACCTCATGAGATTCCTGTGACATTTAAAGTTATTTACTTTTTACAAACTAAGTTTAAGTTGAGTTGAGTCCTCGAACTACAAATAGGCTATGTCATATGCCTTTCAGCTAGCCTTCAAATAGAAACAAAACTTAGAATAAAAACTAGAAACCTACACTAAATAAATTATATTTCATTTATTTTAATGGCCCTGCTAGGGGCACCTTCACAAAAAACATATAAAATTCTTGGCTCTATTCAACAAAAATATAAAAAAAAAGTTACTGTTCACGTGCCACATCATCACGTGAACAGTAACTTTTTTATTTATTTTTTTTATATTTTTGTTGAATAGAGCCAATAATTTTAAACGTTTTTTGTATTGGGGTACCCCTAATTTGGTCATTAGATTAGCTTGAAATATTTAATTTAGGTTTGTTTTCTAGTTTCTATTCTAAGTTACTCCCTCCGTCCCTTATTGTTATTCTTGTTTCATATGTCGGGATTGTTCATAACATAAGATAAATTATTAATTTACGTCTAATTTATAAGACCAAATATAGTCATGAATGATCTTGTTGGATTCGTATTTATGAGTACTTTAATACACTGAAGTTTTTATATTTAATACTAATACGAAATTCAAGATATTAAGGATAAAAATGTTGGCAAACGTGTCGAGTCAAAATAGGAAAAACATTAAGGGACGGATGTAGTAGTTTTTATTAGAACAAGCCCCTATACATATATGTATATGATAAATAATTTTTTATAATATTATTATATTTATTATATATTAGAAATATATAATTTTAGATTAATAAAAATATCATAATATATTTAAATATAAATATAAATATATTAACTATTTACTAATTTATATTTAAATATAAATTATCTTGAATTTATTTACTATTTATATTTACTATTTACTAATATAATTTATATTTACTAATTTATTAACAATTTGAGTATGAGACATAATTGTTTACTTTCTGCCGATTTTGATGATTTTGTTGTTGATTTATACCCGATTAGCGAAATCGAGTCTTCATTAGGCTGTTAAAGCATGTGTGCTAATGTATATTTGCGGTCGTAATCAAATTATGTGGCAGGTTTCTACGTAAGCACATAGTTTAAAAGATTTATGTTGTTTTAATTATAAACCTTCTAATGGGTCTTTACGGAGAAAATGGGGAAGACTGATAGTAATTATGGACAGCAAGTGTGTTATGAATAAGCAGGCAGTTCTAGTCTTGCAAATGTTAAATACTGAAAGAAAGATATCACATTGATATAAGAAAGTAATGGAAAGTACTTGGGTTTGGGACATAAATTTGAGAAGATTGAAGTTGTATTTGAGATCGAGTTAAATGAAACTTTAGGTTTTAGCTGGTAAGCTTGATGACTGAGATTATCCCAGTCGTGTAAAATTGTCTGACCTAGCTATCTAGCTGTCATCGTTTTTTCCCCTTCTCATCCTAAAAGGAAATAATGACAAAAATAACCAGAATATTAAGCTGTGTTTTCCCCTCCCCTATTCTTGCTGTCGTGATAAATCAGATTGTTGTTGGATTGTTTGCTGTAATGTGGCTGTGTTCACATGTTCACATTGTTGTTGGATTGTTTGCTGTAATGTGGTTGTGTTCACATGTTCTGCATATTTTCTTTGTCCTGTAGTTTTGTTTAGTTACAAATGTTTTTAACACTAAACCTGTGTTTTCCACATTGTTTTTTTCAGAATAAATACACGAGATCAGTGGATTCTCGAATTATTTGGGGTGACCTAGTGAATTTCGGATCTACTAGCGAACCAATCAACAACGAGATACAAAACTATAGCCGCGAGATTCAAAAGAACTATAGAAGTAGAATTATAGCAGAGTTAATCCGCTTAAAGGTATTGAGCGTAGCTGATCGGGATTGGATGAATATGGTGAAAACTTTGCTGGCATGGGGGCATGAGCTAAATATAAAACACGCAGGGTCCGCCATGGCGGATATGTTTCTTGGCGTTGAAGGTCATGCTCATGAATCAACTAGCAAAACAGTGTAGTCTTTCCTAGTTGCTCCTATAGTTCTAGGAAAATTTTAATTGTTTAAGTGTATCTTAATTTTAACATTAAAGTTGTACCTTTGGTAAAATCATAGTGCTGGATTTTTATTCTACTCGGCATGTATTTAGCCTCGATCTCCTCCAAAATTATCATATTTTGGAAAATTATAATAACAAAATTTTGTACAATATTTTTTTCTACATACTATTTTGCTATATTACGAAAGTTTGCATATATTATCTCTTTCATCTCATTAGAGTATTTTATTAGAGTGTGTTTTCCTATACATTTGTATAGCTTTTAGAGTGTGTTCTATATAACATATAGCTTATTTTTAAAATTTTATTTTTTTTATAAAAATAGAATTGAAAATTGTAAAAATAAATTATGTAAAATAATTATGAGAAATATGAGGGAGTAACAAATATTGCCGAATTTTTTTAATATTATATGATGAATATTTTTATTAATTTGAATTAATTTTTTTAAAATACGAATGACTTAAATTTTTCAATAAAATGATTTAATAGTAATTATATAAATGTTATTCGTGATATTTCTAAAAATGGAGATTGTACTTAGAAAATATAGAAAGAATTATAGGTTTTAGTTGAAAAAGGTATTAGGTTAATTATTCGTATTATAATACTATTATTTGATTTTATTAAATACAACCACATGATATAATTGGAAGATATAATTGGAAAATGGGAGATTTTAGTTACAGAAAATAAAAGGTAAGGTGAAAAATTGAAAAAGTGACATGTTTTAGTTGAAAAATGTAATTAATTAATATATAGTAATTATAATTTAATTATGTTATTTTATTAAATAAAATTGCTCGTAGTATTTTTAGAAAAGGAGAAATTAATGTTAGCCCTAATATGTCTAGAAAAAAAAGAATTAAAAAATATAGAAAAGATTCCTTTTAGATGAAAAAGGTGATCCATTAATTATTAATATTATATCATTATATTTATTTCAAAATGAGTTCTTTATTATATGAATTTTATAAGTTAAATTTTTAAATGATATTATTTAATAATAATTACATACATTTGGTCATATTATTTCTAAAGAAAAAAAAAGTAATTAATTAATTTTTAATTATTAATTATTATTAATTATGATGTGAGTGAAAAAGAGAACAAGTTTTACTTAAAAAAAAAAATTAGGAGTCCAACAGACTAAACTAAGCCCACAGCCTAGTTCGATGTTTTTTTAAAGCCCAACTAAGCCCACAGTCTAGTTCGATGTTTTTTTAAAGCCCAACTAAGCCCAGAGTCTAGAGTCTAGTTCGATGCTTTTTTAAGACTAAGACTGGTTTTCTAAATTTCTAAACACTGCCGGCGGCAATTACAAAATTTCTAAACGCCGGGAAATGGCAAATTATAGTACTTCAAAATTACATTCAAAATACACAATTAAAGATCACCATTACATTACAACACCGTTAACTAAACAACTATTACAAATATTACAAGTTACAAATTTATAGAAGATGAACTCCAACAACTAAACAACTATTACAAATATTACAAGTTACAAATTTATAGAAGATGTTGATGTATTGTTAATACATAGTTTGTTAATTCTATTTTCTTTGCATCATTTGATCCTAAAAACAAATCAGCAGTGGCCAGATTACTCCCATCGGCGACTTCAAAACCCCATGCTTTGCTAGCATTTATCAACTTTTGGGTATCAAACACACCAGTACTCGATATACGTATCAAATCATTTATAATTTCATTTCTTTTATTTTTCATTTCATCGTATTGTAAAGAACCACCATTTTGCGAGGAGGATCCTACACAGAATTTCGAATTTTTTTGTCCGTCTGGATAAATATTCGGAAATTCCGGAATTAAACAGATACATCTGCCCACCTTCATTTAAAATCATTTAAAAATATAATTAATAAAAGTTAGTACAAAATTTAAAATTTGTAGAAAATTGAAAGTTTCTAAGAAATAAATTTACCTGCTGCATGTTACAGACGCAAAAGTTGAATTGTTTACCGATTTGAATAATTTGTACCCAGTCGAGAAGTGGCCAGTTTTTTAGTGCAGCCACTTCATTATATTGTTGAGAAATGTTTATCCATAAATTAGGGGCTTTCCAATCAATTTCCATCCCTTTGATAACGACATTAACTCCTCTTCTAAATTTTGACATAAAAACCTTGGTTTGTTCCGCATTTAGCTGCGGAGTTGAAGCCATATTTGTCGTAGTGAAGAGAGAGTGTAGTGAAGAGAGAGTGTCTGCTTGAAGAGCGAGTCTGGTAGTGATAATGAAGAGACTAGTGATTCTGAACTTAACTTGTATGTATATATAGTGCGTGATACTTTTGTTGTAATTATGTAGTACTCGCATTCCTTTTTGGTATTTTTGGTATATCCCAAAAAAAGAATAAACATAACAATTTTTGAACACTACTTTTCACTATTATACCCCTAGTTCTCCACTTTTTTATTAAATAAATACTATTAGACCATCTCCAAGAGTCTCTTAAATCACTCTTAAATATATTATAAAATAATAGCTCTTAGTGATTTAATGTGCATTCATCTCCAACAATGCTTCTTATATGGACTCCTTATTTCATTTTATATTATTAAATGTTATCTTATAAATTTATAATATAATATTAGTTAAGAGTTGCTAGTGGCTCTTAAAATTGAGGAGAGAGAATGAAATTTTAGTGAATTTAACCACTAAGAGTCTCTTGGAGTGGAAAAATTTCATGTCTCTCCTCAAATCTCAAGTTAAGAGTCATTTTAAGAGTCTCTTGGACATGCTCTTACACCCACTACTTTACTCAACTATCTCTCAAATCTAAGTACTAAATATTGATACGTCCCACCACTTTACCCACTTTTCAACTAACTCTACACTATTTCTACTAGTTTTTCTTAATCTCCGTGAAAGCGTGAAAGTCAAACTAGTTCATATAAATTGGGACGGAGGTAGTATTATATTGAATAAGAGATTTTGTTTTTGTTTTAGTGAAATCATTTTTTATATTATCAAAAATACTAAATTTTAATAATAAAATGTATTATTATATTCACTACTCTATTTTATTTTTCTTAAACTTGCATGCATTTAAATATTATTGAAAAATATCATTATGCTACGCACGTCATTTTGGTAATATGATAATTTTGATATTTTTTTATACAATTTTTTGAATGATAAAAATTAATGTAGTTTCTCATAGAGTGTGGGCCATTAAAATTTATTAGTTAATTAATTTAAATATATCATTTTAATCTTGAATTATGAATTATAAAAGATGATAATTTAAATAGAATATAATTAATCAATTTAAGTACAAAATTATGTGTTTTTCCATTTATACATTATTTATTAATATTTGTAACATCCACATCCCCTTAAACCATGATTCTAATTTTTATTATATAATTTCATTCAAAAAATTGTAGGAGTTGCAATAAATTTTTTGAAAAATATCAAAAACTTACAAACATTTATTTTCATGATCCTTGTAAATCAATATATTATCCCTCAAAATAAAATTGCATAGTATTATAGGCTTTTAATTTATTTTATTAAATAGAATATCCGTGATATAATTGAAAAAAGAGAGGACTTATTTAGAGAAAATTAAAAATGTAACATGTTTTAGGTGAAAAAGGTAATTGATTAGTTTATAGTGATCATAATTTAATTATGTTATTTTAAAAAATAAAATAGTGTTTTTAGAAAATGAGAAATTAAAGTTGCTCGTGATATTTCTAGAGAGGAATTTTAGTTAAAAAATATAGAAAAAGATCATACCTTTTAACTAAAAATTTTCCTTTTTTAAAAGAAATGAAATTTTGAAAATAGCGTAGCTAAAAAAGGGTTAATTCCTACACTTCTTAAGAAAGTAATTACATGTTGATGGTCACATTGTTATTAAATCATATTGTAAAATTTTTTGTGATACATAAAAAAATCCGATATTAATAGGAGAGAGTGAGTGGCTTTGAAAAAAGAGACAAAACTGATTGAGAGATAGTACACTGCATGACCCTAGTCTAGTTGTACTAATGCTGCTAGTACAAGAGACAGGGATAGACCATACAGTCCCACTTCATCAGTCCCACTTCATAGATACTCCCTGTCTATCAAGATGATACGTATTTATAAGGGATAGACCATACAATCCCACTTGATAGATACTCGATTTTTTTTATACTATTAATTATAATATTAACGCTTCGCGGCGGCGTTATAATTTTTCTAAAAAAAAGTTAATATATACTTGTTTTACATTATATCATCAATATTAAATTTTAACACTTAATACGAATATAGGATCCAATCTAATGAGTCACTCTCTCCTTCACGTTTGTTCTTCTAGATCCGCTCTCTCGTTAAAATCG
This sequence comes from Saposhnikovia divaricata, assembly GCA_036435485.1. NCBI lineage: Eukaryota > Viridiplantae > Streptophyta > Magnoliopsida > Apiales > Apiaceae > Saposhnikovia > Saposhnikovia divaricata. The sequence goes on along the minus strand of CM071601.1, from coordinate 8,342,269 downwards.
AAACTCAGTTTTAACATATATTACGAATATTTGTATAATTCATAAAAATGTAAACCAAAAAATAAAATAAAATTTATAACATTAATATCAATTTCTAACAATTAATATAGTGTTTTATAGTGAACCGTATTCTCCTTAAACACGTTTTGCAACTGAAATCCCAACTTCATTATATATTATATATTATTGATGCTTATATTATGCAATAACTTTTTCCTTTAAAATTAAAACCTAGAAAGAGGGTGAGTTCTAGTGTTCACTTTCTCTAAACTTTAGAGTATATATGAAAATTAAAAAATATTTTATCTTTACTATATGTTACAGATATTTGTGTATTTATTTTCTTACCTAAAATTTAGAACCTACAAATATAATGAATTTAAAATTTAATAAAAAAAAATTAAAATAAATGCTTTCTAAAAAAAGATAAATAAGTGTAGAAAATTGTAAAAGATGTCATCTCACCACACTCGTATTCTACTTTTAATAGAACTTGGAATTACATGTCTTCTTTATAAAAATTACAAATACGTTATATGTCTTACATATTCTAATTCCGATATAACTTTTAATTATATGTATTCTTTAGAAATTCAAAAAAATAAATCATAATAAATTTCAAACACTTTATACTACTTTCAATATAACTTTAATCATATTTCTTACCTATAAATTTGAACCATTCTCCTTTATAAATTCGACTACCTATTCTACTTCCAATAAACTTTAATTGATACGTTTTTCCTATGAATTCTAACTATTCTCCTCTCTAAATTCGAACACCTTTTCTACTTATACTATGTTAAAGGATATTTTTTTATTTATTAATATTTAAAATTCTAAAATTCTTAAAAATTAGAAAAATAGTTTGAGACGATCTTAGATGCGCCACCTAACATCCCGCGATCCTCCTTCATATATATATATAACTTTATTTTAAAAAAATTAATAAATATTTATCTTATATTATATATTAATATTAAATTTTAACAATTTACACGGTTTTCTCTAATGATCTTTTCACTCGTTAAACACGGTTTCCTATAAATTCCAACACCTATTCTATTTCCAATAGAATTTTTAAATTACTTGTCTTACCTATAAATTTGAATTATTCTATTTTATAAATTCGAACACCTATATATTTTCAATAAATCTTTTAATTATATGTTCTCTTTATGAATTCGAGCGATACTCCTCTATAGAATTAAATACCTATTTTACTTCTAATATGTTAAAGGATATTTTTTTATTTATTAGTAATTAAAATTTAAAATTCTAAACTTTTAAATAATTAGAAAAATAGATTGAGACGATTTTAAAGGCACCACATAACCTTCAACATATTCTCTTTTATAGATATTGATTGATGATTAATGAACATTGGTTGATTTCTACTTCAAATAGTAAAGACATTTTAGGTAATAAAGTAAGAAATTAGGAATATATATTATTGTTAAAAAATTTATAAAAATATTTATAAGTTCTATTTGATAATCAATCTTTAGTTCTTAGTGTTGATAAACAAAACACATGAAAATTTAGTTACAACAAATAATTTTACATGAATATTTAAAAAATTACTTCCTCCATCACCATAAGAGGATCATAGGTAGGATCAAATAATGAATCCATCGTCACCTTCCATTCTTGAAACGCCATATTAATGATATGAAGGAAAAGAACATTTTTTTTTGCAAAAAACTACAGAATGGTTTGTGAGTTATATACCTCTAATATATTGTTTTGTAGCTCGCATGTTCTGAAATTTAATTCTCGAACATCCTTGGACCTGTGGCAAAATACATAATACTATTACTAACAATTATTACCCGTCTTTTCTACTTCAAATATAACGATACTAACACTAAAAGAATAATTGTTATATCCATAACCAGTATATAAAAATCTATTTAACTTAATGCAATGGTATTTTCTTTCAAAAAAATAAAAACTAAAAACGATGGTGTTAAATTATTTTTCTAAATATCTTATTTTTTGTCCGAATCTTACATACTATTCCACAAAGTATGAGCGCCATTTTTTATTATGATTGTAGGGCAAATACTTTGGTTAAAAAGTGGGATTCAAAATTAATGAAATCTAAAGAATCTAAAATTAGACATCATCATAAATAAAAAAAAACATTATAAAAAACCACATCGTATATGATTGAGAAAAACACAGGAGCTAAATTAATCAACTATAAAAGTAATAGCAAAAATCATATGCATACACGTAATTACTTACCACGTTATGGTATGGTACATGAACTCTTTTTTAGCACCCTAGTATGTTAATAGTGCATTGCAATACAAACATTAGTTGAATTGATGTACGGAGTATAACATAATTTAGACATATGCTTAAAATTAATCATAAGAAACGACAAAGAAAATCATGCAAACTGAAGAAAAGTTGCAGAGATATTTTGCAGCGTTTAAATATTTATATATAATATAATATAATTTTAAATTATTCTCCTCTTTAAATTCAAATACCCCGTTTACTTTTAATATGTATAACGAAATTATAATTATACTCTTCTCCTTCGTTAACTTAAACTCTTATATCACCTATTCTACTTATAATACGATAAAGGATATTTATTTATTTATTAGTATTTAAATTCCTAAAATTCTAAAAAAAATAGAAAAATAGATTGAGACGATTTTAAAGTGCCACCTAAACTCCCGCTATCCTCCTTTATATATATATATATATATTGATTATAAGGTGCATAATTTATAAAATAAAATATAATTTTATAAAATAAAAAATAATCAAGAGTGATTGAATTCGTATTTATATTTAGTACTAATACGAAATTCAAGATATTAACGATCAAAAGTGTAACACAAAAGTGATCTTGTTGGTTTCGTATTTATATTTAATACTAATACAAAATTCAAGATATTAATTATTAAAAGTTTACCTGGTAAACGTATTTTTAAAAGAAGGAAAGATATTATGAGACCGTAAGTCGCAGTTTGAAACGAGAGAAAAGGAAGCTTCTTCAGCGTCCAAGCACATCTATGCTATGTGTGTGGGTCTTTTGACTTGCTCTTGTTGTTGACACGTATTTCTATACTTGTCTGTTTGGGGAGTCGGTTACTTTTGTTTTCTAATTAGTCCGTTTGGACTAAGGGGTCATTTAGGCCTCTGGTTAGGTATAACCCAACTAATTAACTTCAACTAGTGCGAAGATAAATAAGTTAACGTAGTTATCTAGTCTACCCACACTCACCTCAAGTTATCTAGTCACCTCAAGTTAGTAGTTGTTTATCAATTTTAATTTATAATATTTTATTATGAATTTAAATTTTCTTTTATTAAACAACTCCATTTTCCGCATTATTAAATTAATTAAATATTTTCATATAATCCATTCATATTGGGTAAAATCCCCAATTAGACACATTTTAATATGAGAAAACGAAAATAGCCAGTTGGGTGTCAAGCACCCAAATTGTTCACGGACTGCACATCATTGTCATGTGTATGTTTGAGTACGCATTACCTTCATGCCTGTCCCCAATTCTCTAATACCCAATTGAAACAGCATATATGGGCATAGTACACGCATTAGTTTTATGCGTACGCATTTTCTTTTTGCGTATATGTTGTATACGCATCATAAGCTTGCGTAGTCCTTACTACATAGGCGTAGACTAGATTGTATTCAGCATACAATCAATACATATATGGGCATAGTTGCACGTGACGAGGCCCATAAAAAATTACTACTACTATTCTATGCAAATTGTATTCAGTATTCATAATAATAAATGGTCCTTTCCTTGGGTCCTTCCGAAACATGCCTTGTATTGTATAGGGTAGGGGCATGGCTTGCATCTACCTGGTCAGACACTAGTATTATTATAACTCATAACTCACTATGTTTGGTTTTATAATAATAAAGAAATCCAACTCAAATTATCGGTGACAAAAGCAATGAACTGACCACTGCAACAGCAACATTTTAGTATTCACAATATTATACTCCCTGTGTCCCATCCATTTGTTTACACTTTCCTTTTTGGGATGTCCCATCCAATTCTTTACATTTCTAAACTTTCCTAAAATAGTAAAGTTTTATAATATAAAAATCAACTACATCCACTACTTTCCTCCACTAACTCATTTTATACATTATATAGTGATGGGTCCCACCACTTTACTCATTTTTCTTACTTCTCTCCTCCTTCTTTATATTTTTCCTTGGTCTCCGTGCCCAAACCAAATGTAAACATTTGATTGGGACGGAGGGAGTACGCATTTCAACACTGCGTAAATAGTGGGTAAAAACGGCCACTTTCCCACAAAAAGGTATTTTGGACAATTATTGTTAAAAATATAGGTAGTTTGGGCAATTTTTCATTCGTATTTATGTATTTTTAACTTTTTTTTTTGTCAATGTATTTTTAACTTTTAATATACCATTTTTAAGATAGTTATAATTAGTTTTTTTTTCTTTTTGATATCAATATAACTGATGTAGTCATTAAAAGGAATTAAATGTATATATTTTTCTAAATTACAAATTTTTATGATTGTTTATAATATATTTTTATTAATCTTTAATAATTATTTTAAATTTTAATCAATCTTTATATTACTTTATAATATACAATTCTCAACAATAAATTACAAATTATTCTTAATAGTTTATATCTTTATAATAGTTTACAAATAATTTTTTATTTTTATTTATATGTATCAAATCTAATGGAAGTTACAAAAATGAATGGAAGTTAAAAAAACACAACCAAACACATACTTTTCATTAAGAGAGGAACTCTAAAGTGTAATTTAGTTCCTGCAAACTTTAAGTTACCTATGTGTGATAAACAAATGAGGCCTTAGATTTGTGCTACAATTTCTGTTTTTTTTTCAAGAGAAATGTATTCCATTCATTGAATCCAATACAATTCTCATTCATTTAATAAAGTCACAAAACACACATGTGTCTTTTAGTAGACTTCAATATAGGTTTTTCAAAAATGCTACAAGTGTGAGACAAAGAATTCCCTACTTCAAACTATTGAATTTTTTTCGATTCCTGTTATTTTATTTTATTTTTTTATTTTTCCCATTATACATAACATTAAATTATTCACACAAAATTAACTTAAAATTTTCAATTTAACAAAACATAGCAAGCCACAAAATCCCTATCATACCTAGGTTGTTGCATATTAAGTGAAGCAAGCCACAACATATATATGTAGGGTAGAAAGAACTAAATTATCCAACCCATATTTTATGATTTTAAAATTTAATAATCCTTTACCATATTAGTACTAAATAAAATCGTTCAAATTGTAATAGTTTGGCTTGGACGGGTTGAATTTTAAATCATTTAAAAAATTTTAAACTTGCAAAAAGTTAATCCACACAAATGTATAATGCATCAATGGAGTGACATCACAAAATATCATAAAAATCTGGTAATTATGTTACCAAATCTTACACACCAGCAAAATAACATACAAAATTTCATAAAATATAATCACACATCACGATTTAAATTCTTACATAATTAAAAATAAATTATAAATTGAATATGAAATGCACAAAGCTTGATGTCATTTCAATAGGCATGTGACATGAAACATTAAGAAAAAATTATAAAACAAACACAGTTTGCATATAAATAAATTACATTAATAGTTACACTGCATAACTGGATAGTTAGTTTCTGACTATTCTCAAACTATATTGTTACACCAATAGTTAGTTTGCATATAAATAAAATACACCAAAGGTTACACTCGATAATTGGATAATTAGTTTCTAACTATATATTCTCAAACAAAACAATTCCCAAATATACTTTGTTACACCAATAATTAGTTTACATATGTTAGTTTGACTTGAATAGTGTTTCTCCGGTGGCTACTATTCCTCCGGCGGCCACCAACCACACCTAACCCACCTACCACACCTAACCCCTTAGATTTGTCTATAAATAAGAAATGCATGTAAGCATTTGAAATCATATGAGGCATCTGAAAATCTCTGTAAATCTGTAAACTATTTCTCTTCTGCATATAATCTTTCTTGCTTCCGTTATAACAAACTGGTATCAGAGCTTTGGTTGAAGCTGCTGCAAATTTTTTGCCGGAATTTTTTTAAGCTCACCGGAATATTTTCCGGAGTTACTGTTCATCGCCGGAGAAGTCGACACTGTTCAGGCAGAGTTAGTGTTCATCACCGGAGAAGACGACATTGTTCATCGCCGGAGAAGACGATACTATTCATATGGTACTGTTCACGTATATGATTCTGGGAGAAAGATGCCTGGTGGTATTAGCGTTAAGGTCGACAAATTTACTGGGAAAAATAGTTTCAGTGTGTGGCAAATCAAGATGCGTGCTTTGTTAAAGCAACAAGGGCTCTGGGCGCCGTTAAAAAGAAAATCGACGACAGATCCTGAAAGCGCTGAGATGGCCAGTCTGGAAGAAAAGGCACATTCAACAATTCTGTTGTGTCTTGCAGATGCTATTATTACTGAAATCGCGGAGAAGGATACCGCGTCTGGTCTGTGGTTGAAGCTTGAAAGTCTCTACATGACGAAGTCTTTAACTAACAAGTTGTTGTTGAAGCAACGTCTGTTTAGTCTGCGAATGCAGGAAGGTATGCCTCTTCGAGATCACTTAGATCAATTAAACACAATTTTATTAGAATTGCGTAATATTGATGTTAAAGTTGAAGATGAGGATGCTGCTTTAATTCTGTTAGTTTCTTTACCATTATCGTACGAGAACTTTGTGCAATCGTTTATTGTTGGTAAAGATACTATTTCTCTAGAGGAGGTTAGATCTGCTCTTCATTTTAGAGAGCTGCGCCATAAGGCGGCTGGTACAGGTGCAGATAATCATGCTGCTGGGTTGGTAGCTAGCTGGAGTAATGGACATGGAAAGTCGGGGAAGAAATCAGTTCCTAAAGGTCCAAAACCTAATGATATCTATAATTACTGTAAAGAGAAGGGACACTGGAAATCTGACTGTCCCAAGAAAAAGAAGCAACAAGATAATTTGACAGATACTGCTGCTCTAGCTGATGCTACTTCTGAAGAAGATATTGCTCTAGTTGCTGTCAAGGACACGCATCACTCTGATGTGTGGATTCTTGATTCTGGAGCGTCTTATCATATATGTCCGCGCAGGGAGTGGTTTACAACCTACGAGCAAGTAGACGGTGGCAAGATTTCTATGGCTAACAGTTTTGCTTGTGAGACGGTTGGAATAGGCTCGATTAAAATTCGGACACATGATGGTAAATTCTGCACATTGAATGATGTTAGGCATGTTCCACTTATGACAAAGAATCTGATATCCTTGAGTATGTTAGACAACAAGGGTTTCAGTTTTCAAGGTGAAGGTGGAGTTTTACATGTCTACAAGGGTTCTGATGTGGTTCTGAAAGGTGTTAAACGTGGTACCTTGTATATTCTTCAAGGTTCTACGTTATCAGGTTCTGCTGTTGTCACCTCCTCGAAAAAGATTAAGAGGCTTCGAACTGATACGTTATCAGGTTCTGTTGCTGTCGCATCCTCGGAAAAGATTAAGAGGCTGCGAACTGATAATGGTCTGGAATTTTGCTCATCTGAGTTTGATGAGTTCTGTAAGAATGAAGGGATTTCTAGGCATCATACAGTCAGGGATACACCGCAACAGAATGGTGTAGCAGAGTGTATGAATCAGACACTTCTGGAGAGAGAAGGGATTTCTGGGCATCATACAGTCAGGGATACACCACAGCAGAATGGTGTAGCAGAGCGTTTGAATCAGACACTTCTGGAGAGAGCTAGTTGCATGCTCTCTAATGCTGGACTAACTAGAAGATTCTTGGCGGAAGAAGTTAGTACATCAGGTTATCTGATAAATTGTGGATCTACGATTGTTTCAGAAAGTGGTGGTGTTGAGAAACAGGTGGAGCAGGAAGTCACTCAAGATGAGAGTGAACCACAACAAGAAGTTCAACAACCACAGTCAGAATCAGAATCATCAGTACAAGTAGTAAATCAGCTCAGTTTGGTCAGACACACTTCCATCAGGGTGCTACTAGCGATAGTTGCACATCAGAATCTGGAGCGTGAATAACTCGATGTGAAGACAGCTTTTCTTCATGGAAGGCTGGAAGAGGAGATATACATGACTCAGCCAGATGGTTTTCAGATTCCTGCTAAAGAAGACTATGTGCGCAAGTTACTGAAGTCCTTGTATGGGCTAAAGCAGTCGTCGAGGCAGTGGTACAAGAAATTCGATAGCTATATGATAGGTATTGGCTACATTAGGAGTCCGTATGATTGCTGTGTTTATCACAGTAAGACATCAAATGGTTCTTTCATTTATCTCATCCTATATGTAGATGATATGTTGATAGCTACTGATAACCCAGCTGATATGCTTACCAAGCCGGTTCCACATAGCAAGTTTCAACATTGTTTAGACTTGCTAAATGTTCGGAGTTGTTGACTGCCCTTTTGAGGGCGAAATCTGAGGCAAAAGAGTTTTTTATCTGGTACATCTGGCATTATTATGATGCATCTGGTACATTTGTTATCTATTTTTGTGAGAGGATTCAAGTCAAGGTGGAGATCTGTTATCTGGTACATCTGGCATTATTATGATGCATCTGGTACATCTGTTATCTGTTTTTGGGAGAGGATTCAAGTCAAGGTGGAGATCTAATATCTGGTACATCTGGCATTATTATGATGCGTTTGGTACATCTGTTATATGTTATTTGTGAGTATTCAAGTCAATGTGGAGATTTGTTAGTTTGACTTGAATACTATTTCTTCGGCGGACTTGAATACTGTTTCTCCGGCGGCTACTATTCCTCTGGCGGCCACCAACCACACCTAACCCACCTACCACACCTAACCCCTTAGATTTTTTCTATAAATAATAAATGCATGTAAGCATTTGAAATCATCTGAGACATCTGAAAATCTCTGTAAATCTGTTTATCCTCAAGATCAATATAAACTATTTCTCTTCTCCATATAATCTTTCTTGCTTCCGTTATAACAACATATAAATAAATTACACCAATAGTTACACATATACCCGAATGACTTCATTTTTTGAAAGGTAAGAGCACCCCCAACGCGGGGACACTTCCTGCATCGGGACAAGTGGCTGGACAAGTGAAAAAATGTGCATTAGAGGAGACGGTTTGAAGTGGCTAGAGCGACTTTCCCGGGCCGGGGTCAGTTCACCATAGTTAACCATATACTAATTGTTTATTATTACTTTTTGCAAAGACTGTATAATCAAGTTACTACAATCAATTGTGGGAATATAAAATATTGTAAAAATGTTCTTGAAAGCTGTGCTAAACTGACCCTGCGTTGGAGACATGCATCTACGGAGTACTAGTTTTCCTGGGGTCACATTTGCTTATGTGGAGTAAAAAATGGAGACAACAAATTTTAAAACCGGCACTACCGCTGCGGGTGCTCTAAGGGGCTAACTAAGGGCCACATTAGAAATCAGAAGCATGATGATGAACAGAAAGAGGGATACTACCAGTGTTCTAAAAATCGGGATTAATCGGTAATCGGTGCCTCTCCGAACGGGATTAATCGGGAAAAATCGGTGATTAATCGGTGATTAATCGGTAATCGATGCCTCTACCGATTAAGTCCGATTCCTACTTTTTACAACACTGCCTCCATAAGTATAAAGTATCCATACATTTCATTTACTATAGATAAATTAAAGTTACATAGTATTTCCCTCTCATTTCTTTACAGTTACTATTTTGGACTATCCCTCTCATTTATTTACATTCCAAAAATAATAAATTTTTCCCACTATTACACCCACTATCTCATATATATTTAAGTATTTAACAATAAAAGAACTATTGCACCCACTACTTTCCTCTACTATCTCAAATATATTATTAAATATTAATAGATCCCATCACTTTACCCACTTTTCATCTAAGTTTACTCATTTTTTACACATTTTCTTGGTCTCCGTATCCATCCCAATGTAAAGAACCATGAGGACAGAGTACATCTTTTTCTTTTTATATAATTATATATCAATTATTAATTTAAATTATTTTTCGGAAGGTTAGAAAAAGATCCACTAAGTGTTGTCTCCTTCTTCACTTCAATCTCGATCCGTGCTAGGAGTGCTACTTTACTAAAAATATGGAGTAGTAAATGTCCTCCATGATAATAAGAGATCTACTCTATTTTGCAGGTTAGACATTTTGAGAGACATGCTCCAACCAAATGGAATTGGTTCATTTTTGGTAAAGAATAAGTGAACTGAAAAATAAACTCTCCAAAACATCCAAATATGGGATTAATAATCTGATTAACAAGATTACCGATTTTTAGATTAATGTTCAATTTAGTAATAATATTTTTATTTTTATAATTTAAATTTTTCATAAATTATGCATAACATTAAATTATTCAAACATGATTAACATAAAATTTTGATACGTCATACCTAGTCATAATTATCCTATATACTAGAGTGCGCTTGTAGATTGTAATTTGTATGCACACTCACAAGTTAGGAAAAGATCTCCTTTCTTCACTTCAATCTCTTCCTACTTTATTAAAAATATACTACTCCCCTCTCTCTCTGTTTCTCCTTTTAACTTTTTACATTATTTATTATAAACGGTTAACTACTAATTTAAGCATAATTTATAAAACAAAATATAGTCCTGAGTGACCTTCTTGAATTCGTATTCATGAATACTTTAATACAATGAAGTTTTTATATTTAATACTAATACGAAATTAAAGATATTAACGATTAAAAATATATATTGGTAAACGTGTTTAGAGGAAACAAGGAAAATATAATATGAGAAGAGAGGAGAAGGTATTGACGTCCTTGATAATAAAGATGCATTTCATAGACATGCTGCAACCAAATACAAATTACATTCGTATTTGTGAATATTATTTGTATTTGTCAATGTTCACACATTACATTTGAGAGACATGTTGTAACCAAACGCCTTTATTCATTTTTGGTAAAGAATAGGTCAACTGAAAAATAAACTCTCCAAAATACCCAAATATCGAATTAATAATCTTATTAACAACATTACCCATTTTCACAATAATGTTCGACTTAATAATTATTTTTTTATTTCTATAATTTATTTTTTTTATAAATTATACTAGTACAAAATAGAATTTTTACGTGGCCTTTTTTCTTCTTTTACGTCGCCTCGTATAAAGTTTATTCCGAATCCCAGGCCACCGTACTGATTAATCGTTGTTCGGCTAAAAAATCGTTTTTTCAAAAATCGCTCAAAAGTCTGTTAAAATCGGGATTAATCGGTCAAAAATCGGATTAATCGGTCAAAAAATCGGCCTCATTGATAAAAAAATTGAAAATTTTTAAAAAAAATCAAAATTCAAAAAGTATAAAATTGAATAAATTTTAAGAAAGATCTATACGAAATTAATATTTTAAACGGTTAAATCATGAATTTTATCATTTTTTCTCTCATATTGACCCCAATTCAAAAATTAGATCTTAAAATTTATATTTACTTTAATAATGCTATATATTTTAAATATATTTGTATAAATATATGATAATTATTCATGTACAATCAAAATAATAAAATAATTACATATATTAATAATAATTATATTTAAAAATAATATTAAATTAGCTCCGATTAATGATCCAATTAATCATTCCGATTAGGAGAAACTGAGTGGGTTTGATAAAAAAGAGAGAAAAGTGATTGACAAATAGTACAGTGCATCAGCCTCTCTACTAATAAAATGTTTTATTTGAATAGGTAAGGAATACATATAATAAAATGTTTTATTTGAAGTAAAATCGGTGGAGACATATTATACAATTTTTTAAAACTAAATATTTTTTTCTTATAAATCCTTTATTTTAACTTTTTTATACAAGTTAATTATACTTGCATTAGAAAAATATATACATAAATTTAGTATTATTCCTGTAACGAAAAGTCTTCGTATTTTTTTTTGATATGTTAACATAACAGAAATACATTCCCATGCGGAAGTTGTAAATTTAAAGAATATAAAAATTGGAATTTACTCTCTTTATATAATGAAGTTAGAATTTCGATTCCAAATAAGAGCGACTCGAAACGTATTTAACGGGATGACGGCTCACTAGAAAAATTTATATTAGCTATTAGAATTTGATACTGATGTCACAAATTTTTTTTATTTTTACGGTTCGATTTTATGGATAAAAATTATTATATAAGTCTTTATAATATATGTTAAAGTTGGGATTTCGATTTTAATAAGAGAGCGGCTCAATCGAAAGAATCATGTTTAACAAGAAATTGATTCATTAGAGAAGATTATTTAATTATTAAAATTAAATATTAATATTATAATATAACTTAAATGTATTGAATTTTTTTAAAAATATTGTAACGTCGCCGCGAAGCGCGGCTTTATCGACTACTTTAATATAAAATGAAATAAAAATTAGTCCAACAGGTTCTAATTTCTGAAGTAGTATAGTCTATCTACCATAATTCTACCCAATTCACTATTTGTATAGTCTAAAGTAGTAAGGTCTTTAATTATTTGTATATGGCATATAGTATATAGTTTTGTATACTGTTTGCATATGCAAATTTGGATATGGTTTTTGTAATTTGTAAATTAGAACCGAGTATCTCCTTAATATGTTTGTTTTTTTTTTTGTGCAAAAAATGCCAGTTTTTTATAATAATGCAAATTTGAGGAAAAAAATTTATTTTTTTGCAAAACGGATTCGGATTCGGATATTATCCGTATCCGGATAATATCTGCCGGATTCGGATTCGGGTAAAGTTTTGTCGGATATTCCGGATTCGAATACGGATATGGATACGATTGTAAGAAACGGATCCGGATTCGGATGTGTATCCGTATTATCCGTTTTTCAGCAAAATAGAACAGATGACAGTGTCATCTGTTCTATTTTGCTAATACGTAAAGTTTTTATATTTAATATTAATATAAAATTAAATATTTGATATTAATAAAAAATTAAAAATACAAAAATGTTTTAAACTAAACATTCATAATTATGTTCGTAGGATTGGAATTAAATTGTATTATTTTAATTAGAGTTATCTCCACTTTGGAAAAATACTCAAACACTACTTCTTGGGCCTAAGTGCCAAGTTGCTGATAGTGTGGTTTTTTATGAGAAAATATTGACATCGTGCAGTATCTAGAACTCCAAGATTTTCTATAAAGATTGGCACGTGTTAGTGCACTCTTGCAATTGTTTCAAAGAATGAAATGTTTTGTATGAGAAACCTTCTAAGCTAATGGAAGGAAAGAGGTTTGCAATGATGTATTCCTTGTACAGTATGTTAATCGTAGAGTGTTTTGCCGAAAATGATATACTCATATGTATATATATTTTCAAACTTGAGATATATTGAAATGGGAACCTTATAAAGGGTTCATATGTTATTCTTAAAGCTCCTTAGTGAGTATAGATGTTTTATTCAAACTCGGACATATACATTGTCCAATTATGTTTTGAAATCTGAGATATATACCCATATAGTTGGGAATGTTTTCGAAATAAACCACATTATTATTTTGCAAAATGGTGAACTTGCTGAGCATTATGTAGCTCATTCTTGCTTTATAAAAACTTTTCAGAAAGGGAAGAATTTGGTCGGTTAACTCCGCGACAGCAGAAGAGGAGTAGAAGATTTACCCCGGAGATGATTTAGTTTCTGATAAATACTACAGAGTAGTCTGATAGGTTTTCAATTTTAATAGTAAGACTTGTCTTCAAGTATAGTTGTGTAAGTAGAATTGCGTAAGACTCTGATTTGTACAAATGTATTGTAATATTTAGTGGCGCTTTTGATTATCGTTTCTGAGGCTCTAACTTGATTGTGTGCCGGATCCGGATATGGATATGGCCATATCCGGCTCCGTATTATCCGTTTCCCACCCCTAGTTACAATAATCTAAGTTTTTATATTTAATATTAATACAAAATTAAAAATACAAAAACGTTTTAAACTAAAAATTCATAATTACAAATTATTAAATGTTCGTAGGATTGGATTTAGATTTTATTATTTTATTTAAATCTATTTATCAAAAAACCCATTTAATAATCCAGGTAGGAGAGATCATTCTAATTTAATTCAGGTTGGAGAGATCATCCTAATTTCTACCACAGGAATAGCCAGGCTCAAGCTCAACCTCCACAAAATAACTTTTCTCGGCCTCCGGGTTTTCAATCAGCTCAACTGCAAAAATCCAACTTGGAAAATCTTTTGGAAGGATTTATCTCTACACAAGCAAAGAAGAATGATGATGTTGATGGAAGTATCAAGAAGATGAAGGCTCACAACAAGTTAATGAAAAATACAATCACTCAAATTTCTCAACATTTTAACCAACTTAATAAGTCTTCAGGCCAACTTGCTGGCCAAACTGAGCAACCGTCAAGAGGTCTGTTATTTCCTAGTAGCACCCTTCAAGATAAAAGATGAAGTTACAAGGTAATTCATTGTAACGTCAGTTTCGAACACTTTCCAAACCCTGCCAACACTTATCGGTCACCCAACCGTAGCTTTCTGAACGGGGTGATCTCGATAATGTTGTAGAAAATATGTAACACCCCCAGATCCGGGTTCCGGGATCCGGTGGTTACAGTTTCCAATTCTGTCCACAACAATTGAACTTTCCTTAACATAAAATAAATTATGTCTCTATAACCCAACACAACAATATAAAACACACCCGTTATAGTCCCAGAGATGAAATCAGAGTAACAATCAAATTTTTATTAATCACAATATGAGTTCTTACAATCCAAAAGAATTTCAATATAAATACATACTCTTTGCCATCCATTTACATAAGTCATACTAGACCATATTCTTGGTACTGAAAGTATAAATTTACCCTACCAAGAGCTTCTTCTTCAGCTCTGGTAGTCTCATCGTCCTCGCCCGCGTCGAGTGCGCCTTGTGCGAGTCATCTGGTCTAGCTGTTGTTGTGATATAATAATAAAGCAAGGGTGAGCAATAGCCCACCAACAATAATATATAACTGAACGATAATGCATAACAGCTCAAAAGTATCTTTCAAACCATATGCCATGCATTTACGGAAATGATGCCAGTATAATATGAACGATGAAGTTACAAGGTAACTTAAGTATTTGTTTGTAGAAATATCTGCTACATCAAAGTAAGCGAGATATTCTTATTATTATTAAGAAGAGGAACTTGCAAGAAAAGGTTGCAAT
This sequence comes from Saposhnikovia divaricata, assembly GCA_036435485.1. NCBI lineage: Eukaryota > Viridiplantae > Streptophyta > Magnoliopsida > Apiales > Apiaceae > Saposhnikovia > Saposhnikovia divaricata. Next base: position 8,326,991 of record CM071601.1, on the reverse strand, counting down.
TCCAGTTATGACCCTTTTCCAACTCTGCCAACAGTAATCATGTTGCAGGAAATAAATAAATTTGGATGATGAACCAATGATGGAGTATTCACCGCGCCCGCTGTTCCAATCTTGATGATCAGTCGAGATCGTACAGCTCAATTTAGATTTACTACCGGTAGAAGGAAGAACTGACGGCTTTACTTGTATACCGCCTTGCTAGCTCTCCCCGGCCAACGGTTGGGCCAAGGGGATGGACCGGCGCTACTCGGCCTCTTACACGACTCCTAGTTCAAATAGAATTCATGATTCTGAATGTAACGTTCATCCCCCTTTCCCCAAGTATAATACTTGTTGATAAGACTCCACAAAGTAGTCGTATCTAGTTGGAAAGGAAAATTTACCAATAACTCCCAAGCTATTACTTGGTAACGGATATCAACTTGTTCCAGTAATCTTACCCCTCGAAAGATGAGAAGGTAAGCAACGACTTAATAAGTCAACAGCACCCGAGTTGCGGGTGAAGGGAATACTTTATGACCGGGAAGTCGACAAGATAAATAACATTTTCCAAGTAAGGTTCCCTTATTATTAAGGAGGTAGACTCAAAGAAGAATGATGTCTGAGAACCTTTCTTGATATAAGATTAATAATAATATGACTCCGAGATATTTTCTGTAATAATCGAAGAAGATAAACCTTATCAAGGTTATACTAAGTATGGAATAAATATTCAGAGAATATTTATTGAGTTAAAATATTTAAAGAATAATTGGGAATATGAAAGAATATCTTTAATCAGAGTATTTCTCAAAATAATCCCTGAAGAAATATCAGGAGAATATTTATTGAATAAATAAATATTTAAATGAATACTCAAAACAATATTCATTAATTAATAAGACCTGAAAAGAATATTTAAGGTAATATTCATAATTAATTAGGAATTTAAATGAATATTCAAAAGTAATATTTATTCAGTGAATAATATCCTAAATGAATATCAAGTAATATTCATTTAGTAATCCAAGCCTTAAGGAATATTCGAGATAATATTCGATAATTAAATCAAGCTTCAGATGAATATTAAAATAATATTCATCAAGTATTCAATATCTTAAATGAATATTCAAACGTAATATTTATTTAATAAAATAATATTCTAAAAGAATATCCAAATAATATTCATTTAGTAGTCTCATCTTTAGAAGAATATTCGAAATAATAGTCGATAATCAATTCGACTCTGAATGAATATTGAGAAATATTATTCGTTGAATAGTTAAATTCAAATAATTATTTGAAGTAAGGAATCGTTAAAATAATTAGTCTCGAACGAATATTCAAATAATATTCGTCGCCCAAATAATAGAAAATATTTACTTAAATATTTTCTTCCGAGGTAATCTCGATATATCAAGAAATATTGACTCCCGGTCTATATTTGATTAATGAGAGGTATACGCCCTTCTATGAGGGTCTTACAATAACTGGCTTATAACTGATATATAACTATCTAGCTTATAAGCCAACAATAACATTCAGGGAACAAGTATATCAATTCAACTTGAAAGTAGGCATGCATGCAATGGCATATGTATATGAGCAATCATATATATATATTTATTCAATCAAAACAACAGCCTAAAAGAAGGGAATTGAAACTTGCCTGGTAGTCGAGTACGGTAAGGGGTAGTGGTAGCGGGTCCCGGTTCAGCTTGGTGATCTATAAATAGCCAAGGCATTCGGGATTAATCACTTAACACATTAAAAGTTAAGTTATACTTAATTCGAAACACGTTCTCGAGTTATCTCGTTATACCCCTTTTAGTGGATTACTTTTATCACTGATCCGACCCGACATTCGTTCGTTACTACGACATGTCATTGTACTTATACTTGGGACATACTTAAGTCATATGAGTTCTAAAGTCGATCGTCACGAACCAATATTATACTCCGAGTTTTATCGCCCGTTTTCTAAGTGTTTTACCGAAGTTATAAAAGAGTCGTCTTTTAGGGGTTCGTTCGCGTTTAACCTTGACTCGAACATTTTTAATAAATCGAAAAATGATCCTTTTGACATACGGTTTTCTTTCACGCCTTCCTTTTTACCTCTAGTATTTATTTACCAAGATTCGCCATGACGTTACATAGCTTACGAGGGTTCAATTTCGGTTACGAACTTTCGTTTACGGATTCGAACTACTTTTAGTAATCCGGCCGTAACTCCTAAACCGTAAGTCCGTTTCACGTGATCTTTATATCAAAACGAAGCTTAGAACATTACCTATCCTATCATGGCAGTTAAGGTCTCTGGACAGTAGGGGTTCAACATGGAAAATGGTATACAAAACATGGTAGTGCAAAATCGGGCATTATAACGGCTGTAAATCGAACGTTCCATAAATCGTAATCAACAACCCAAGCCACACCGGGCATACCAATCATCTTACATTCATAATAATAATCTCATAAGTCCAGGAACATCATATTATATCATCATATTCATCACATCTCTTAAATCAAACAAACTAACTACATAATCATGTAAACATGCTTATAACAACATTATCACCAAAATTTATCCAAAACTCCATTAAAACTCAAATCAAAGACTAGGGTTCTTGAAGTTTATACCTTCCTTGAGGTATGTATGCACTTATTAAGCCTTGTATAGTCCTTGTATAGCCTCCATGAAGCTTGGATCATCAACCAAAATCAAGATTCAAGAATTTTGTTCTTGAGGTTACTATTCATCCTCCACTTTCTTGATTTTTTTGAAAATGGAAAAAGTGGTGTTTGAGGCTAAGATTTTTAGGGTATCATTTCTATGAAATATAGGATCTATGATAAATTTTTGGAGATCAAACAATGGTGGGAGCTTGGACTTTGATTCTTGAATTATGGTTAAGGTCGAATGGAGCTTTGCAAGGGGGAGGAGAGTTTTACTTGGTTGGCTTGCTTTTTGGTGTTTTAATCTCATCCACTCTCATCCACTAGCAACATAATATCTTGCAAAAGTCACTTTATCAAAGTGGTGAGGTGTTGGATGATGAAATGGCAAGACATGTGTTGGTTTTATGGTGGTTAGAGCTTAACTAGGTAGTTACTTGCTAAGTACTTAGTTCTTCCTCTAAGGTGCTAGTTCCATGCTTCTAGTTTAGTTACTAGATATTTATACTAGTATCTTGCACAAGATTCTTGCTTCCTCTGCTTGTTTCTGTGTCCGGTTATTACCCGTTTCGATTGATCGATCGTGAGAATATTTCACGGATTTTTAATTAGGGTTTACCGGGAATCCTCTTTAATATTAATACTTTCATTCTCCATCTTTCATTCTATCTTTCCAATTTATATTCCTTAAATCCATTCGTTAAATACTTAAGGCTATCAGTGTCCAGGGAACTCTTGGAGAAAATAAAAGTACGGTTTTTCAGAATCCGACAGCTTTTACATACACTTATTTTCCCCCTGGATCACTAATACGAACTCGGAAATCCGTTCCGAATACTTCTATATAGTGTCGTCTCATATTATTATATACTCCCACCACAACACTATTCATTCTATATTCTTTACTTGTTCTCTTGGGGTGGTACAATTGTCCGTATTCTCTTTCGATCGTTCCTTAACCTTTTTACGGAACTACTGGATTAATCGTTATCGATCTGGATGACATGAGGGTATTCTCTTGCTTGAAGTTGCCATATCTTATTCCCTCAGAAGATAGATTATTCTTACCTATGTTGTCACCCTTTAGCATTCTTCAAGACATAGAAATAATAAAGTCGAATTCCATTCATTCTTTCCGAATATCAATTATTACATTGTAGCCATAACCACTCCTCAGTGGTTTCCTACCTTCATTCTTAAATCAAATATAATAACATCCCAAAATATCAAATCCTCAAAGTTAATATCTCAATTCTAGGATTATAATAATATTTAATCCACTGTCCGGTCAAATATTATACCGAAAAAGAATTTGGAATTTCTGAATTCCGATCGTCTCTGCATTCACTTATTTCCTCCGCGTATTACTAATATGACTTCGAAACATCCATAACACGTCCCGTACATAGGGTGGCGTGAAAAGTTTTCCAACTTACAAAATCACTATTCATCCACCAAATTACTATGCACGTACAGGAAACACTATGCACGTACGGGAAATACTATGCACGTACGGGAAATACTATGCACGTACTCATTTCCCTTCAAGGATCCATTCATTACAATCATTGTTCTTTGAAACCACCATTCATTAGAGCTGGTGACCTTGTTGTCGGAATCATTGTTCCTCATTTTATCATTACTTAATAAAAAGTTTTAATTATATCCAAAATTTGGGGTTCTTACAGTCTCCCCTCCTTAAAAGGATTCCGTCCCGGAATCAGGTAGGAAGCAAAGAGTCGTTTGCCTGTCGTTCACTCTTTAGCTTCCCGGTCAATTCTTAGTCGTTCTACCCTTCCTCAGCACATCTTTTAGTGCTACAATTCATACTGTATCCTTTTTCCATCAACGTTGCTACTTTTCGTACAACTCACTATCCGGGTTATACTCTTACTCAGTCTTATCCGTATTGATACCTGCAGTAACATTGGTATCACTATCACCCTACGAATTCGGAGGTAACCTCGCTCGTACTGTGCATTTCCTGATCGCTTTAATCTTCGCAATCTCGATCAATATAGAGAAGTGGAAAGATTTATTGAGAGATCACTATGATCAATTGAACATTTGTTATATTGCATAGTTAGTACAGAAGGGGGCCAGCCTTTAGTACTTGACAAGCAATTAAACAAGTCATGGCATTCCACTTAGACTTCTATCACATAGACAGATAGTCACGTAGCAGTACCTCCCCTCCTAAAAGGGTTGTTCTTCTCAATTCATAAAGAAGATGAATAAGAGAGAAGAAGAGAAAAGAGTTCTAAAGGATTATTGAAAGCTTTCATGATTGTAGAATATCATACTCAGAATTTACCTCTGAACTGTAGAGGTTTATCAAAGAAGAAATTAATCATAATTATATCCAATACTATTTGATCGCAATCTCACGTGTCAACATATCTTGCTGCTTTGTACATTATTCTATGGACAAATACTCTTGTTCAACCTTAGCGATACTCACATTCGGGAAATCCTTCAACCTTTCAGGTTAAATCTTAGATTTCTCACTTGACATCATTATTACTGACATCCCATATAAAGTAATTAATACTTTATTAAAATATAATTAATGTTTATAAATAACATTCCTCAAAATAAATTATAATCTGCCGCTGGAATCCCTCCGGGTTTCCACGACTATCTCTATATCTCAAAATATTGACTCCCGGTCTAGAGTCGAAAACCGTAAGTATGTTATTATCTATAGATCTACAAGGTATACCGGTTTATATATACTTTATTTCAAAGCATGTATAATACCAAAAGTCAAATTTACATAATATAACATATATCACAAAACTGCACAACTCTATACATGGAAAAAGCAATATTATAATCAATACTTCAAAGTATAAATTTAGAAAACTTGCCTGATGCTCGAGAAATGGTAGGGGCTTGTGACAATGACGGACAATCTAGACGAAGTCAAAGAAAACATATGATTAATCCCCTCGATAATCCGCTTACAACTCCATGCTTAAACATGTAAGCAAATCACGACTAAGGCATTACTAGCTCGCTTTAGACTCACACTTAGTCCAAGTTAGTCGACAAATACTTACGACACAAGGTTGGTTTGAAATCGGTCCTCGAATCCAAGTTATACTTAACCATTTAAAACTTTGGTTTCTAAGTCGCGTTTTTACTTGCGTACCCTCTGCTATTTCATTTTTATAAAATCGAAAAATAATCCTTTGGACTCGAAACCACTTCTCATACTTTCCTAACTGACCTTAGATGTTCTGGGCCGCACGCGCGCTACACTGATGTATTCAACGAGTCTATAACCTTGGCCGGCAGGTCCGGGAAATCTTTGAAATTTCATCGTGTTTGGGATAGATCATTGCAATTGTTGGTCTTAAACGAGGAATTCTTAGTAAGCGCGAGTCATCAGCTCGCGTTGACTACGTCCCTACCCTTTGTACCCACCGCCCGTCGCTCCTACCGATTGAATGGTCCGGTGAAGTGTTCGGATTCCGGGGACGTGGGCGGTTTGCTGCTCGCGACGTTGAAAGAAGTCGCGGTTTGCTGCTCGCGACGTCGAAAGAAGTCCACTGAACCTTATCATTTAGAAGAAGGAGAAGTCGTAACAAGGTTTCCATTGGTGAACCTGCGGAAGGATCATTATCGAATCCTGCAACAACAGAATGATTCGCTAACACGTCAACAATTTGGGCAAGCGTCGGGGGGCCTCGGTCTCTTGTCTGCGAATCCTTGGTAGGTGGCCACTCCCGTGTGGCCATTGGCCTTCAAAATCATTCGGGCGCGGAATGCGCCAAGGACCTTAAAAATTGAATTGTACGTCCGTATCCCGTTAGCGGGCAGCGGCGTCGTTCTAAAACACAACGACTCTCGACAACGGATATTTCGGCTCTCGCATCGATGAAGAACGTAGCGAAATGCGATACTTGGTGTGAATTGCAGAATCCCGTGAACCATCGAGTCTTTGAACGCAAGTTGCGCCCGAAGCCACTAGACCGAGGGCACGTCTGTCTGGGTGTCACACATCGTCTTGGCCAACAAACCACTCATACCTGAGAAGTTTTTCGGTTTGGGGGCGGAAACTGGCCTCGCGTACCTTGTCGTGCGGTTGGCGGAAAAACGAGTCTCCGGCGACGGATGTCGCGACATCGGTGGTTGTAAAAGACCCTCTTGTCTTATCGCGCGAATCCTCATCATCTTAGAGAGATCGAGGACCCTTAGGCAGCACACACTCTGTGCGCTTCGATGAAAAGGACTTTGAAAAGAGAGTCAAAGAGTGCTTGAAATTGTGAGGAGGGAAGCGGATGGGGATCGGCGATGCGCCCCGGTCGGATGTGGAATGATGTTAAGCCGGTCCGCCGATCGGCTCGGGGTGTGGACCTGTGCGGATTGGCGCGGCGGTCAAAGCCCAGGCTATAGAAATGCTTGTGGAGACGTCGTCGCGTCGATTGTGCTGGCAGCACGCGCCATCGTCGCGTCGATTGTGCTGGCAGCACGCGCCTCTTGGCGTGCCTCGGCATATGCGTGTGCCATAACCGAAGTCTTATATTATATTATATTTATATTATATTAGATATGAGGTGTTCTTTAATTGTTTCTTATATAACTTGTACTACAACTCTTAATAATATATCCTAAAATCTTTAATTACTAATAAATTAATATTTTATTAATTTTTCAAATAATTAAATTTGTGGTAGATGTAATATATGGAGGTAGTGTTGCAAAACCGGCTGGTTGAATTCATGTACAACCAATCATAAATTTAAATATTTAATTCCGTCCCAATCCAAATTACACTTAATATTTTATTTTCCAAACATATTAAAGCACAACGAGATGCTATTTATAAAAGATAGAAACCTTTATTTTATTTTTCTAAAATAAGTTAGAAACCTTTATTTTATTTTTCTAAAAATTAATTAAATAATATTTTATTCATTTTCTTTCATTATTCCATAAGCTAAATATTCTTTATTAAAAATATATAAACACAAAGGAGCCTGTTTGTGATGGCGGCTGGGTACAATTTGCAGCCAGCACAGTGACACAGTGACACCGGTTCCCTGAATCAAATTCATCTTTAATTCATCCCGCCGAGCCCAACTATTTTGTTTGTTTTTTTTAACTAATCAAATTGTCATATTCTTTTTTTTTCTTTAAAAAAGCATCAAACTGGGCTTTGTCTGTTCTGGTTATTCAATTTGCATATTTAATCAAATTGTTTTCTAAAATCCATGACCCAATTTTAAACCTGTGGGAATTATTTTTTATTCGCTTTTTAAAACAATTTTAAAGATTAATTAATAATAATATTTTATTATTTGTTAATTACATTTTATTTTTTTATCATTAATGACATTTTTGAGTTTTAAAATCTAACTATACCCATACCATTTTTGGCTGGCTTTAGGAATATTTTTTTTTGGGTGTTTAAGACGCAATATAGGCCATTTTGATTATATAATATTTTTTAAAAATTTCAATACATATTTTATATCATCAATATTAAAATTTTAAAATTACATATATTTTCCTCTAATTAACCGTTTTCTTTTTAAAAGATTCTTTCCTAGTTAACCCTACATCCATTTTATAATTTTAGAATTTTAGAATAGGATCTTTTATGTATGTACACAAACATATATAATCCTTCCAAAACCTCATCTTTTGTAGAAACATCAATAATAACATTTATATAATTATTATCAAAAAAATCAAAATCATGTTATATAGAAATTTTAGCGTCCCAAATTTATGATTTAAAAAAATTGACTTAAATTAATGAAAAAATTCATATAATATTAAAAAAAAAAGTAAAAATTGAAAGATTGTGTTTAAAAGTGTTTTTATGGATTACGGAAGGATTGTGTGTTGAAATGATGGTTGGCTGGTTGGTATCATGACCACCACATATATGGATTAACTAGCATAAAAGCAAGGCACGGCCTAGTTTTAAAACTCAGATTAAGATCTTAAAAAAATGCATATAAAATAATGATGCTGCAGGTTCAGCCAAAGCTACAGATGATAAATGGCTCCCTGTACCATTTCCTTTTCCGTTAGGATACATCAGTATCTTCATGCATAGATTATTCACACGAGATGGTTGCAAGTTATTTTATATTTTCTCCTTTCAAATGTTAAGATCAGTTACACTCTAATATTACACTTTTCATTTATATAACATGTATTAATAGACTAAAATATGAAATGCTCTGAATAAATCATGCTTGTACCATTTGTAATCTCCTCCATTGAATGCCTTGGACTCATGCCATAATTGATCTAGGTTCCACAAGTCTTCAACTTTCTAAGCGTGTTTGTAAGTTATGGCTTCTTTAATCATGCTCAAACACTTTGCTTTTCCCCTACTTGTTTCTTTACAAATGAAAACCTGGGCTCCAAACACACGGGAGTCTTCTACAAGATATCCGTTAACTGCATCCTAAATTCTTTGTTATGGATATAAATTGATCAAATCCCCATTCTAGCTTCATTCCGTGAAATCGTCATCCGTTTCCTGAAGAAGCTGGTCAAGAGGCCTGATTAATAATCATGTGTGTATGCAGATAACTCCAAATGAATTTTGTGCCCCAAATTCAGTTCAGTTCTCTAAAAACTGCTAGGCAGATCAAGATAAATTTTTTGACAATAATTCATCAGCTAACAAATATTACCTTCAACTGTCAAATAATTATCCTTGTTCTGATCAAGCAGAAAAAGCCTGAAAGTTGCAAACACTTCCCAAGGAGGACAAAGTGAAGTTGTTTCAGCCATGGCCAAGTACACAGATAAATATTCCTTGACATTCTTGCCATTAGGGCAAACCACCAACTTCCTGCGGGGACAGAAAAATCAACATGTTATGACACAAAAAAGCACATAATAACTTAACAAGAGGGGAACAATTGCAGTTAAAGGTAGAGTACAGTAATTTTACCATTTGTATCCTCCATCTTCAAATTCACCTCAATAATATTTGTCTATGTTATTCTTAGTTAGCAATGAAAATGATTTGATTTTGACTGTGTAGTGAGTTGGTGGTAAATCTGAGAATGAGATTGATCTCAAAACTCCTGCAAGTTAAAAGATGGACCAAAAAATGATCAAATGAGGTAATGATAAAAAAGAATAACATCACAACACAAATACCAAGGGCGGAACCAAAATTTGAAAGGGACACAACCCATGTTTTTTTCAATATTTCTGGTCAAAGATAGAAAAAAATAAAAAAGTACTTGCCAGCGGCGTAGCCAATGTGTCAGTAGCTTGGCACAACTATCCCCACTGAAATCTTAAAAATATAAAATTTTAATATTGTTCATTTTCCCGAAAAATTTAAGTTATAGTAATCAAATTTGATTTTGAACCAACTTGAAAAATATATCTTATAGTAAGAGATTATATAAACATGATACCATTCATAATATGTAGCAGGCATTTATGCGCATAATGCTTCTATATAGACCTTGTTCCATAGCTGTAAGCAGCCACAAACATCAAAGCCAAATTGGAAAACTTAAATTTCCATATATGTTGACCGCGTGTGCATAATCCTGAGTCCTGAGCCTATGCATCGACTGGAGGAATCCTGAAATATTATAAGGACGCGATACATCAAATTTTTCATAAATATAAAAATCCAAGGATGGTAAAACATACTTGCAGAATCGCAGACGGTAGATAAAGGCACATGCAGTAGGTAACAATTTTTAAAAATGCAAGCAACGTAAAAACTATAATAAGAAGAGAAGATATGTGTTCTAAGAATTGGTACTTGGTTAATCTAATTTTATAGATACAAAAAAAAACTGATATACTATATACGCCTTTTTGCAATTGATGAATGTTTATTATGTCCTTTCTTTGCTAACATTGAACAACTGTCAAGGGCTTAAAGTGATGTTTTTTCCCATAATTTTAGGTTAGTTGCGATTTAAGGTTTGAGTATATGATTTTCTAAATTTTCTATTGGAATTTCGACAAATCACTGGCATGAAGGGCTTTTATTAAAGCTACAGGTAGTAGCAAACATATATACGCAAATGCAACTTCTTGTAAACATTAAATTAAAACTGAGATTTAGGCAAAGCAGTAAAGATTACCAGTGCAATTGAAGGTTTAAAATCCTTCGACAATCATCACTCTTCTTCTTCGCCAATCTTCGCCTTTTAACATCTTTAGTGAGGAATACTCTAGGGAGGCCTCTTTTCTTGGGTGGCTGGTACACATGGCCACGGTTCGTGAACCGCCGGTTCCGGTTCGTGAACCACCGGTTCCGGTTTGTAAAAATCTTGAACCGGAACCTAAACCTTAACAGGATATAAACCGCCGATTCCGGTTCAGACGGTTCAGGTTCAGGGTTTTACCCGGTTTTGACCCGGTTCAAGACCCGGTTCCGGTTCCGGTTTGAACCTTATATATACATTATACTTGATACGTTTTTTTTCGAAATACGATAAGTTTTTCTGAATTTGGATGGAATGAATTATAATTTAGAAGTATTGTAATGCTAAGTAATTTCTTAAAATTTGTTAGATGTAAACTGTTTTAAAAGTTCAAGGATATAATAGTTTCACTTTTATTAAGTGGTACTTTCACGTAAATTAATTTAATATTAAATTCATTGGTACTTTTTTTTTATTAAAAAATTAGTAAACATATTACAATAAATTTTAAATGTTTTACAAAAATACAACAAACAATAAAATTTATTACAATAATTTTTATTATCTATACTACATTAATACATAACGAGTCATTACTAACGGTTAACCACCGGTTCGAACCGCCGATTTGAACCGCCGGTTCGAACCGCCGGTTCACCGGTTTCAATACACACAAACCTGAACCTGAACCTTTAAAATAAATAAACCGGCGGTTTAGGGCCGGTTCCGGTTCGGGCCGGTTTTGACCGGTTTTGACCCGGTCCGGTCCGGTCCGGTTTTCCGGTTCCAGTTCCGGTTTGGCCATGTATCTGGTCCTTTAATAAAGGCTGCGGGTACAGATAATCCAGGTGAGGGCCTATCGTTGTGTTTCAGTAAAAACCTCCATGGACGAGGCAACTGAGCAAACCTTGTTATTGGATTATCACTGTGATTCTTGAGCAAAGAACTAAAAAAAAATGTTATTTCAAGGAACAAACTAAACATGAGGAATATTGTAATCATTTGGGGAGAAATACCTTGATCGCAGTCACACGATTCATATAAATCTGGGAAATAGATGCAAACACAAATATCTAACTAATGACAACAAAAATAGTCTAATAGGGCTTAGAAGGGCTTAGAGAATACGAAAAAAGCAAGTGTAAGACAATGATCAAATGGAAGTGAGAACTATTCTTAAATATATATATATATGCATACAAAATCGGTTTTAAATATCAAACCAGTGAAACTTACATAAATCTAACATCACCGCCGGAAAGAGGCCATGGATAACAATTGTATGATCGATTTTCAATGGAATTGACAAATATTATATGCAACATAGTATTAATTTTGTAAAGGGGTTGCTGCTTGCTTTTATATATAATAGATAGATCAAGAAAAGTGGTATGAAGGGAGTTACAGAAGCATAGGGGTTTCAAGAGAATAAACAAAGACATGAATAGGGAGACAATAATAGGATCGCACAATGTTACGTGGTTGCTGAGTGCATCCTACATGGTTGTCAAGCTGGATAGAGGCTACAGATTTCAATCCTGTCTCCATACTGGTTACGAAATTTTCTCAAGATATTATTATCTGCTAACCTAAACTTACGGCTGAATTATCTGCAATTTGGATCACAACAGATTCAGGTGTAAATGCACAAACTGGTTCACCATTTATATTGTTGTTCAGGTCAGCTGTTTAGACTAATTAAAACCTCGATCTCTTTGAGAAAAGGTTTTAGAAGCTGGTTTATGACCTCGAAACTAAAGTAGCTTTATAAAGTGCTATCTTGGCTTATTGACCTGTTGATGTTCTGCACCTATTTAGACGATAAATCCATGCAATATTATGTTCCGGGGACATGCAATATTCACTTCTTTTAGTTCTGAGCAATAGAATTCAAGTAGATGAGGGGAAGCTGGGTGAATAACATCTTAAAGTTATAGATACTCAATATTGCCGCCCAGTGTGTATTCTTTCAGGTGGCAGATTAGGTTCTAAAAAAGAGTAGTCAAAACAGGAGAAGAAGGTTTAGAAGTGGAAGAGAGGAGCCGGTGAATCCAAGAGGCTTCAATCATTAATTCCACCTTATCATTCACACAGCTGCAACCTCGGACAATGCCTTTACTGGTTCAAGTCTTGTAGCGTCTCTACAACAGCAAACATAATCTAAGTGACTACTGTATTTTAGAATGATGCTGAGAAAATTTAGAAACACAAGAAATGTCTAGTACTATCTTAATTTAACATAAAGATTACCTAGTTATATATATAATATTGTCTTCCTATTGTCTTCCTTGACTCTAGGAAAATTGTGGCACCTAAATAATGAAATTCATAACTAAGAGGTTACAGTAAGATGCTAACAGTCATTCATGCGACTTTTGGGCTTTCTAGCATTCTGAATTTCAAATTTAGAAGGCAGAAACAATCCAATCCATGTGAATTTCAATTTTAGAGTAGCACCTAAATTTCAAATTAAGAGTAGCACCTGAATTTAAAAGCTCCTAGTAAGATGCTAACAGTCATTCATGCGAATTTCAAATTTAGCGTAGCACCTGAAAGTGCCAATCAAATAAGAAGGCAAAAGCAATCCAAATAATACGCATACCCAAATAAGAAGGCAGAAGCAACCCAAATTGGATAGTGTTTATCTGATGGTTTTCAAACACCGAGATGACCTGATAGCAAAGCTCCAATCAAATTCAGTATGTCGAATTTTAAAAACATTTTTTTGTATAGAAAATGATAACATCTTTCCTTCTTTCACCAGTCTATTTATTCTGAAAACCATGGTACCAAATAAGCAAAAAAAACAAGTAAAAAAATAGAAACGCACTCAACACGAGTGGGAAAATTAACAAACATGATATTTGAAACTTCACTAAAAAAGGCACTCAACATAAATTAGGGAAATTTAACAAACATAATATTTGAAACTTCACTAAAAAAGGCACTCAATATAAATTAAGGAAATTTGCCCGATAATCTAACCAACCACTTCAAGATATGAGAGACTTGATGACGATGTTCGGAGATAGAGCTTGGTTATTTACTGTTTTGAATATATACCAGGGCAAAGTTCATATTATTACTCACAAGAATAATGCCTAAATAATAAGAAAAAATTAAGAGATAAAAAAAAATTAAACTATCTATAAATAGTAGCTTAAAATAGGTGTGGTACGAATGAAATTCTGCAAGCTTTTTCTGATATCATACCTGGGGACAACTACAAACTCAGATGTTAGTTCAAAAACACAAGGGTGGTGAGTCCTGGAAATGGTATAGGCTGGAAGATTAAGAAAAATCTGTGATCCACAATAATATCGAACATGTGCAAAAACTTTTCTGAGTAAAGCATGTAAACACTTGGATAGGCTCATATAAGCAGAGGCGGATCCAGGGGGTCCAGAGGGGTCCATGGCCCCCCTAAAATCAGGATATTACTCGGGTAGTATGTATTTAACATGTATTGTGACTTTAGCTCAGCTGGTTAGTTGCTATGTTTTCTAGCCAGCGAGGTCGACTCCTTAGGACTTAGAAATTTAAGATGTAAAATTATACGTATATAAATATTTCGATTATTCATTACTTTTTGGCCCCCCCTAACAATTATTTCTGCGTCCGCCACTGCATATAAGTAGCATGTTTTCAGTAGATACTTCAACCATTAAGGTATATTGTACAGTTTGCATATGCTTTTTTTCTTGCCAGCTAAGTTCAGCACCAGAAAGGTGAAAATGTTGAAATTTAAATATTAGGGAATTAGGGAATTATAAATTATAAATTTTTTCTTTAAATTAGAGATTGTAACAAACACGTACAGGCATACATGATACAGCCTACTATAACCATGAACTTAAATCTGAGACTGAGGCAAAGCAGAGGCATAGAGGATTACCAGTGAAGTGGAAGGGGTTTTAGGGTGCCCGGGCTTTAAACTCTTCCGACAGTAGCCAAAAAGACAAGTAAATACATAACATAAAACTTTAAAACAAGGAAAACAACAATTCAAATACAACTTTGGACATATGTCTTGTAGCAGAGAAGTAAATGGAGTCAGAAAAACATAACATATACCCGGAAATAGGTTTCAGTCAGCAAAACACTTCTACATATGTACCCTTCAGTTGCAATCCGTTGATAGCAAATCTATATGTCTTAAATTGAGACAAAACAAAAATAAAATTATCAATCAAACAATTATAGCAAGACAAAAATAGCACTCAATAACTCAACATATCGTAAACAGTGAATACCGATGAAACATGATGTATGCTTATAGATATATAAAGTGATTTGTTACTGTATGTACGAACTATGAAAAGAAGAAGATATAGATATCCTAAATTAGAATCGACACTTTATGAGATATTGGCATCAGAGAATGGGGAAAGGGTTTGAAGCAGCGGAAGAGTTGTAACGCTGAGTGATGACTGATATATGCCAATATTACAAAGATATGATCAGGGCATGCTTACATCAATTATGTAGCTGATGATATGGAAGTTTAGGTAAAAATAACATATAAGACATCAAGATAGGTGTCATCTTCAAAGAAACACAAAAAAACCTACCTTTATAACATCAAGTACTGCAAACACGATTACCAATCGCTCATGCCTAATGTAATCATTTTACCAAAACTACTCACATACCCTTCAATTCATTAAATTAAAAAACCAAATTATACTCAACTAATGTAATTATGATGTCAAACAAACCATATTCTACATGTGCAATCACTAATCACATACTTGAAACTAAAGATATACACACAACAATTGCAATTAACCAAGTTGAGAATGAATCAGATTAACAGCTCAAGTAATAAATTGACCTAAAAGAAGCAATCTTTTTAGATTGTCCCTAGTTACAAAACCCCAAACCAACAATTCTTACATAATCATTGCTTATTTCACCAAGCCAATAGATTTTTATTCAATCAAATTCTAGCGAATTCTGGAAACTAAAGCAGACAAGAAGAAGAAGAAGAAGCTGAGACCACGCAATTACATGGAAGGCGTGCATAATTCCATCGTTCATCCATACCTAAACGACAAGTATTTCGCGCCTCAATCATTCGATCCTCTATCTATTTCCCAGACCACGAAATCAAGCTCTGGTACGCAGATTGATCCTCTACTTTTGCTCTCTCAAGCTCGCGTATGGGCTGCTTGCGTAGGAGGGCAGCAACGGTTCATGCGCAGTTTAGAAAGGGGCAAAAATGTCTTTTAATGTGTAATAAAATGTCTCACGATTTATTGATGATATAATGTCTCACGATTTATCGGACCTTGTTGGGCTATAAGTAATATATAATAGATAAATTTTCATTCATCACATATATGCTAGGCTAAGGCTGAAGATGCATAAAATTAGAACAAATTATGCTAAGGTAAATAATATCGAAGATGCATAGCCCGCGCAAAGAAATGCAAAGTTGTTAGGATTCGAGTTTTCTGATTGTCATGTTTTGTTGGGAAAAGAAACATCTGAGTTCCTTATCAATGAATTGAAATGTACAGACCGAATAAAATGCCACCGGAAGCACCTAGTCAGTGAAAGTTTAGGCACTAAATGTTAACTGTTTAGAGCTACTGACAATTGACAACTAAGGCTTATACATATGCACTTAACCTTCTGATATGGAGCATATTACATTGTGAAAAAGGTATATTGTTTTGCTTTACATCTTTTGTCATTCAGCTCTACCAATTTTTTTTTCCTTTTTTGCTAACTACATATTTGCTATTGCAAAATCAATGACATAAGAGACAGGGGCTTTCCCCAATTAAAGAGTGAAAGATCCACTAAGCTAGTCACACAACTGAAAATCAGAGAACAAGTTTATACCCAAAAACTGTCAATATTTCTTCTCTATTCCACCATGAATCGAAAATAATTTACCTTGCATGATTATGAACATACATATTTATTTCTGAATCTAAGACCTTATCGTGAGCTTATTTTTGTCATATACTTCATGGAATCTCCATTAGAGAATTGGTAAAAAAACTGGAACACCTCCACATTATTAGATTTACCCGAGCTACCGATGCCATAAATAGAATGTAAGTTTTTCTGGAAAACAAAAAAAAGGTGAGAGCAGGGGCATTGACTTAGGCATGTATACCTTTTGTTCTCTTACATGAAAAACTGGCGTGACACAATTGTTGCCTAAGTTGCTGTAAGGAGCTTGCGTAGATCTTTGCGAGCACTTAACTAATTAGGAAGCATTATCTCCTTGTTTCAGATGCGAAGAAGTAATTAATTATTTGAGCAAAAATCATGCTTCAGCATAGTTACCAAATGATCTTTACCTGCTCAATTTGCGCAGGGATTACTTTGGATGTCTATTGGTTTCCACATGCTCGGCTGTTTACCTTCTTGATAGTAGTTGTGCTTGTGCTATAAAATGATGCACCGAAATTGTAGCCTGCTAGTAGACTGTTATTTGAAACCTAGCTGGCAAATAGATTCAAGAAAAGTAGACAAACTCATAAGTAAACTTATTTCAAAGCATATGAGCAATATGACAAAGCATAAAGGAAGCCTTTAACCAATAAAAATAGAAGTAAAAGTACTTATTGTTCTCTAATAGTAGTTCTTTTATAGTAGCAAACTTGTACCAGTCAATATGTAGGAGGGCTTTAAAATCATGACCTTTTGGCACACAGACATAAACACAAGCTCCCAATTTAGAGATGTTGTGGGATTCGATGTATAACCACCTACTTAAAATCACACAATATTCCACAGGAACAAAAGTATATAAAAAATGACATAGGATCAGCACTATTATGAAAAAAAATAACCTTTAATTCAAGACCCCATGTAAACATAAATATAATAATATATATGACATGACCCATTTCAGCACCAATTAAAAGTTTAAAACTAAGCTAATCAAAACTTCAGTAACACAATGCAAGCAATCATGGAATAGTGGGGACATTTTTGATAGTATTTTACTTCCAGATAAGGCAATTAGCCTTAAAGATGGACCAAAAACTGCATCTTATGTGCTACATTAATAACATGTTCATCCTTGTCCACAAGCTTTTGCGGATTCATTGCATTGTTGTATCTAGAAGACTGAGAAAAATAGGTGGAACCCATACCTTACTAAAGTGATGATGTCCATAAACTTGTCCTACAATCATAATAAACTATGCTGTGATTGCCAAAATGTAAGTTTGCACACAAAAAGGTTAAAGTTTCCCTGATTAGAACAATCACGTTAGAGTCAAGTCTTTTCTCTTATTAGTTGTGTATTGTCAATCATTAAAAATGTTTACTTAATAACTATAAATTGAGCATCATTACAAATGAGATAGGTTAGAGGGCAAGGTGTTTTATGCATGAAACCGGAAGTGCCCATTTTTAAAACTGACAAGCAAAAGAACTAACCTCCAGTTGGCCATGCATCCGTCTCTGAACTTCCATTTGAACTCGAGCCTCAGTAACATGCTAGCCACTATTACACAAGTGTAATTAAGTTGTTTTAAAAGCATAATCCTGGTGCAACTTCAAAAACATGGGATATATGAGCACACTTGTTCATATTCTGTGCCATTATTGTTGACGATGCTGATGTATATGAATATGTGTTGTGGCTCTCTGTGATACATGAAGCTGCAATCCGACCTTTACATTGGTAATAGTTGTTAAAAAAATTTGGTTGTGTTGCTTGTTACAACATACATTATGCTCTTATTTAACAGTGTTTCATTTGCTTATAATACACTACTATATTCCTCTTACAGCAAAGTCCAATTCACGAAATGCAAAAGGGATTTTCAACATTACATTAATGTGTGCTACACCCTTAAAACAGATATGGCATTTGGTTGTTGTATGGGCATTGTGATCTATATCAACTATCCAATCGACCAATCATGGCAGCTTACCTTAATTTTCAAAAAAAATAGAAGCAACACCATCTTAAAATTCTCCGCTAACTCCTAGCATGATTGCTTCCTCAGCCGGTATTTCTTCAATATCAAGATGACAAGATCTTGAGTATCTAGATTACATACAATATGTGACAAAAAAAAAAAGATTACATACAATACATGTCACGATTTTAAATTATAAAGTACACATTTCACTTATACTTAAATACATAGACATTACGACTACATAACCTCTCCTAATTCAGTTATAATTTACCAATGTTGAATGCTACACTTATACTTTCAAAAGCTGGGTAGCACTTATAACTTTTAAATAGTATATGAAGAATACAATTGACTTAGTTGTGGCACAATTTTAATGAAACATCAAGAACGGGTGTGTATGTCATAAGTAGTTACTATGAGCTAAGAAATTTTACTGAGAACAATGGGCTAATATGACTACCACTTTAGCTAGTAACCTTAATTATATTTCTCATCGAGAAACAATTCCTAAAGGACTACTTGCACAAAAAAATTCCAATCGGTCATATAACCAAAAACAAAATGCTGAACACTAAAGAAAAATTAATATTTCAAGTACAACATGACTTGCCATATATAGTGCAAGAGCTTGAACATATAATATAGCTTTGGTATTCCATGTTCAACAAATTAGTACCTCCATTAATTACTCTTTTTTTCAATTAGGAAATATGCAACATATTTCTTACCCCAGTATATTAACAATCATCACTATTTTAATAAAATTTTAAGTTCTAAAGTTTTAAATCAATAAGGTTTCCAATGTTTTTTAGTAGTGGCCTCACAGAGTAAGAATAGCCTGACAAGAAGTGTCTCTGCATTTAGGGGGGAATATCTCAAATTTCTTTGGTCTAGAATCTATTAATCAAAACCTACAATATCGATGTATAAATCATAATAATATATTAAGGTGAGAACTCTAGCCGCTTAAAGCTGCACGATGACATCAACTTTAAGCTGTTTGAATTTCAAGTTTATAATTGTCCTTCAAAGAATTCTCAATTGCTAATGGCATAGCATTTATTTATATGCAGAAAGCTGGCCACTAATGAGGTTGAATTTGTGATCTGTGTGCATCACCAATTTTTGACAGCCTGGGCTAACTAATTCTTTGTCCGTGAGTATAAAGAAAATTGAGTGTATTTGTTCTTCTTAATGTGTTTAATGTTACAAGATTTATAAGTCAAACCAGTTGGTCTCTGTCGTACTTAAGAGGCATTTACTTTCAAGTATGTCATTTACTTTTTCCTTAATAATTCTCTAGTAGTACAAGTTATCTAACTAACCAATATGCTGCATTTTCTAGCAATTACGAAATGATGCCATGATACACAATTCAAAGAGAGATGACAATCTAGAAAGGAATATCAAAGTAATTAACCTATCCTCTTTTTGAACCAAGTGAAATTTCATGTATAATAGAGCTTTTCAAGAGACTATTAAATGAAACGTAAATAACTTTTGAAAGACACTAATTGCCATTGTATGAAATGTTTGAAAGACACTAATTGCCTAATTGTATGAAATGATCAAACATAAATTACCATATACCTATTTGATCAAATGACAATAAACATACATGGACAACAACGCAGAACCATATCCAAAACCAAATCCATAACCGTGTAGACGACTCGATTACCTGCAGGAACATGCTCGGTATTGAGTTGGTCAGCCATACAAATGCCGGAAATATATCTCAAACAAAACTCCTTCCTCACAGTCCCACAAAACGTCGATTGAACCGGAAGAGCGATCTACCGCAGAGGAGGAGCAACAACCCTAGCCCTTTTCATGCCGGATACAAAATAAAATATGGACCACGTTCAAAATTAATAGAACACAAGCATAAGTACTTCTATCTATACATTACATAACGTATTTTTGGTAATGGGTGTATGATTTACCTTGATTTACTTAATTTTTGTATGACCTCGTTGTGAATGATTCACCGCCAAGGAGGAGCAGAAACCCTGGCCCCTAACCCCTTTCCACGCTGAATATCAAAATAAAATACGGACCGTGCGCGGATGGCCTAAAACAAAGCTTTATGAAAAGGGTAAACTTGTCTTTTCATGTGCATTAAAAAATCTCACTATTTTTTGCTTATGTTGGCATATTATATATAGAACTAGCATAAAAACCCGTGCGAGGCACGGGTCGCTATTTTAAATTTTATTTTTAAATTAAATTAGGCATGATCAATGTCTTTCAAAGTACTCCATGTGATTGATTTTAATGGAATTTTGCTTGTTAATGGCACATATGTTATTATTGTGTACTTATTTAAGTATGTTCGAGTTTGTAATCTGAAAATTAATATGAGTAATATTGATAATAGTCATGTTAGTTTTTCTTTTTATGAGTCATATAATAGAATTCGAGTGTTTTATAGGCATCGTCTAATTAAGAAGATTTTTCAGAACACTTACAATACTAAACTGTTCTTCCACTTCTTTGAAAATGATACATCCATTTAGTTCGATCTCCAATAATATTCAAGATACAAACTAAATAGGCTTCAAGATATTGCATTTTGCGAATGTAGGTTTTACTCTTGATATTAATCAAAAACTTCGTAAATCTTCAAATATTCTACTATGGCCTTGCGCTTTCACTTCATAAAACTATCTTTCCAACTCTTTCATCTATTTTCTTCTAATTTCTTCATTTTAAGCATCCTTTGTCCTTTACTATTCCTGTGTCCGCTAGACTTGTAAAACACCAGATAATTCTAATTGACTAAGTAAATATATCTTGTGTAACTACAAGTTTATTATTGGATTCTAATTGATAGACCAAAGACTTGAATGAGTTTGTTGAATTACGAGTCTCTAGCTAGCTTTACTTATTTTCTAAAATTTATTATAATTTTTTAATTGATATTTTAATTATTTAAAAAAAATTAAATTTTTACCTTTAATTAATTATGTCTTGGTAAATAAATATTTGATGAATCAACAAATTCGTCAAATGAATAATTTGTATAGTTCTAAATATTGACATCGATAGAGAATAATATTAATAAATGATATAACATAATATACTATAATCCGAATCAATAAATGTAAAAATAAAATATAGCCAAAAATTGTTAATATGTTACAATAATAAAAATATCAAAATTTGTTTCACTCAAGTAATGCATGCACACACATCTATAATGTGTATGATTCAACGACTTTAAGTAGGAGGTTAAAATCCTTTTTTACTTTAAATCAAAAAATGTCTATTTGTGTAATAAGTCAGAAATTGACTTAAAGTTAAAAAAATAGCTTAAAGTCAAAAGTTGGTAGGAGGTACTTTTTTGAATGACTTATTTTGTTTTGAGAATTTTATTTGATTAAAATTAATATCATCATTCAAATAGATAATTTATCAAATTTATTTTTATGTTTACATTTTTAACTATTCATTAGTCACTCGTAATATAATATTAGTCAAATAGATATTGACTTAAATTTTTTACTTCACTATGATTTAGTGATAGAAAGATGTGTGAATTAAATTGGTGACCCTATGAATATTATGTTGATTATTATTATATTATTATTATTATTATTATTATTATTATTATTATTATTTTAAAATTTAATTTAGCTCTAAATTTATTTACAAATGTATTACTGTTAAGACATTCACATATTACGTGCATGATTTATAAACACATGTGACATTGTGGCGTAGTGGCAAGAGCATGCAAAAGTTACTTGATAGATTCCCATGAACAACACTTTTTTTAATAAAAATGTGTTGGTGTTTTACCTAAGTTTAATTTAGTTCCATAGTTATTTACAAATGTATTACTCTTAAACGACATTCACTTATTATGTGTATGGTTTGAAAACACATGTGACATTGTATCGTAGTGGTAAGAGCATGCCTAAGTTATTTGGTACACTCAAGTTCGATTCTCATGAACAACACATTTTTTAATAAATATTAAACATGAGGGCAAATTGGTATTTTCATGTGCATTAAAAAATCTCACATTTTTTTCTTGTGTTGGCCTATTATATATATAATAGATAGATATATGCATTGGGGAATGAGTTTTGGACATAAGAAAATTTTGGAAACTATCAAAATATATCCAATAATAATTTCTGTATTACTCATATACTCTAAAAAAAAGATAGGAAGAATTACTATATATTATACTAGTCGATTAAGCCGCGCTTCGCGGCGGCCTTATATTTTTTTTAAAAATTTAAATAAAGATCATTTAAGAATAAAAAAGACAAAAATATTTTTATAATATCAATATAAATTGGTGAATACAATATTGTATAAATTAAATATACATAGATAATAAGATAAATTATTCACATATTTTTTTATACCGATTTTGTCTTACGATTTTTTAGGCCAACACCCGTTGTATATATTATAAAATACTAAGCGTACACAATAATAAAATTTAAATACTAAAATGCTCTTTGACTTTGATTTACCGATTTTGCCTCACAATTCTTTTTTAAAATTTTAAATATATCTATAATATCATTATAATTGGTGAACACAATATTGTATAAATTAAATATACATAGATAATAAGATAAATTATTCATATGTTTTTCTATACCGATTTTGTCTCAAAATTTTTTAGGCCGACACCAGCTTGTATATATTATAAAAATACTAGCATATACAATAATAAAAATTTAAATACTAAAATGCTCTTTGACTTTGGTTTATCGATTTTGCCTCACAATTTTTAGGTCGACGCCCGTTGTATATATTTTAAAAATACTAAGTATATACAATAATAAAAATTAAAATATTAAAATCCTTTTTTACTTTAATTTCGGTTTAAAAAACATAAAATAGCTATAAGAGAATCAATGTAATTAGAAATTGAAAGTGCAAAATCATAATAACTATGATGCTAACACTGTTTAAGGAAAAATACACATATAATAACAACTCTTTTGGTGCTTGTATCACCAAAACTCTTTCCACAAACGTATACATATAAATCAAATTTATGATCAAAATAGACAAAGAAACGAAGAGTGGTTAAAAGGAAAGACAAAACGCAAACATAAAATTTTACAGATATCAATTGATCATGATCACCTGGCATGATTGATGTGTAAAATAACTGCAAGCGCACAGTGTTTAGTTGTAGCAATTACAGGTCGATCCACAGAGACTATGAATTTTCAAAACCCTAATAATTAAATCAGGCGAACTAGACAAATAGGTTTGAGATGAGTTTTAATTAACCTAATTAAACTAATTAACAAAGATTATCAAATAATATGGAAAACCTAAGAATCCGAATCCGTTAATCAATCACAAATAATATCAACTCGCCCTAAATCAATCCTCTTTTCTTCAAAAATAAGATATATCAATCAACGAGACAAGCATATACTATGAAACTTGTTATCTAACAATAACCTATCAAAACTTCAAGGAGCAAGCATAGGCTATGAAAAACAAATCCGGTAACAATAATATATCAAAATCACTTTGTCAATTGAATAATTAAGCACCAAGAAAAATTATGAGAATCAATTAATAGGAACGAGAAGAAATCAAGAGTAATTAAATTAACTTCATCTTCATCCTAGGGCAAGAGAATTAGCTACTCATGATTATAAAAATAACGAAACAATTATAATAATACCAAGTAAACATGAATCAACGATTTTAACAAAACTAACTTTAATCTATATATGGTCAGAAACTTAATAAGCCTAATATTAATAACGTGAATGGCAAGTATTTATATAATAAATTAATAAATCTAGTTAACTAATGAAGCATGCATGTAATCAAATAGTAAGGTCGTAGCAGAAGATTTGAAACAAGTGAACGCACGAAAGAAGGAAAAGAAGAACTAAAAAATATTAATAATTCAGACGAGTATGTCGGATAAAAGCTACCAACGAAAGTAAAAAGCAAGAAAATAAAGAGCTATCAAATTCTAGGTGTCTCAAATTACAAGGGAGAAGGCCATATATATAGGGGAAAATATTGGGTTTGGCCCCTTTGATTACAATCCAATCTTGAATATAATTTCTTCAATTTCCTTTTCTTCTTCAATAAGTAATCGATTTTTCCTCCAATTTCCTTTTCTTCAAGTATTTTCCACCTCCTTTCCCTTTTTGCACCTTTTCCTGCTAGAAATCTGTTTTTATTTATTTTCCTACAAAACAAAATAAAACAATTTATTAATTAATAAAATTACGAAAACGGACATAAAATAGGTATTAAAAATATGATTAATTATGGACCTATCAAATGCCCCCATACCTATCTTTTGCTCGTCCTCGAGAAAAATATATAATAAAATACTATCTAATATATAATACCACTTCCGTAGGTGATCACGGTTGCATTTGGCATATGCAACAAGCCCTTTAAACCCCTAGGCAGCCCTAGTGGACGAGTGAGGTCTCGTGAGGGCCTATAGTGAATGTACCCACAAAATCCATCTAGCTCATGTAAAAGATTGCTCAATGCAACACCACACATACAAGTCATCTCATGCTACATCAACTTAAGAAATCAAAGTGAATTTGCAATGTCTTGGTGTGTAAGGTGCAAGTATTCACATAGTCTACTCAAAGAAATATGCAGCGGTCATTAGAAGTCCACGTCAAGTGTAAAAATAAGTTGGTAACCATGCTAAGCCCACAAGAGTACACCTTAGAGTCAAAACTTGGGATCTCATATGCACAAAACAAGCAATAACTCACCTTTCACTCACAAAAGAATATTCACTCAAGAACAAGGGTAAGTGTATCACTCAATTCCAACAAAATCATAAGCATGCTTGACATTTGGTATCAATCTAACTTTAACACAACATACATTAATGACGATAATCAAAAGGTCTTTTATTTGGGTTGTAACGGGGCTAAGGACAAGGTATGTCAAGTAAGGCCAAATAAGGTGAAGTGTCAAAAGCTAGTATAAACCATAGTAAATCATACACAACACCATACTTTCTCCCCATACATGGATTTCTAATTTTCTTCCAACAAACTGCTTGACTAGTCGAATGAAGAAGGATCACAAAAACACAGAAACATAATTATGCTCTCATATGATTTTTTTTTTTTCAATTTTTTTTTTTTCTTTTTTTTTTTCTGGAGAGCTAAGATAGATAATATAAATATATAAGAAACCACAATCCTTCTTCAAGAATTTATTGAATAACGACTGACAAGTAAGCAACAAAACCCAATATTTCCCAAAAAGTAATGAACAAAAATAAACCCCATCTCACACACCTTATTACTCCCTCAACTTCCTACTAGCCTTTGACAAATGAGATCAAATATACGTAAGGCTGCACAACAAAAAGGTCTAGGCAAGTAATGTGGTGTGTCACCGAAAAAATAGGATTAAGCTCAAAGGGGTAACTAATTGATCACATGTAAAGGGTGTGGTAATTTGGATAATGATTGGTTATTCCTAAATGCCTTTATCATCTTATCATCAAATAATGTCATGCATTTCAAGAAAGGTCTCAAACAAGTGCTAGCAATGCAAACAACATGTGGACACTCAAGCAAACGAATATAAAATGCAAAAGATATGCATATAGGCTCAAAATCTCACTTGGTGGCAAAACATAATCAATCCCAAGCAAAAAGTCTCTTTAATGCACCTACTTGTACTCAAAGCATGGAAACCAAATCTTCTTGCACATATTCATGTCCTTTTAATTACTTACAACATTCAATAAGTCTACTAGTTTCAACTCGCTAGTGTATGTGTGTGCACAAGAACTTAGCTTATCACTTCTCAATCAAAAGCTTCAGAAACACAAGAGTACTATAGCATGTAAGGGTGCATCAAGCCAACTTATAACAAGTAATCATTTCACAAGGCTAGAATTATTTTTGTATTTTTTCATTTTTCAAATTTTTTGGGTTTTTTTTTATTAAAAATAATACTACTAAATCCCTCCCCCATACCTAAATCATGCATTGTCCTCAATGTATGCAAATGAGAGAAAAAAAATGACAAAGTAAAAGGACGAGAATACCTGATAAAGGCATGAGGAGATACATTATTACCTATAACACTCACACACACATAAAACACAAAAACTCACACACATAAAATAAACACACACACACACACACACACATACAGTTGTTCCCCCATACCTACACTTGACTATATATGGGAGACACATTACGAAACAGATATACTAACCAATACCAGATCGAGGGAAAATAACATTCATAACACAATCAACACACATGTGAAACACACCCACAAAAACACCATTATCCACTAGAGAAATATGATCATATACCAGAATAAAACTCATACCACTAACATCATTCATAAACCAATTAGACGCTTCTTTATGTTGTTTAAGCAAATTGATCACTTGAAATTCTTGGTTATGAACTAAATCACTAGAAAGAACATGATAAGTTTCATTATCAACTATCAAAGACTGATCAAGAATGGAAAAAGATGGATTATGAACGAAAGTGGGTGGCTCACCAACGGAAGTTTTAACAACAGACCTAGGATCAAAAGAAATATCCTCAAGTTGGGTTTCATGCTTAGAACAAATAGCATTCAATTCATCTAACATCTCATCACAAGAAAAATTCTGATAAAGCTCATGAAGTTCTTTATTACTCTCATACTCTAACATAACATCTTCCTCAAGAAAAGACTCATTTGCACTATCCTCAAGATTCGACCACGAAACAAACTCATCTATCAAATTAACTCCTGCAGGTTGTTCAAAAAGCTCATTAGGTTGATTTCCTACATTGAAGACATTAAGATCTATCGTCATGTTACCAAAAGTGAGTTTCATCGAACCATTCCTACAGTTAATCAAAGCATTAGAGGTAGCAAGAAAAGGCCTTCCTAAAATGATGGGAATTTGATTTTTGAGATTTTTGACTGGTTCGGTTTCTAGAACAACAAAATCAACGGGGAATACAAAATCACCAACCTTAATCAACACATCTTCCACTATACCTTTTGGAGTTTTAACAGAACGATCAGCTAACTGAAGAGTGACACTAGTCTTCTTAAGTTCACCTAAACCCAAGGCTTGGTAGACAGATAATGGAAGAAGATTCACACTAGCTCCTAGATCGAGTAAAGCTTTATCAATGAAAGTATCACCTATGACACAAGAGATGGTAGGACAACCAGGATCCTTATACTTCACAGGGATTTGATTTGACAAAATAGAGCTAACATGAGATGTTAGGAAAGCTTTCTTAGGAACATGAGTGGTTCTTTTATGAGTACATAAATCTTTTAGACACTTAGCATAAGAGGGAACTTGTTGAATCGCATCTAAAAGAGGAATGTTAATCTTGACTTGCTTAAAGACTTCCAAAATCTTATCTAACTGAGCAGATTGTTTGTTTGAAGTAAGTCTTTGAGGAAACGGGGCTTTCGGCTTAAAGACTTTTTCATTAGACACATCAGAGTGGGGTTTCGAAGGTGGTTCATCGGATGGTGGTGACTCATCAGCTTTATCTACTTCAGAACTCTCGGAATTTGAAGATTGCTTAAGACTAGGATTCAAGAGTAAAGGATTTGGTTCAGATGTTAGCTTATCTTCTTCTTGAGTATTGACACCAGCATGATTGTTGAATTGATTACCAGACCTTAGAGAGATAACAGAATTTACATTTTCATGAGACTTTTGATTTGGATGAAATTTAGGATTTGTCTCGGGTTGACTAGGAAATCTATTTTTCTCTCTCTCATTGATTGTGTTTGCCAATTGACTGACTTGGACCTCTAGCTTAGATATGGCTTGAGTGTTGGAATTTATTAACTGCCTATCTTGGGTCATGGTTTGCATAAAAGATTGTTGAGATTGAGTTAGATTAGCTTGAGATTTCAATAACGCCTCGATACTCTTTTCTAAAGAATTGAATCTCTTATCAGATTCAGCAAAACCAGGAGGATTCATGGGGACTGAGTTTGGATAATGACCAAGATTTTGAGGAGGATAGGAATTAGGATTTTGAGTTGGGTATGGGCCAGGATTGGGCTTTTGAAAAGCAGGTTGAGGGTTTTGATTATACTGATTGTATTGACCTTGGTTCCATGAGAAATTTGGGTGACTCTTCCAACCAGGATTGTATGTGGGTGCATAAGGATCATTCCTAACTCTAGGTTGAAACATGGCATTGACTTGTTCAATTTCAGGGCAATTCTCTACCACATGATTAGGAGAACTACAGTTTGCACAGAGAGACATTTGAGAGGACGCATTGTTGGTTTCTAAGGCTTCTAGATGTCTAGTGAGTGTAGCTAACTTAGCTTCGGTTGCAATAGAATTACCAACTGTGTGTAAGCCCTTAGATGAGTTAGATTTTTCAGCTTCCTGATTAGGTTCCCTAGTTGACTCCCACAACATTGTTCTTTCAGCTAACTCCTCAAAAAATTGCCAAGCTTCATCTTCATCTTTGTCCATAAACTTACCATTACACATAGACTCTAACAAAGCAGTGGTTTGGCTATCTAAGGCTTCATAAAGAATTTTACAAAGTCTCCATTTTTCTATACCATGTTGAGGACACTTAGACAATAGCTTTTTAAATCTATCAAAATATTTCCAAAAAGACTCATTCCGATTTTGTTGAAATTGGTTGATTTCATTCCTAAGTCTGTTTGCCTTATGGTTTGGAAAATATTTTTTTAGAAAGATAGCAACAAATCCCTCCCATGTGGAAATAGAATTAACGGGTAGACTGTACAACCACTGTTTAGCATCTTCTTTCAAAGCAAAGTTAATAAGCCTGAGCCTAATGGAATCCTCACTCAATTGTTGAAGTTTTTGTAATGCACACACTTCCTCAAACTCTCGAATGAAAAGATATGGATCCTCTCCCTCTACCCCAGCAAACCTAGGTAACATGCTAATGTTGTGATGTTTGATTTCAAAGTTATTCGCGGTTACTGCGGGTAAGACTATGCATGAGGGTTGAGCGGTACGAGCGGGGTAACAACGGTCTTTAAGTGAAACAGCCATGACTACGGGTTGAACTTCTAATTCTTTTGACTCAATTCTAGTGGGTGAAGAGAACTCAAGTTGCCTTACTACTTTAGGAGATGACAGATTGGTTTGTCTTACTAATCTAGATGTAGTGTCTCGAACCCAAGCACTTTGCATACAAGAGAAGTAAACAATTAGTCACGCAGCAGACAAGAGCTATAAGTAAACACCTAAAAAAATTGAAAAATCAAAAAGAAAAAATCTATATTATCCTAAGAAAAATCTAGACCTTGCTCCTAACAATAAGATACTACTAAAAGTCACAACTCAAAAAGCACTCGTCCTGACTGGCCAGGCAGGTGCAAGCATTGCCAAAAGGCTAAACACCTTTCTAGACACCAATCCAAATTAGCCAGGTAAGCGTCACGCTTGCCTAGACACCAAACGAAAGAATACTTAGTGATTTGTTCCTCCTAGATTCTCTTCCTAGTTGAGCGTGAGATCCTAGGGGCTAACGTCTACTTAGTTTTATTAAGGAAAGGGGAATGCAAGATGAAGGAATTAGTGATTTGTGGGCCAAGGAAAGGGTGATGAAATCCCCCACCTTATCTTGTAATTGGGTGGCACCCTTAAGATTGATTGAATGATGCAACACACAAAGAACAAGAAAATAAACACTTATGGATGCACTACACTACGTGTTCTATTCTAAATTGTACGTACCTCTTTCCTCCAGCAATCACCACAGTTATAAAAGATGGAAAGCAATAAATACAATAAAGAAATCTAGATGATGTGATCCTGTGTGAGAGAATGAATGATGCAGCAAATTGGTTTAACAAACAATTAACTAACTAATATTTTTTGGTTTTTTGAATTTTTAATTTTTTTTTTGTGTTTTTTAATAATGAGAAAGAAAGAAAAATAGAGAGAGGTGATACGGAATACCGAAAAGCGCTTCTAAAAATTTCAAAAGAGACAGCGAGGCCTTCTAGCGATCTTCTTGTCCAAGCTTTTTTCCGCTTCACAATTCCCTAAAAAAAACAAACAAAAGAAAACAAGAAACTAATCCGAAGAATTAATATCAAGGAGTGAAAATTACCAATAGTCCCCGGCAGCGGCGCCAAAAACTTGATGTGTAAAATAACTGCAAGCGCACAGTGTTTAGTTGTAGCAATTACAGGTCGATCCACAGAGACTATGAATTTTCAAAACCCTAATAATTAAATCAGGCGAACTAGACAAATAGGTTTGAGATGAGTTTTAATTAACCTAATTAAACTAATTAACAAAGATTATCAAATAATATGGAAAACCTAAGAATCCGAATCCGTTAATCAATCACAAATAATATCAACTCGCCCTAAATCAATCCTCTTTTCTTCAAAAATAAGATATATCAATCAACGAGACAAGCATATACTATGAAACTTGTTATCTAACAATAACCTATCAAAACTTCAAGGAGCAAGCATAGGCTATGAAAAACAAATCCGGTAACAATAATATATCAAAATCACTTTGTCAATTGAATAATTAAGCACCAAGAAAAATTATGAGAATCAATTAATAGGAACGAGAAGAAATCAAGAGTAATTAAATTAACTTCATCTTCATCCTAGGGCAAGAGAATTAGCTACTCATGATTATAAAAATAACGAAACAATTATAATAATACCAAGTAAACATGAATCAACGATTTTAACAAAACTAACTTTAATCTATATATGGTCAGAAACTTAATAAGCCTAATATTAATAACGTGAATGGCAAGTATTTATATAATAAATTAATAAATCTAGTTAACTAATGAAGCATGCATGTAATCAAATAGTAAGGTCGTAGCAGAAGATTTGAAACAAGTGAACGCACGAAAGAAGGAAAAGAAGAACTAAAAAATATTAATAATTCAGACGAGTATGTCGGATAAAAGCTACCAACGAAAGTAAAAAGCAAGAAAATAAAGAGCTATCAAATTCTAGGTGTCTCAAATTACAAGGGAGAAGGCCATATATATATGGGAAAATATTGGGTTTGGCCCCTTTGATTACAATCCAATCTTGAATATAATTTCTTCAATTTCCTTTTCTTCTTCAATAAGTAATCGATTTTTCCTCCAATTTCCTTTTCTTCAAGTATTTTCCACCTCCTTTCCCTTTTTGCACCTTTTCCTGCTAGAAATCTGTTTTTATTTATTTTCCTACAAAACAAAATAAAACAATTTATTAATTAATAAAATTACGAAAACGGACATAAAATAGGTATTAAAAATATGATTAATTATGGACCTATCAATGATCTCTCTTCTCTTTCTACGTGAATGAGGATATGGTGGAAACTGAATAGTTCAAACATAAAATTCCAATGCATAAATAAAATTATATAAGTAGTTTCTTACATAAATTCAAACCAAAACTTTTGTCATAACAATATATAAAAAAAATTTGATGTCGTAAATTCTTAACTTGTAGTGCATAATAGGACTTGAGGAAACTCGTGAATCAGAATTGATAGGTGCACATCATCATCATGCATCCGGCTTCTTTCTTTGATAATATAAATATCATCAAATTACATCCATCTTCTTTGTACTGCGACAAAACTTTGGCGTCTATTCTTGCATCTTACAAAAAACAGAATAGTCAAAATCAAGACTAATTGTTTATGTTCAAGAAGAAACAGATACTCTAAAGCAAACATAAATATAAAGAGAACCAATATTTTTGGACTATAGAAATTTATTTATAAATCGAGTAAATATGATTACAAACACGGTGATAAAATTTGATTATTGGATGTAATGATTGTGTGTATATATATATATATATATATATATAAGAATATAAAATTTATTTTCTATTTCGAATATATAATATAAGAATATATTTTTTTTTTCTATTTTGAATATATAATTTTTTTTTCCAACAAATTCGAAAACCTTTTCAATTTCGAATATGTAATTTGAATTCTTTTTCCCTACAAATTCGAGCACCTTTTCTATTTCAAAGATGTTTATGTTAACGTTTATATTAATGTTAAAAAAGGAAGTTTTGATTTCGTTTCTAAAAAATAGGGTTTAAAGAAAGAAATTTTAATTTTACATATTTAAAATAGAGGAGCTCTGGAAAAATAGTAAATATGAATCGAGCGATTCTAAAGCTCCATCAAACTCCCGGGGGTTTTCTTTTATATATATAATGGGTGGATTTATACACTCATTCATAAATAATTAAGAATTTAATAATTAATTAAGATTTTAATGAAAAATTAATTATGAATTTAATAATTAAATAAGATTTTGGGTTTTAAGTTTGGACGAATCAAGATTCATTTAATGCAAATATTAGTTTCAAGTTTCAACTTTGAGCAATTAGCAAAAAAAAATCAAGCAACTTTACATTTTTTTGCCATTTAACCAATCAACTAATTAATTAAGATTTTAATGAAAAATTAAATATGAATTTAATAATTAAATAGGATTTTGGGTCTCGGATTTCATAATTGGGTTTTAAGTTTGGACTAGATTCATTTAATGCAAATATGAACACTTAGTTTCAAGTTTCAACTTTTTGAGCAATTAGCCAAAAAAACCAACCAAGTTTACATTTTTTTGCTTGATGGATGGAGTGTAAAAAAATAACAACTTTTTGTATTAGGTGCCATGACGGAACTCTTATATTATATTAAACTAGCTTATAGCCCGTGCTTTCTTTTAATATTTTATAATTTATTTATAATATAATATAATATTATAAATTTTAATTTTAATATGTTATTGAAAGAATTCGAACCTTACATATTTGTATATAATAATTTTTAGTATTAAATATAAATTAATATGTTATTGCACCTCTGCATATAAGAAATTTTAGTATTTTAGTATTGTTAAATCTAACAACTTTTAGTATTTTAGTATTGTTAAATCTAACCGTCCTGATTTTTTTGAGTTGTTGATCTAAAGGTCATAAGTGAGGGATAACCAAAAATGGGGATAATTAAAAATAAGGGTAACCAACCACAAATTATACCCCATTTTGCTTATTATAATATAATATAGATATGAGGTGTTCTTTATTATTTGTTATATAAGGTGTTTGTTATATACTACAACTCTTAATAATATATCCTAAAATCTTTAATTATTAATAAATTAATATTTTTATTAATTTTTCAAATAATTAAATCTGTGCTAGATGTAATATATGGAGGTAGTGTTGCAAAACCGGGCTGGTTGAATTCATGGACGACCAATCATAAATTTAAATATTTAATTCCATCCAATCCAAATTACACTTAATATCTTATTTTCCAAACATATTAAAGCACGAAACCAAAAACGAGATGCTATTTATAAAACATAGAAACCTTTATTTTATTTTCCTAAAACATAAGTTAGAAACCTTTATTTTATTTTTCTAAAAATTAATTAAATAATATTTTATTCATTTTCTTTCATTATTCCATAAGCTAAATATTCTTTATTAAAAATATATAAACACAACTAAATATTTTTTTAGGAGCCTGTTTCTCATGGCGGCTGGGTAAATTACTAAATTTGCACGCAGGACAGTGAGACCCGTTCCCTGAATCAAATTCATGTTTTTTTTTTTTGAATAAATCGTACTTGCATTACTTAAAAATTATAAAATACATGATTACTAAAAATAAGAGGAGTGACAAACTACTCTCCATACCGTGACATAGAATTTATGCAGCATTTGCAAGCAAAAAAACCACACGATTCGCAGACTAATCGAACTGATAGCACTTGATAATTGTGCTTTAGTGATTTTGTCGAAGAAATGGCTTCTTGACAACAGCTCGCTCCAACCTGCTCTTCCCTCCAACCCTCGAACAAATTCCGAATCCAGTGTTTAGAAGCCTCAATTGCATAAACTATGGTTAGAGGACCGCCATTCCAGCTATCTACATGCCGGATACCTGCTATAGACATGCCGAAAAATAAAACCTTCAGAGGATGCGCAATACCCCAGCTATCTACATGCCGGATACCAGCTATAGACATGCCGCAAGTGAAGACCCCCCACAGGTAATGAGCAATCTTTAATTGTGAGTTGTGAGCTCTTGTAGTAATCCAGATCTCCCAAAACATAAACAAAATCATTCTCAACAAGTCTGATCTATTGCAGACCGTCATCAAACCAAACAAACAAAACAAACTCTCACAAGAAGAGACAAATAAATCCAATTAATGGATAAACAAGTCCAAAAAACTCACACCTCGTAGAAGGAGGATGATTATTGAAAGAAGTAGAGAAACTAGACAAGAAAAGGTCCTCCGGTCGGTGGATAAACGACCGCCGGAGGAGGAGCAACCGACGAAGACGAAGATGAAAGAAAAAAACTTCTTTCGGTGGAAAAGAGAGAAAAAGTGAATCAAATTCATGTTTAATTCATCCGGGCCAGGTAACTTAAATTTAGCCTTTAAAGTGTAATTTAATTTAGGGCTGTGCAACGGTCGGTTTGGTCGGTTTTTAACAGCCAAATCGGACCAGACCACTAGTAACGGTTTTTTCATATCTCAAACCTGGACCAGACCGTTTGAATATTGGACCAGACCGAACCGGCCGGTTACGATTTTAAACCTTACTATTTAATATGATAATTTTAAGCATAAGAAAACCCTTCTTGAATCATATCCAGTGGCACAATACTGTCAAAAAGTATGCCAAATTCAATACATGCATTACTCCATTAATAGTTCACTACATTACTAAAATACTCAAGTGCGCAAATGGCCAAATTTAAAACATGCAAATTACATAGACATCATCAGTACATCATAGTGGTCTTTAGCCTTTTAAAATTCTCTTCAAAAGCCATTTTGTCCTTCAAAAGCCACTTGTTGAAACTCTCTTCAAAATCCCTCTTTAACAAGATCAAATTAACCAAGTGCAATAACATATATTTTGCAAAAAAAGAATTGGAAAGGAAATTTTCAATTCTATATCATTTGACAAGAAAATATAGTTATTACCTTGGTGGAAGCCAACAGAAGCTGAATATCTATGCACCCTGCTCCATAGCAGTATCTAAATCTGAAATGTCGAATTCAGTACTATAATAAAAGTGTGATTCAGAAATCAGTTAATGCAATTATAAATTATTCAAATACCTTTAGCAAACTCCTCATACTTCTCTAGCTCCAATAGCATATCACGCAGATGGATTGGTTCTTCAGGAGCCTTTAACCAACTTTGAGCACAAATTAAACATTCAACGGTATTAGGAAGTAAACTACTCCTAAATGTATCCAAAACTCTACCGCTGGTAGAAAATGCAGATTCAGAGGACATTGTTGATACAGGGACAACCAACAGTTCTCGTGCCATTTTGGAAAGAATCAGATATTTAGGCGTATTAATTTTCCACCATAATAGTATATCAAAATCTTTAGTTGGTGCCTCGATCCTATCCATCATATACAATTCTAACTCACTTCTATTTTCTTCTGAGTTTTCTGCCATCATATCCATCTCCCACTGTTTTAACCTTTCTTCTTCTAGTTTCGCATACATATCCATCCCATCGGCTGATGCAATAGTATCTCCTACGACTTCCCTAAATTCTGAAGCAGCTTTTGATTTATGATTTATACTCGAAGATTCATAAAACCTGAACAATTTATCAAGTGCATCATCTACCTTGTTAATCATGTAAGAGGTTCTCTCACTATCATTTTCACACAAACGTTTTATGTTCCACCGAACATATTTCATCTTGTATCTTGGATCTAAAGCAATGCAAACAAATAACAAGTAATTCTGCGTTGATAAACTTCCCCAGTACTTGTCATACTTACTTTTCATCTTACTTGCCATACATGCCAAAGCCTCGTCATTACTTGAATTTAGCATCCATTTCAGCATATCATTCACTTGGAGCATCTCACGAAAAAACAAGTTTGAGGTGACAAATAATGAACATGAAAACTTTAATGTACAATCATAAAAGAGCTTCAGAAATTCAACAAATACTCTAGCACAAGTCCAATCAGCCTTAGTAGGTGGTCCCCCCAATTTCTCAAAATAAGCCTTGAATCCTTTATCT
Source organism: Saposhnikovia divaricata (assembly GCA_036435485.1). Lineage (NCBI taxonomy): Eukaryota > Viridiplantae > Streptophyta > Magnoliopsida > Apiales > Apiaceae > Saposhnikovia > Saposhnikovia divaricata. Next base: position 8,290,218 of record CM071601.1, on the reverse strand, counting down.
TCTTCTTCTAACCTCTCAAATGCTTTTTCGAATTTAACAGCACTCTCCAACATAAGATATGTCGAATTCCATCGTGTATCAACATCCATTGTTGGCATACACTTGGATTCAATTTTCTCAATCTCAACACAATTATTAAAAGTATCAAAACGATTAGCAGAAGCACGTACATACTTGACCGCATTTCTAATCACTTCAATGGACTTAATTTCTGCTTTTAAACCATCTTTTACAACCAAATTAAGGATATGGGCTGAACAACGAACATGCAGAAATTCATTTTTACAAATACATGACTTCCAATTTGTTGTCTTATCTTTTAAGTGCTTAAGTAGTACATCATTTGCAGAGGCATTATCAGCTGTTAATGTCAAGATATTGTCAACCCCCCATTCTAACATGCACTTTTCAATTGCTTTTCCTAGTATCTTCCCTTTATGACTTGTTATACGGCGAAAATTTAAAATTTTCTTATGAAGTTTCCAGTCATCATCTATCCAGTGGGCTGTTAAGCACATGTAGTTCATCTTTTGATTTGAACTCCAACAATCAGTAGTCATACATATGCGCTTACCTTTCATGATTTGTTTTAGCTTTTCCCTTTCATCTTTAAACACTTTTACGCAATCCCTTGCAATTGTCCACCTCGATGGGAGGTTAAACCTAGGCTCCAATTCTTTACTGTATCTAATGAAACCTATACCTTCAACACACCGAAATGGATACTCATCTAATATAATAATATGTGCTAAGGCTTGCCTACAACGTTCAGCACTAAAAGTGTGACCCTTAAGAGTACCTGACCCCTCTTTTTTCATTTCAAATGAAAGTATAGGCTGCTTTTTATTTGCTCTCATAGATGGATTTTTTGGACACTTATAAGCATGGTTCCACAAGCTACTTGTCCCATTATTTTTACTATCATGAACATATACTTGCTTGCAATAATTACAAGTCGCAATTTTTTTTCTTTATCACTAGTAAAATGTAGCCAAATATTTGATCTCTTTTTTGTACCTTTAGATTGAAGATCAGTTTGTGTAGGAGGTACTTTATCCCCGGTAGCAACTTCGGGTTCAGACTGTTCAACAGCAACTGGTATATCATGTGTAACTTTATCCCCGGTAGCAACTTCGGTAGCATCAGGTTCATTACGCTCGTTTTTTTGATTTGTCATCTTTTCAGTTTTCACCTGCACATAACACACCAAGTGTTTGTCAAAAGTTCTCAATAAAAATATTAGCCAGATAAAACACCTAGATAGTAGATACGAAGAGAAGATAATAGAGATGAGAGATTGGGGTTAAATTACCTTGAAGAGAGAATAATATAGATGGGTATGATTGATGAGATATGGAGGATAATCGCTAGAGAGAGATGGAGATGTGTAATGTGTTTGTCTTGTGCGGCTGCTGGAATGTAGATATGAGATTAGGGTTGTTAAAGTTTTAAAGAGACGGGTCAATATAATTCAATATAATTAATAATTATATTATATATATATATATATTCTAACGGTCCGGTTCGGTCTTTAACGGTCGGTTTGAAATAGCAAACCTGGACCAGACCGTCAGTAACGGTTTTTATTTTTTCCAAACCTGGACCAGACCAGACCGTTTAAAAACCGCAAAAGGCGGTTCGAACGGTTTGGTTCGATTCGGTTCGGTCGGTTCGGACATTTTTTGCACAGCCCTAATTTAATTTAGTTTTCAGATTAAATACTAATTGACTTCCTGATTATGTGTTTCTCTGATTATTGGTTCTTGATTTATTTGATTTCCTTTATAAATGTTATCATATTTATTTTGTTTTTAAATATGATTTTCTTAATTGCTATTGTTAAAGGCCATTTCTTTTGATTTTAATTTTTGTAACTCCTTTCCATTTATGGATCAATGCTAATTATGCCTTGATGGCTGTTTTTGTACCATTAATGGGTGGCGAGAAAGGATGGCGTATATTTTGGTATTGTATAGCCAATCAAGTGCCATTTTGTTGGCTTTGTTTGTTTATTTCCTTTAAATTATATTTTTATATATATATATTTTACTTTAGTATCTAACCAAAGTTTTTTTGGTTAGATTTTATTTTATTTCCTTTTATTATGAAATTTTAACACATATGTTTTCAATAATAAGTTATTATTGGATGTATTTTCTTTTTTATTTTATAGCATATATAATTTTTTACATATCGATTGGAGACTAATTAGTTTGATTGCCTTTTATTGTTCAGGTGAACTATTTTTTTGGAAATGGGCTTGTTTACTAGTTAGAAGTCTTGGATGGGAAGAAGTATGAAATGAAGAAGGATGATGGTTCTTGGGATGGGAAGCAATAAAAAAGAAGATGGATGGAAGCAACGAGAAGTCCTTAGCATATTTTTACAATTATTGTATATCGATGTATTATTGGGGGCTGGGCACTCTTTTTTTCCCTCTTGAGTTTTTTTCCCATAGGGTTTTGCTCTTGCGGGGTTTTTAACGAGGCCACCTTTGTAAGGAGTCCTCTTTTCTGAGATAGAGGTGATATTGTCTAAACTTCCGGAGGAATCTCTTTCTCATGGTTGTCGTAATTCAGGTTACGACCCGTGGATTGGTTAAGCATACCTTTCGGTTAGATGATTAGCTTTTATGGATGAAAGAATGTCTCATTTTCTCCTTTCCTTCCCAGCTTATGTATTTTTATCTATAAATGAAATCATTTTTCATTTTGCAAAAAAAAATTCATCCAGGCAAACCCATTTTTTTTTTTTTTGAGTAAAATTCCAATCATTAAATTAAAGAAAAGTCATACGACATCTACAAAAATAGTCGAACAACATAAACAAAGACAAATACTGATTAATCCCTTTTCTTGGATATAATCACGCAATTTGTTGAAGAAGATATTGCCCCTTTGATGTGGAGATTTATATGTACTCGCTTTGTGATACCTCCAACTGGGGGCAATGCTGCTTAAATAATCGACCATAAATGCAACATCCTACAAACTTGTTCCATTAGATCAGAAATCATACTCTCACAAATAAAGGAGAGACCACAAAAACTCTCACCAGGGAGAGAAGTCAAGCTGCAAACTACAAGCCGAAATAAATTGAAAATACACAAGAAAATCCAAAAAATCTTAGATCTACCATGTGAAGCCACAAGATAGGCGATTAGCTCTCGAATCCACCAAGTACCTCTTGAATCGAAGAAGAGAGAAACCCGAAAGCTCCGATAATGTAGATCTAAAAAAACAATCCAAATCGAAACAAAATGATAGAAATCCATACCCAAATAAGGAGCTTATTGAACAAGACAAATCCAACAAAATAAGGTCTTTGAACCAAGAAATCGAAAAAAGCTTTTTAATCCTTAGATCCGATACCTTTAATCTGAAAAATACAAACCAATCTTTCCTAAAAGGAAGATTTTTTAGGAAATCCAACCTTAAAACAAGAAAAACGAAAGAAAATAGGGGATGAGGCTTTCCACTGATGGAAATCCGGTAGAAGTCCCGGCTGAATCAAGAAGAAGGGAAATCCGGTAGAAGGCCCGTCTGAATCAAGAAGAAGGGAAGAAAAGGGGTGGCGGCTAGATGAGGAAGAGAGAGAAGCTAGAGAACAACAAGAGTACTTGGGGAACTTGTTTGTTTTTTCTAATTAATCAAGTTGTCATATTCTTTTTTTGTTCAGCGTTTAAAAAAGCATCCAATTGGGCTTTGTCTGTTCTGGTTATTCAATTTGCATATTTAATCAAATTGTTTTGTAAAAATCCATGAAACACTTAATACAGAATTAATGACCCAATTTTAAAGCTGTGGGAATTATTTTTTATTCCCTTTTTTAAACAATTTTAAAGATTAATTAATAATAATATTTTATTATTTTCACAAAAAAATAATTTATTATTAATTACATTTTATTTTTTTTATCATTAATGACATTTTTGAGTTTTAAAATCTAACTATACCGATACCATTTTTGGCCGGCTTTAGGAATATTTTTTTTTGGGTGTTTAAGACCCAATATAGGCCATTTTGATTATATAATATTTTTTAAAAAATTCAATACATATATTATATTATCAATATTAAAATTTTAAAATTACATATATTTTCCTCTAATTAACCGTTTTCTTATTAAAGGATTCTTTCCAAAAACGGAAGGATTTTGGGCTTTTAGTTAAGCCTACATCCATTTTATAATTTTAGAATAGGATCTTTTATGTATGTACACAAACATATATAATCCTTCCAAAACCCAATGTTGTAAAAATGGGTACGCGGGTGTAGGCGGTGAGTCTCTAGCGATTCGGCCAGCCGCGATTAATGGAATGATTAATGGGAACAATGTATTAAAATAAACCGCCTAATCCGCCTAGGTCCGCCTAGGCCCAGGCGGCGCGTAATTCTGCCTAATCCCGCGCTAGCACGCCTAATCACGGATTTTTACAGATTTTAGGCGGTTTAATAAGCCTAGGTGTTATATAAAAATTTTAGCCTCCCAAATTTATGATTTAAAAAAATTGACTGAAATTAATGAAAAAATTCATATAATATTAAAAAAATAAAAATTGAAAGATTGTGTTTAAAAGTGTTTTTATGGATTATGGAAGGATTGTGTGTTGAAATCATGGTTCCTATCATGACTACCAGATATATGGATTAATATATGTGTTGGGGAATGAGTTTGGGACATAAGAAAATGTTGGAAACTATGAAAATATATCCAATAATAATTTTTCTATTACTCATATACTCTAAAAAAAAGATAGGAAGAATTACTATATATTATATATAATGGGTGGATTTATACACTCATTCATAAATAATTATGAATTGATAAGTGGATTTTATATCCACTTGGAATGCCTCAATTCGGCTTAAATTGATTGTTTTGGACTCAAGATGTTGTAGTTTTGATGTGTTTTGCTTAGTTGTGCAGATTTACGAGAATGTTGATTAAAGTTGATGCTTCTATTGTTTTTGGAGATTTATTTGATTAAAATTCGGATTTTCCGGGAAGGGTGCGCACCTTATACTGTTTTGGCCATATCTGGAGTTCTAGAAGTCCGTTTTCAGCGATCTTAATGCCCACGCGAAGCTTGAGAGATTTTCTACAATATAGGATAGGAAGCAGGTGCAAGGAACGTGCTGATTAAATTCGCGCACGTGATCTTTTAAAAGAAGGCTATAAATTTACTATTTTGCCCTTTTTCTAATTCTAATTGTATTCTGGGCAGTTTTGGTACCTTCTTTAAATTCTAATTGTAATAGAAGGTAATTGCTTGTTGGGCAAGATTAGGAGTATCTATATAAACACATCTAGGGATCGGAAAAACATGATTAGGAGTTCATTGTTAGAGAGATACAATTTGTACGCAGTTTTTAGGATTTTCTCTGGAGAACCATTATTTTCTTTGAAGATTGAAGTTAAAAGGTTTCTGTTCTATATTCTTCTAATTATGATTTCTTCTATTAATTATTGTTTTGTTAATTTAATCATGTGTAACTAATTCTCTAATCTGAGAATTGGGTAGTATTCCTTGGTATTCATGTATGTTTAATTATCTGTGATTTTCTTGCTTAGCTGATCTCTTATTGAGGGCTTAATACAATTAGGAGAGTCATGAACCTTTGATTGGATTTTAGAGATTGTAATAACTTGGAAGAGGAGTTGCAATTTTAGTACAGGATTTAACAGACATAAAATAGGAGAGTTGTGAGACTTATAATTCTTGGTGCGTAATAGTTTATGATTGTACTTTGATTGTATCACGGAAGTGACAATTAAGGTGTAGTTGTAGACACTATATTGTATCTTGGAAGAGAACATTATAACCTTAGAAGAATTGTTTTCATCAGAGTAAGAACGTAGATGTCACGTAGATATTGAATGTGTATTGAAACCAAGTGAAGAACCCCAGTTCTTGGATTGTTTTCCTCATATATTTTATTCTCGATTGATAATTAGTTTAATTTAGTTTATAAACAAACCAAACATTCTTTTACACTTCTAAATTGTGAGAGATAAGATACTTGAACTTGATATTACATTCAGTCCTTCCCTGCGAACGAACAACAAAAATACTATTAACAAATTGGCGCCGCTGCCGGGGAAGGCAGTATAGTTGAGTTTAGGTTAATTGTTTCTTATTGTTTAGATTTTAATTGGTTCCACAAGTTGTTTTGTTGGTGATTTTCAGGTGTATGTTACGTTCATCTTGCGCTAGAAAATTGGAATTTGACCCTGAAATTGAGCGTACTTTGAGAAAGCTAAGAAAAGATAAAGCTAAGATGGGAGAGCCAGAACCTCGACCAGCTGTTAATGTTGATGCGACTTCTATTTGGGACCATGAGACACCAAATCCTGCTAATTGCATGTACAAAACTTCAGAGATTGGTGCAGCCCAATTTAACATTAATCCGAGCTTAATTCAGATGATCAGCAATCAGGCTTTTGAAGGAGACATTGAATTAGAAGACCCACACAGACATCTAGAGCGTTTTGTGCAGATGTGTGGCTCATTCAGAATCACTGGTGTTACGAGTGATCAGATTCGTCTCCATATGTTTCCCTACTCTATTAAGGGAAGAGCTTTGGAATGGTTTCAGCAACTTCCAAACACTGCGGTTGCTACATGGGAGAGTCTTTCTACGGCATTCTTGTCCAAATACTATCCTTCTGACAAGACGCAATAGTTGAGGACTATGATTATGAGTTTTAAAGCACAACCGGGTGAAGGTCTATACCAGGCATGGGAGAGATTCAAGGCACTATTAAGGAAGTGTCCACATCATGGCTTAGAAGATTGGCAGATCATTAGTACTTTTTATGGGGCCATGAATGCAGATATTCGTTTGAGTTTGGATGTGGGTGCTGGTGGAAATTTCAAGAAGGCACCAACTACACAGGCTAAAGCACTCCTTGAGGAATTAGCATCTAATAATTATTCATGGGCACCTAGTGGGACGAGCTCAGCAAAAGCAGCACAAGAATCTGAGATGATCAACATGCTGGCTCAAAAGTTGGATACTCTAACTCAGGAGGTGCGAGGAAAAGGTAAATGTGAGTGCTCTTTCTTCACCTATGGAAGGGTATCATGATTATGGTGCTAGTCAGAACTCGTATGTTCAACAATTTCCAGAAGAAGCATCTTTTATTCAAGGAAGACAGCCTTGGCCTGTGCAGAATAATTCTTACTACAATCCGAATCAAAGGCCAAACAATAATCTTTCTTATAGCAATAATCATGCAGCTAATCCTTCCTATGCATTTCCAAGGCAGAATCAACCTCCTGGTTTTCAGTCACGACCGCCATATCAAGCACAGCAGCAGTATCAACCTCCACCAAAGAAAGAACCAGCTGAGTGGGAGGTTGCACTAAATAAGATTATGCAAGGGACTTCTGGGGCATTGGCTAATATGGAATCAAGAATATATCAGATGGCATCATCTCAAAAGATGCTAGAAACACAGATTGGACAGATTGCCTCAAAGATGGGTGTTCGTGAGCAAGGGTCTCTTCCTAGTCAACCCGACCAGACTGGTAAAGAGCAATGCAAAGCAATTACTTTGAGGAGCGGAAAAGAGTTGCCCGAGGTTGAGGTTCTTAAGCCTAAAGAGAGTGATGCTGAGAAAGAGGATAAGCCAGTAGAGATTGCTGCAGACACGTCAGAAAAAGAAGATGAGAAGAAGAAGGAAGAAGAATCAGAAAAGCCATATGTTCCTCCACCACCTTATGTTCCTCCTATTCCATTTCCACAGAGACTCCACAACAGGCAGTTAGAGAAGCAGTACGAGAAGTTCTTGACTATGTTCCGGCAGTTGCATGTTAATATTCTGTTGGCTGAAGCTTTGAATCAAATGCCACTTTATGCTAAATTTCTTAAGGAGATGTTGACAAAGAAGAGGAAACTTGAAGATGCCGAAACTATTACTCTTAATGCAGAATGTAGTGCAGTCATCCAGAAGGCTATTCCTCAGAAATTGAAAGATCCGGGAAGCTTCTCTTTGCCTTGCACTATTGGGAAGATGGAAAACATGAAAGCCTTGTGTGACTTAGGGGCAAGTGTGAGTTTGATGCCATATTCAATCTGCAAAAGGCTTGGTCTTGGAGAACTTAATTAAAAGACACGGATTTCACTTCAGTTGGCGGATCGTTCTGTTAAGTATCCATTGGGGGTTATTGAAGACGTGGTTGTTAAAGTGGATAAATTTGTCATACCTTGTGATTTTGTGGTGTTAGAGATGGATGAAGATGTCGAGATACCCATTATCTTGGGACGGCCATTCTTGGCTACTGCTGGCACTACAATCGATGTTAAAGCTGGAAAATTGACATTGAATGTTGGCGAGGACAAAGTGGAATTTGATCTGAATAAAGCAATGAAGATACCTCCTTTTGGAGCAACTTGTTTTACCATTGACATAGTGGATGACATTGTGCAGCTCGAGAATGAACACTTCGTGGGAGCAGAACGGGTGTTAGATGATGTAGTAGAAGAAGAAGCACTGGTTGTACGAGACACAGAAGTTGAGATGGCTTTTACACTTTCAGAGGCACCACAGGTTGAACTTAAACCTCTACATGCTAATTTGAGGTATGCTTTTCTGGGTCCTAATGATACATATCCTGTGGTAGTTTCTGCTTTGCTTAGTGATGATGAGAGAGAAAAATTATTACATGTTATTCGGCAATATAAATCAGCTATTGGTTGGACAATTCAAGATGTCAAGGGAATTAGCCCTGCTCTTTGCATGCATAGAATTGCCTTAGAAGATAATCATAAGCCTGTGATTGAGGGACAAAGAAGATTGAATCCGAATTTGCAAGAGGTGGTGAAGAAAGAAATCACTAAGTTGCTTGATGCTGGTATCATATATTCGGTTCCACACAGTAAATGGGTTAGCCCTATTCATGTTGTGCCTAAGAAAGGTGGGATGACCGTTGTTCACAATGAGAAGAATGAATTAATTCCCATGAGAACAGTAACAGGTTGGAGAGTTTGCATTGATTATAGGAAGTTGAATAACGCTACTCGCAAAGATCACTTTCCCCTCCCATTTATTGATAAAATGCTCGAAAGGTTGGCGGGTAATGAGTATTACAACTTTCTGGATGGATTCTCGGGTTACTTTCAGATTCCTATTGCACCCGAAGATCAAGAGAAGACTACCTTTACTTGTCCTTATGGCACTTTTGCTTATCGGAGGCTTCCTTTTGGTTTGTGTAATGGTCCTTCGACGTTTCAACGGCTCATGAACCACATTTTCTCAGATTTTATAGGGCGAGACATGGAGGTCTTTATGGATGACTTCACGGTTTATGGTTCTTCTTTTGAATTATGTCTAGCCAGTTTATCAAAGGTGTTGCAGAGATGTACTGAAACGAATCTTGTTCTTAACTGGGAAAAATGTCACTTCATGGTGAAGGAAGGCATTGTGCTTGGGCATAAAATCTCTAGTAAAGGCATTGAGGTCGATAGAGCAAAAATTGAAGTTATTGAAAAATTGCCACCACCTTCATCTGTGAAAGGTATTCGAAGCTTTCTTGGGCATGCTGGTTTTTATCGACGGTTTATCAAGCATTTCTCCAAGTTAGCTCGGCCACTCTGCAATCTTCTCGAAAAGGATCGTGTTTTTGACTTTGATGAAAGTTGTCTTGATGCTTTTAACAGGTTGAAGAAGGAACTTACTTCTGCACCCATAGTTACATCTCCCAATTGGAGCTTGCCATTTGAGCTCATGTGTGATGCCAGTGACTATGCTGTGGGTGTTGTTCTTGGACAGAAGAAGGATAAGCGGATGCACGTGATAGCTTATGCAAGCAAGACTCTTGATGATGCACAAATCAACTATTCCACTACAGAGAAAGAGCTACTCGCAGTGGTATTTGCACTTGATAAATTCAGATCCTATCTTGTTGGGTCTAAGGTGATTGTCTATTCGGATCATGCTGCGATTCGTTTCTTGATGACAAAGAAGGATGCCAAACCTCGTCTAGTTCGTTGGATTCTTTTACTTCAGGAATTTGATCTTGAGATTCGAGATAAGAAGGGGTGCGAGAACTTGGTAGCTGATAATTTATCTAGGTTGGACCAAGGAGATGGAGAGGTAGGAGGTGAAATACCTATTAATGATAAATTTCCGGAGGAGCAACTTCTAGTTGTGTCTATGTCTACACCATGGTATGCAGATTTTGTGAACTACATTGTGGGAGGAGTTGTGCCTGATAATATTTCTTATAATCAGAAGAAGAAGTTCTTTTATGATGTGAAGCATTACTATTGGGAGGAACCGCTGATTTACAAAGAATGTGCTGATGGAATGTTTCGTAGATGTGTACCTCATGATGAAGTTCCTCATATTTTCAGGCATTGTCATTCTCTAGAGTGTGGAGGTCATAACAGTAGCATGAAGACAGTTGCTAAGATTTTGCAGTCGGGATTCTATTGGCCAACCATGCATCAAGATGCTAGAGACTTTGTGGCTAAATGTGATGTCAATGAGTTGGGAATATTTCGAGGAGGAACGAGATGCCTTTACAATCTATTCTTGAGGTGGAGATTTTCGATGTGTGGGGGATGGACTTCATGGGTCCATTTCCATCTTCTTATGGAAATTAGTATATTTTGGTGGGAGTTGATTATGTCTCTAAATGGGTTGAAGCTATTGCATCTCCTACTAATGATGCTAGAGTGGTGAAGAAGTTCCTAAAGAAGCATGTGTTCACTAGATTTGGAGTGCCAAGGGCTATTATCAATGATGGAGGTGCACACTTTTGCAATAAACAGGTGGCTGATCTCTTGAAAAAGTATGGTGTGACACAAAAGGTGGCAACTCCTTATCATCCGCAAACAAGTGGACAAGTTGAGATTTCGAATCGTGAGCTGAAGTCAATTTTGGAGAAGACAGTGGTAGCATCGAGAAAGGATTGGTCAACAAAGCTTGATGATGCTCTTTGGGCATATAGAACGGCATTTAAAACACCTATTGGGATGTCTCCATATAGGTTGGTCTTTGGGAAGCCATGTCATTTGCGAGTGGAAATTCAGCATAAAGCGTTTTGGGCAACGAGAAATTTGAATTTTGATCTAAAATCTGCATGAGAGAAGCGTTTACTTCAACTTGGAGAGCTTGAGGAGATTAGGCTCCAATCTTATGAAAATGCTAGTATCTACAAGGAAAAGACCAAATTGTGGCATGACAAGCACATTCAGAAGAAGGAATTTGAGATTGGGCAACATGTTCTATTGTTTAATTCAACACTCCGTTTATTCCCCGGCAGCGGCGCCAATTTGTTAATAGTATTTTTGTTGTTCGTTTGCAGGGAAGGACTGAATGTAATATCAAGTTCAAGTATCTTATCTCTCACAATTTAGAAGTGTAAAAGAATGTTTGGTTTGTTTATAAACTAAATTAAACTAATTATCACGATGGACCGGACCTTTTGAGATTGTGAAGGTCTATCCTAATGGGGTTTGTGAGATTACTAGAGAAGGGTCAGATGTATTCAAGGTGAACGGGCAAAGACTTAAGCCGTACCTGCTAGGAGAAACAGTGGAGCGAGGGATGAGCATTCTTCGCCTTCAAGCCCCTATCATCGGTTTAGAATCGGCGTCAAGCTAATGACGTTAAACGAGCGCTTCTTGGGAGGCAACCCAAGTGATGTAGTATTTGTTATAAAAAAATTGTTGTGAGTGTGCGGGAAAAAAAAAAGTTGTTGTGAAAAAAAAAAGTTGTTGTGAAAAAAAAAACGAAATTTCTGAGTGTTTCTGTATGAGGGGCAGGTTGTGCGTTACTGGTATAGGGGCAGGCTGCAGATGTGTTGCGCAGGCTGCGCCTGCGCATCTGTCCTTTGGGCAGTTTGCTTTCCACGCGCGCAGCTTGCTGTATGCTCCAGATTTTTTTTTTCTTTCTCAGTTGCTTTTCTTACTATGTTCGAGCTGTATGCATCCAATTCTTTTTATACACTTCCCTAAACCCAATTCTTTTCCTATCTCAATTCCAAAAATAAAAAAATCCTCCATCTCCTATTTAAATCTCAAAACCTATCTCAATTCAAATTCTTTTTCCCTAAATTTTTAAATCCTATTTCTATCTCACATCAAATTCCAAATTCCACCAAATTTTTTTTTTCCTTTCCACATTAAAATTCTTAAATTCATCCTATCACTCCATTGCCTATATATACCCATACATACACACCCAATTCATTATCTTCTTCCTCTACATCTCTTAAAAATTCAAGTTTGGGGGAAAATTAGTACAAGTTCACCTCTTTGATTCGTAGTGGGATATCTCTTCTCTAATATTATTTTTATTACAAATTTGTGTTCTTGTAATTGTGGGTTTTGTAGTGTTCTTGTTATTTGAGAAGTGGCGAGTCTATGGAGCTCGTACGCATTGTCCTCCACCAGATTCATCCGAGGAGGGTTATGATTCAGCTAGTTAGGTATGTTTTCTACTTTCCCTTGTATTTACTTCCATTCAATGCGGACATTGAATCTTTCAAGTTTGGGGGTGTTTTGAGGGATTAGTAGTTGTTATATTATTATGTGTTCATGTAGGATTTCATGCTTTGCATATTAGTGATAATTCATGCATATATGTTCGTGTTATCTACGTTTGTTTCATATAGGACATTCTATTTTTTTTGTTTCGTATACCATGTGAGTTCATTCTAGTTGCATTTTCATGGCATGCATATTTCATGATCCCTTAGGACGAGCTGATTCTGATTGGGAGGTAGGTGTCTAATTGAGTGTGGTAATGATGAATAGAGGGTTGATTTATAGTTTCTAAGAAATTGACTTATGTGTTTCAGAAACAAAACAATTACACAGTCTCATCGTTTGCTTTTGGGCTAGGTTAGAGTCATGCTTGTTTGGATGTTTTGAGATTTAATCACTTGATTATATTTAGAATTTTCGTTATTCCCTTGATGGCCTAGGACATTTAAGTCTAAGTTTGGGGGAAAACAGGGATTTCATGCTAAATTGTATTAATTGTTAAATAATGGCTAGGTGTCAAATGGCTAGTAGCCGGCTCATATTTATATGAGTAATCTAGGGTTGGAAATGAGAAAGGCTCATTCGAGATCGCAGAAAAAAAAAATCAATAAATTGTTTATATGCAAAATTAACGAGGGTGAGCTCTTTAATACTCGAGCTATTAAGTACGAGGGGACTTTGTGCCTAGTGACCTAAGGCTTTTATAGTCTGGGATCCACTGACCTAACACTCGCTACATGGGTATTATTGTATAAGCCTTTTGGGGTCTCATCCATTGCACGGTTAAATAAGCATGATTGTATATATGTGTCGTAGTAGTTAGTAATAAAGCATGAATTTCTGTCTACCTTGGATAAGGATGGAGGTGTTCTTAGGTTATGAAGTGTCTACAGTCTATTCTATTTATAAACCTGTGATTGTCTTGGCGAAGGATATGTATGATTTTTGACCTAGTTTTGGGAGTATTTCTGATGAGCATTGCACACACGCACGTTTCTGTTCATGTATTGTTAGTATACCGGAACTTGGTCGAGCTCTATTTGGATTTAGTTGCATTCTTTGAGATATTTGCTTGCTAGTTGGTTTTGGTTAGTTTGAAGGAGATCGTTGCATTTTCATTCTAGTTGAATTCATGCATTGCATTGCATTAGGTTAAATGGATTTTGTGGGTACATTCGCTATAGGCCCTCACGAGACCTTACTCGTCCACTAGGGCTGCCTAGGGGTTTAAAGGGCTTGTTGCATATGCCAAATGCAACCGTCATCACCTACGGAAGTGGTACTAGTTAGTTAGTTGTAATTGTTTATACTTGAGGACAAGCATGAGTTTAAGTTTGGGGGTTTGATAAGTGGATTTTATATCCACTTGGAATGCCTCAATTCGGCTTAAATTGATTGTTTTGGACTCAAGATCTTGTAGTTTTGATGTGTTTTGCTTAGTTGTGCAGATTTACGAGAATGTTGATTAATGTTGTGTTGATTAATGTTGATGCTTCTATTGTTTTTGGAGATTTATTTGATTAAAATTCGGATTTTCCGGGAAGGGTGCGCAACTTATACTGTTTTGGCCATATCTGGAGTTCTAGAAGTCCGTTTTCAGCGATCTTACTGCCCACGCGAAGCTTGAGAGATTTTCTACAATATGGGATAGGAAGCAGGTGCAAGGAACGTGCTGATTAAATTCGCGCACGTGATCTTTTAAAAGAAGACTATAAATTTACTATTTTGCCCTTTTTCTAATTCTAATTGTATTCTGGGCAGTTTTGGTACCTTCTTTAAATTCTAATTGTAATAGAAGGTAATTGCTTGTTGGGCAAGATTAGGAGTATCTATATGAACACATCTAGGGATCGGAAAAACATGATTAGGAGTTCATTGTTAGAGAGATACAATTTGTACGCAGCTTTTAGGATTTTCTCTCGAGAACCATTATTTTCTTTGAAGATTGAAGTTAAAAGGTTTCTGTTCTATATTCTTCTAATTATGATTTCTTCTATTAATTCTTGTTTTGTTAATTTAATCATGTGTAACTAATTCTCTAATCTGAGAATTAATTGGGTAGTATTCCTTGGTATTCATGTATGTTTAATTATTTGTGATTTTCTTGCTTTGGTGATATGTTATTGAGGGCTTAATACAATTAGGGGAGTCATGAACCTTTGATTGGATTTTAGGGATTGTAATAACTTGGAAGAGGAGTTGCAATTTTAGTACAGGATTTAACAGACATAACTCGAATATTTGATTGGAAGATTAATAGGAGAGTTGTGAGACTTATAATTCTTGGTGCGTAATAGTTTATGATTGTACTTTGATTGTATCACGGAAGTGACAATTAAGGAGTAGTTGTAGACACTATATTGTATCTTGGAAGAGAACATTATAACCTTAGAAGAATTCTTTTCAGCAGAGTAAGAACGTAGATGTCACGTAGATATTGAATGTGTATTGAAACCAAGTGAAGAACCCCAATTCTTGAATTGTTTTCCTCATATATTTTATTCTCGATTGATAATTAGTTTAATTTAGTTTATAAACAAACCAAACATTCTTTTACAGTTCTAAATTGTGAGAGATAAGATACTTGAACTTGATATTACATTCAGTCCTTCCCTGCGAACAAACAACAAAAATACTATTAACATGAATTTAATAATTAAGTAAGATTTTAGTGAAAAATTAATTATGAATTTAATAATTAAATAAGATTTTTGGTTTTAAGTTTGGACGAATCAAGATTCATTTAATGCAAATATCAACACTTAGTTTCAAGTTTAAACTTTGAGCAATTAGCAAAAAGAAATCAAGCAACTTTACATTTTTTTGCCATTTAACCAATCAACTAATTAATTAAGATTTTAATGAAAAATTAAATATGATTTTAATAATTAAATAGGATTTTGGGTCTCGGATTTCATAATTGGGTTTTAAGTTTGGACGAATGTAGATTCATTTAATGCAAATATGAACACTTAGTTTCAAGTTTCAACTTTCAGCAATTACGAAAAAAACCAACCAAGTTTAATGCAAATTGCATGATGGATGGACGGAGGGTAAAAAATAACAACTTTCTTTTTGTATATTAGGTGCCCGAACTCTTATATTATATTAAATATATATTAAATATGAGGTGTTTTTTATTGTTTGTTATATAAGGTGTTTGTTATGTACTACAACTCTTAATAATATATCCTAAAATCTTTAATTATTAATAAATTAATATTTTATTAATTTTTCAAATAATTAAATCTGTGCTAGATGTAATATATGGAGATAGTTTTGCAAAACCGGGCTGGTTGAATTCATGGACGACCAAACATAAATTTAAATATTTAACTCCGTCCCAATCCAAATTACACTTAATATCTTATTTTCCAACATATTAAAGCACGAAACCAAAAAGGAGATGCTATTTATAAAACATAGAAACCTTTATTTTATTTTTCTAAAACATTAGTTAGAAACCTTTATTTTATTTTTCTAAAAATTAATTAAATAATATTTTATTCATTTTCTTTCATTATTCCATAAGCTAAATATTCTTTATTAAAAATATATATACACAACTAAATATTGTTTTAGGAGCCTGTTTCTCATGGACTAAATATTGTTTTAGGAGCCTGTTTCTCAGGACACTGAGACACTGAGACCCGTTCCCTCAATCAAATTCATGTTTAATTCATCCGGCCCAGCCCAACTATTTTGTTTGTTTTTTTTATTAATCAAGTCATTGATCCGGCCAGCCCAATTGTTTTTTTAATTAATCAACTTGTTATATTTTTTTTTTCACTGTTTAAAAAAGCATGGAACTGGGCTTTGTCTGTTAATCAAATTGTTTTGTAAAATCCATGAAACACGTAATACACAGAATTAATGACCCAATTTTAAAGTTGTGGGAATTATTTTTTATTCGCTTTTTTAAACAATTTTAAAGATTAATTAATAATAATATTTTATTATTTTCACAAAAATAATAATAATAATTTATTATTAATTACATTTTATTTTTTTATCAATAATGACATTTTTGAGTTTTAAAATCTAACTATACCCATACCATTTTTGGCCGGCTTTAGGGAATATTTTTGAGTTTGGTATCCATGCTAAAAAAAAAAAAATTATAAAGATTCTGTCATTAATATAGGTGGGAGTGTAATAAAGAAGGTGAATTGTGAAAGTGTTCTTACCTTGAACTAAATGTTTCTTTGTGTGTTTAGCAGTTATTGTTCCTTTTGCAAGCCTTTTCTTTGTGGCTAAGTTGCAGATCTGCACTAATTGATTTTAGTGGTTAGGTTGGTGGTACTGTAATTAATACTAATGGAGTAGTGTGAAGTGTTAGTGGAGTACTTGGTTTGTAAAATATTTTATCAAACTTTGTATGAAAATTAAATTTATAAACGTTAAAGATTAAAGTAAATATTATTAAATTAAATAAAAAATGACATGACATTATTTAGATTTAATAATAAAAGTCATTATTTTAGAAATTTGTGGAGACACGTAAAGAAGGAATCAAAGTTCGAAAGATTGTGATTAATAATGACACAATTGATTAATAATGAAAGTTCGAAACATTGTGATATATTAACATTCATATTTAAAAAATTACACTATAGATGAATATAGTAAAATTTGAAACTAATTCGTGTTTTGCACCGGATGAGATATATATCTAGATTTAGTTGAATTTGTTTACCATTAGAACTTTAAAAAAACAAATTATTTACAACATGTCAGAAACCATTGATAAATAAAAAAAAATAAATTTAACATTTACAATTTTGTAATAAATTATAAACAAATTATAAAAAGGAAATGAAAGTAACTCGTCCTAACCTTTTATTTTAAAATAATCGAAGTTGGGACAAACAGTAATTATTAAAATATTGATTATTAAGTTATTATTTAAGTGAAGTTAATAAAATTTTAAAAAAATCAAAGTTGGACAAACGATAACAATTTCATTGAAATAGAATTAACGGGTTACCTACTACTATATGTGGTACCATTTAGTGTAACCAAAAGAGTGTAACTAAATCATACTAAAAGTAGCTCAACTGGGGTGTCTCGGTTTCTGTAACAATTTCCACACGCTTCATCACAATTAACCAAGTGAACCATAACACCTAGCCTAATAATAGCTCATGCATTAATACCACACCTTTTGTGTATATATATGTGTCTCCTGTAAGACTCTTCAATCTTCATCACAATCTAAAAGAGAGCACAATCTAAAAGAGAGTGCATATTGTAGTAGTTTTTCTAACTTTGGTAGACGTAAGCAATGGCATCCGGATCAAGGTCTTTTTCTTCTCCCTTTTTTTATTTAATTGTCTGTTATATTTATTCCTTTTAGTGGTTACAACTTATTATTCAAAATTGATAATGCATGAATGTTCTTGTTGTTTTTCCTGTAGTGATTCTCGTTTCAATTCTGTTAAAAATGTTTCCGATGAAGAGGACTCTATTATGGCTGCAATAGATGCCTACCAGGACACCAAGCCTCCCGTTAATGACAATATCGAGAGCTCGTTGACCAATCTGAATGTGAACCTAGCAATGATGGCACAGCAAGTGGAAGAGCTAAAGCGTAGTTTCCAGGAGTTCAGTGTGAATTTCAACAAACAACATGAGATCTTGGTTGAAGAAATATCACTTCTGCGAACTGAAGCGACAAAGCTGAGGAAGTCGATTAAGGATTAAGGAGGTCTTGCATGGTGGTGGTTTAAAGATGTGCGGTCTTAAGATAATGTTCTTTTGTTAGTGAATGGTTGTATGTTTCTGTTTTGGTTGAACTTTGTCTCATATTTATGCTATTACTATGTAAGTTGCATGTTGGTTTCCATGGATTTAGAAATGAAGTATTTTAAGTTTGTTTCAAGATATGTATGAAATATGTTGACTCAAGAAGATGTTTTCTTCTTTTTATCTATTTCAAGCAATTCGTCCTTTTGTAAATGTATGTTCGATTTTGTAACACAAAGCCTTTAAAAATCAAACTTGGATTACGTCTCATAATGCTGGTAAAAAGAAACTTGTTTCAGTATAAAATGGTTTTATGTATAAAAGGTTTGTATAAAATTGTTGATTTATTTTCTATGGATAACATTGAATTATTTACTTTTTTATTTTAATACGTAGGAATATAATAAGATACGGTTAATACAGAAAATTAATAAACGAAAGAAAACAACATTTTATAAGTAAAAAATTATTGGTTGGTCAAGTTAACAACAGATGTAAAATAAGCTTAAGATATGTAACTATTGCCGTTAACTGACAGTTTCAAAACAGTAAGGCATTTATGGTTGTTGGCTGACGTTTTCAGCCTTGAGCCACCAAAAGCATTTCAATTCTGAAGACGTTTAATGAGTCATTAATAGCACTTAAGCATTACTTAGTACATTATTTGGTAGTTGGGGTATTTGGTAGTAAAGTTTTGGTATATTATTATTACAACACAATAGCTTTGGTTTAGGGTTCTATCGTTGTTGTTAAAAACATGTCAAACTTCTTGAGCCGGAACTATGCTTGGTATATGACTGGATGTCTGGTAAATATCATTATATTTCCTAATTTTCGTTTGTTTATTTGATTTACTTTTTTAATTTGCACTTGTATGTTCTCAACAGACTTTGCCTACCACTGTTTCTGAAAGATATGGCCTCTCAATACCCGATCGTGTTATTCTGGTATTACCCAGTGGTGCTTTATGGACCGGGATATATATTAGAGGAAGAAATTGTGTTGAGGGGCTAGATAACATGTATAAATACTATGACGTTAAGCCATATCACATGTTCGCTGTCAAGTATAGTGGTGGTTGTAGATTTGCCGTTCAAATATATAACAGTTACGAGGTTGAATAGATTATTCTGCACGTACTAAGAAAACAAAATTATCAAGGTGCAATGGAGGATGGGTGAATGGGGTATATTACTTGAGTATTGACTTTCAAATTGACAAACTTTGTGAACAATTTTCTTTTAATTGCTACAACAGTGGTAGAGGTGATTATGAGCTTGTTGTATCAAGATCTCACTTAAGAGGAAGCTTATACACCAAGGTATTGTTTTCTATGTAGAATGAATTATTTAGCATTCTTTTGTGATATTTGTGGAACTTGACATTTTTCTTGGTTTAGGTCTTCTCAAGAAATGCCTGTAATGAGCTTGGCTTGAATGATTCTATGAGTTGGGTTGAAATTGGGTATAGAGATCTGTTTTGGAAGATAAAGTTGAAATGGAAAAATGGTAAGGTGTGGTTCAATGGGAAGTGGAATGAGTTTGTAAAGGCAGGATCCCTCTATCATCGTGATATATGTGTGTTTCAGAAAACGTTAGAATCGCAAAAGTTTGAAGTTTGTGTATTTGAGAGGAGCAACGTCAATAACTTTAAAAAATCAGGTTACCTTGACTTTATTCATAATTTATTTGAAACTGTATGTTCTTACATTCAATTTAATCAGGTTTTTGTACTAAGTAGGTTTGGATAAGAAAATGTGGATGATGAGTTGGGTAAAAGTAATGAATGACAACTGTATATTGAATGGAGAACTTGTAAGTTTCTTATACACATTGAGCTTAGTTAAATTTGCATGCATTCCATACCATTTCATATATGTCTTATGTTCGTACTAACAGGAAATTCCAAGACTGTTTGTTGATGAATTTGGCCATAGTCTTGCGGAAAGTGTTCATTTGTTAATGCCCGATGGCCTTGAATTTTGTGTTCGTTTCTGCGGGTTTGATAATCGTTTGTATGGTTTGAAGAAACTATTGGTGAAGTATTCAGTTTGTGAAAGCTATGTTCTAATTTTTCACTATGTTGGCGAGTCTCATTTTTATGTGTCCATCTACAATGTTAATTCTATCGACATATTTGATGAGATGAGTGTGAAGGTGTTGTTAGAAGATGTCAGCAGACACCCTAAGTGTCCAATTGTTGTTTTATCCGATGACGAAGGTGAGTATGTCGATTAGGATTAAGCATTTGTATATGTAGGAAATGATTGTTAACATTGTAAAATATGACATTGCACACTCTATGTTTGAGGACACAACCAACAGCTTGGCAGTGGAGGAGACAGTGAACAACAATAACATTGAAGGTACGGGAGTATTACAACAATTTTTTATTATTTCTATTACAATAGCATTGAGCAAACGATCCATTTAGAAGGTTGCCTTTCTGTTATTTTTCAGTAGTTGTAGAAGATTTGTTTGTTCCCAATAATGAAGAAGATAACTTTAGTTCTTTTGCCGTCAAACTTAGTGCATCATCGGAAAGGACATGGAGTGGTAAATTTAACTATAGTTTTATGAAATTGAACTTAGTTTCCCGTTTAATGATTACTGAGTTAACTTAGTTTAAACTTAAGCTTTGCTGTTTTGGTTGCCAGAGTACTTATCTCGCACACTTTTTCCAATTTATAAAAAGTGGAAGAAGGGTACAGTTGTGAGGTTGATATGCAATGAACAGACGTGTTTTGGTTGCCACAGTGCTGTTTTTTTTTTGCTTTTATAATAGTTCTTTTGATTATTTTGAAAGGGAAACAAACATACAATTTGGCAGAGTATTAAATAATAAGGGGTTTTTTGATAAATATATTGTTAAAAGTATTTTTTTGCAATTTTAATATTTTTAAGAAAAATTATTTACAATTTTAGGGTGTAATTATACCAATTTATTCTTGTAAAAAATTGCAAAAATACCTACTCTTCTATTAACATATATAAACAAAATACATACACAATATCAAAAATAGAAATTGAAAGAGCCTTTACAATTGCAGCTTCTTAAGAAAACATAGTATTTTTTTTTTATAAATGATCAATAATAAAAAGAGATTTTATAATAATTGATTTTCGAACCATTTCATTACATTCATCGTTAATTCCACCTTGAATGCATCAGGTAATGTTAAAAACATTTCGCTAACCATCAAATGGGTGTCTTTACTCAACAGAAGCCCCCATGCCATACCAGCTTTTATCAAAGTCCTCCGATCCCAATTAACAATGCGTATCTTCTTTAGAAGTGCCAACTCCATTATAATTCTATGCCTATACTCTTTCTTGTCATCGTCCAAAGATTTGCTAGACACACTAGGTTCAGATCTGAAAGACACTTGGCAACTTCCTAGGTCACCCGCATCCATGAGAGGCGTATCAATCCGAGCCTGAAAGAATCCAGCCACACGCACACACCACACACACTTAGAGCAATAGAGCATTAGAGCAGGTACACCACACATATTTTGTGTCTATCTATGTGATATTTCACTTCTATTTATATCATACCCAGTAATACAATTTTGTATTAGAAAAATGAAGGGGGCAAAGTTCAACGATGCAACTCGATTATACATGAAATCATCAAAATCCATAGGTTTTGGTAGGTTTTGGAGGGACAATCGCCCCTGCCCGCCCCCCTTTTCCCTCCGTCCCTAACAGATACCAAAGTTAAAAGTGCTACTCACCTTTTTGAAGATCCTCCCCTCTTTCTTCCGCTCCTGTAAATGCGAACACAATTACAAATTAGAACTAAATTTGAACTCAACATACAAATTACAATATTAAACAAATAATTACTAAAATACCTGGCTTTTCTTTCTTTTTCTCCTTGTTTGTAGTTGTTGTGTGTTTCCACAAGTGTTGCTGCTCCCGCTAGAAATAACAATTTCTCTACGTTTTCTCTTCCTGCCCATTAGTCATGCACTTGTAAGAAAAAGGATAGCAAGAATTACTATATATTATATGTAATGGGTGGATGAGAGGCGTATTAATACTACTAGATTTTAATTACGCCTCCTCCTTTTCCCGCTTCTGCCTGCGTATTAATACTAGAACTTAATACCCTACCAGAGACTCTACTTTCCTTTCCTCTCTTTAAAGCATCTACCTACAATTATTTTCTTGGTACACGGCTGTCCTAATACTGCTTTTTCGAACCAAAAAAAAGGTAAAAAAGGTTAAAAAGCGGGCAAGCCCACGGTTTTGGTAGTGCGGTAACTGTTTTTGTTAGTTTTTATTTTTTTATTACTTTATGAATACTTCTTCTCACTTTTTATTTTTTTTATTTCTTTATCAATACTTTTGTTGTCTTTTGTTGTCTTGTTGTCGTCTTGTTGTCTTGGCTGTAATTGACCCAATTCGATGGTTTTCATAAAACCCAACATAAAAAGAAAAAAAGAAAAAGCCCACTTGATTGACCCAATTCAATTCAAAAGTTTTCAATATAAAACATGGTTTTTTAAATGATTTAAAATACTATATTATAACTCGTAGTCGCTAATTTAATATGATATATAATAATAACAATTAAATAAAGAAAATAATTTTATATTTAAAATCAAATAAATTAATATTGAAATGAAATAATATTAATAAAATATAATTTTCTATATTAAAACAAATGCAATAAAAGATAAAATTATTTAAATTTTCTATATTATTAATAAGCTTACCAAAATTAAAACATTTATCCAAATTTTCATTAATAATCTTACCATAAATATTAATTATGAAAATATATTAATAATATTTAAATTTATGTACAAATTTTCCTTAATTAAGAATCGATCAAATAATGAATTTTGATGTTTGGTAGATACCAAACCACGATACAAAAACTTTTAATATTTCGGGTTTTATATAATAGTATAGACTAGCTTAAAACGCATGCTATTCAAGGATTTAACTTTTATATAATAGTATAGATTATTTTTTTATAATGAAGGTTAAATAAGTAAATTCACGAAGTACCAAAAAATAGGTATAGAAAAACTAGTACCAAAAAACTCGTACCAAAACTTTTAATGTTTCGCCTTTTATATAATGGTATAGACTAGCTTAAAACCCATGCAATCCATGGAATTTTTTTAATATTAGGTGAATATTTTTCATTAATTTGAATTAATTTTTTTAAAACATGAATGATTTAAATTTTTCAATGAGATTATTTCATAATAATTATATAAATGTTATTCGTGATATTTCTAAAAAAAGGGATTGTAATTAGAAACTATGGAAAAGATGATAGGTTTTAGTTGAAAAGGGTAATTGGTTAATTATTAGTTTTATAATACTATTATTTTATTTTATTAAATAGAATCGTATGTGATATAATTTGAAAAGCACATATTTTAGTTAGAGAAAATAGAAAAGATAAGGTGAAAATTTAAAAGGTGATATGTTTTAGGTGAAAAAGGTAATTAATTAATTTATAGTAATTATTATTTAATTATGTTATTTTACTAAATAAAATTATTCCTAGTGTTTTCACAAAACGAAAAATTTATGTTGAGTGATATGTCTAGAAAAAAAGGATTAAAAAAGATAGAAAAATTATAAGTTTTAGGTGAAAAAAGTAATTAGTTAATTATTAATATTATTATTTTATTATTTTATTTTATTAAATATAACCGCCGTGATATAATTGAAAAGGGAGATATTTTATTTATAGAAAATAGAAAAGGTAACGTGAAAATTAGAAGGTGACATGTTTTAGGTGAAAAAGGTAATTTATTAGTTTATAGTAATTATAATTTAATTATATTAGTTTACTAAATAAAATTGCTCATAGTTTTTTTTAGAAAAGGAGAAATTAATGTTAGCCCTAATATTTCTAGAAAAAAGGGGATTTTAGTTATAAAATATAGAAAAGATGATATGTTTTAGCTAAAAAGAGAGATTTTAGTTAGAGAAAAGAAAAAAAAAAGGGTAATTGATTGATTAATTAAGTATAATTATATTAAACAAAATTGCTCGTACTATTTTTAAAAAAGTAGAAATTTTAGCTAGGTAAAATATCATGGGTCGTCTCATTTAATGAAAAAAATTAATAATGTTATAATTTAATAATCTAACTCATTACTTTTTTTTTTTGCTAAAAGGTGATATCTTTTCTATATTTTATAACTAAAAAATCTCATTTTCAAACTTACATTTTTTACTTCTTTTTCAAATACCTTACTTAAGTTGTTCTTTACTTATTGTATATATTGTAATAACTAAACAATTACCTTTTTCACTTATTACCTTTTATACATTTTCCAACTAAAATCTCTTATTTCCAAAAATAACATGGGTCATTCTATTTAATGAAATAAACTAATAATATTATAATTATTAATAACTAACTCTAACTAATTACCTTTTTGATCTAAAAGGTAATATCTTTTCTATAAGTTTAAACTAAATTATTTCATTTTCAATTTTATCTCTTTTTTTTTACTTCTTTTTGGACTATTATCTTTTCTAACTAAAATCTTTTCTTTCTAAAACTTGGTTTTTTTTACTTCTTTTTCAAGTTATGACCTTTTCAAATTGAGTTAATTACAAGTTACACCCTCAAACTATTAACCAAAAACAATATTGTACCCGAACTTTGATAAAAACAAATTACAAACTATAACTTAAACCCACCTTTTCACGAAGCACCGTTTGTCTATTTTCCAGCCTTGTGATTAAAATTGGTAGGGGTAAAATTGGAAATTCAGAATAATATTTAATTTTACTAATTTCAAATTTTCTATTAATAACTCTAATTTTGAATTATAGTTAGTAAAAATTATTTTTAATTTTTTTTTTAATATACTAGTATTAAATAGTGATGTTATATTTTTTCTTAAATTTTAACAATAGTTTTAATATTTATTTATATTCAAAATTTTAAATATGAAATTGCTTCATACAAAATTTTAATTTTTTTTAAAAGTTATGTTAGTGTACATTAAAGGAAAAATTCTTTTGAATATAAATTTCTTAACATAAACTTTTAATATTAAAATATTTTTTGATAATTTTTAAGTAATTTATGCACTTATTAATAAAATATAAAATTTATGATGGAATTCCAATTATACCCTCATTTATTTTAACTATAATGGTCAACTTTAATGAAAATTACTTAAAAATATATATATACATATTCATACATATTAATAATATATATATACACTATATTAATAAAAGAATCTATATTAATAATATATATATACACTATATTTTCATACATGAATTTACTAATAAAGTTGAATGGTCACCCTCTCGTGAGAACGAGAACAGTGAGAACACACATATTCACTACATTTCAAGCTATTTTAAAGGGCCCCGCTAGGGGCATTTTCACAAAAAAAAAGTCTTATAATTCTACCCTCTATCCATTCATAAAAGAAATTAACAAAAAAATAAATTAAAATGAGAAAAGTAAGAACACACATATACGCTACATTTCAAGCTATTTTAAAGGGCCCCGCTAGGGCATCTTCACACAAAAGTATTATAATTCTACCCCTATCCATTCATAAAAAAAATTAACAAAAAAATTAAAACTTGCTTGAAATGTGGTCTCATTATTCTCCAACATTTACATATTATATTAACTATGAGGTCTCATAGTTAATATTATATGTTCTTGATATTATATGAGATTTAATGTTTTGGAGCCATTGGGGGTGAAGGGATTATCATTCCGCATTTGAATAATGAAGACAATTTATTATTGTTTTAAATTAGAAAACAATATTTGTAAAAATATTTATTACTTTTATTGCAGATTTTGATGGATTAAATAAATTTTTAACATTGTTAAAATAGAATTGTATGCTACTTTTTTATATAAATTTTAGCATATCATTATTTTATTAAAGACTTATATAACTGTATATAATATTTTTCTAAGAATTGATTATTTATATAATTGCATACAATATCTTTTTAAGAAATCAATCAAATTTGTTAAATTTTTGGTATTGTCAATTTAAATTAAATAAAATATTTTAAGAAATCAATCAAATTTGTTAAATTTTTGATATTATCATTTTAAATTAAATAAGATGCCGTGTACGAAGTACGGGCAAAATGCTAGTAATAAATAATCTTCTCTAATGAATCAATTTCTTGTTAAACACGATTCTTTCAATTGAGGCGCTCTCTCGTTAAAACCTAAATCCCAACTTTTACATATATTATAAAGACTTATATAATAATTTTATCCACAAAATCGAACCATAAAACTTAAAAAAAAAATTATGACATTAGTATCAAATTCTAATAGCTATACAATCTTTTCTAGTGAGGCGTATTCCCGTTAAATACGTTTCGAGCCGCTCTTATTTGGAATCGAAATTCTAACTTCATTATATAAATCGAGTAAATTCCAATTTCTATATTTTTTAAACTTTCTAATATTTTGGAGTTTTAAAAGATGAAAATACATCTTATATTATCTATATATTATAGATATTCCTGTATTTATAGTTTCCCCATGAGAATGTCTTTCTGTTATGTTAACATATAAAAAAAAGACTTTTCGTGACACGAATAATATTAAATTTATGGATATATTTTTCTAAGCAAGTATAATTAACTTGTATAAAAATGTTAAAATAAAGGATTTCTAAGAAAAAAATATATACAGTTTTAAAAAATCGTATAAAACGATTCCACCTTACTCTTATTCTACTTCCAATAAAATTTTTTATTTTATGTATTCCTTATATATTCAAACATCTTTTATACGGTCTTCTCTAATAAACCTCTTACTCATTAAACACGATTATTACTATTGATCTACTCTCTCGTTAAGACCAAAAACCTAACTTTTACATATATTACTTGTATTTTTTTGATAAGCAAAGATTTTATTATAATAAGCCGTAAGGCTAGTCAAGGTACAACCACTGATACAAATTCACTGAATTGCCACTAATACAATTCCCAGTGAACATACAACTACTAAAATCTGGTCTTTAAAATAACTATCAGTGCACATACTTTCACTGAATTTGATCTCCAATTTTTTGTATTGACAAACACCGAAAGAGCAATTTCAGGATCAAAGTTCAGAACCAGTGATTTAATTATAGTTGGTTTCTAGACCGCATCAATCACGATTTACGATCTAAAGACACTATAAGAAAATTATTCAGCCTTGAATTAGTTGTAATTATAGTTGGATTAAAGATCGTATCAATCACGATAAACAATCTAAAGACACTATAAAAAAACTATAGAACCCGAGTTCTATATATAGTTGGTTTCTAGATCACATCAATCACGATTAATGATCTATAGACACTATATATTGATTTAGAACCCGAGTTTTATTATAGGCGGTTTGTAGATCAAATAAGTCAAGAATAGCAATCTAAAAACACTATAGAGAATTAGAACCAGGATTTTAATTATAGTTGGTTTTTAGGTCGCATACTACCACTGAAAATACCAATGAATGTTATGAATCCCTAAAAGCGACCTAAAGACACTATAAAAATTTGAACCTGAATTCTATCTATAGTTGGTTTTTAGATCGCATTAATCATTATTAGTGATCTATAACCACTACAAAGGCTTATAGTTGGTTTCTAAATCGCATTTGTCAAGAATGACGCTCTAAAAACCGGGGTTCTAATTATAGTTGGTTTTTAGAACACATCAATGAAGAATGACGATCTAAAAATACTTTAAAATTCTGAACCTGCAATCCCTTGTTGCTGCTTTTAGCATCTGCCAACAATCTCCCAATCCACCTCTGAAGCTTCTACAGAAACTGTCTGATCATCGAATGACGAACCACTGTTATTCCTAGCAAAAGGGCCTCGTTAAAAACCCCACAAGAGTAAAACCCAATGGGAAAAAAACTCAAGGGGGGAAAAGAGTGCCCTCTCGCCGAAATACTGATGAACCCACTAAACAAATAAATATCCCTGATTGGTGCTTAGCATAGTCCCCTAGACAAGAAGATGACATTCTACTTGTATGATAATATTTATCCATAAAATCAAATCCTAAAAATAAAATGAATTTATAACATCATCAATATGATATTTTAATAGCTAATACCCTTTTGTCAAAAAAAAGCTAATACCCTAAAAATAAAATGAAAAATTTAACATCAATATGATATTTTAATAGCTAATACAATCTTTTATAGTGGGTCGTCTTCCCATTAAACACATTTCGAGCCGCTCTCGTTTGGGATCGAAATTCCAACCTCATTACATATTATTGATGATACTTATCTTACAAAACAACTTTTTTCCTTAAAATCAAAACCTAAAAAATAGAGTGAATTCCAATTTATACTTTCTCTAGACTTTCTAAAATATATGGAGTTTTAGAAAATGAAAACACATTTATTTTCTCTTTATATTCTAGATACTTCTGTATTTATGTATTTATTTAGGACTCCTGCATGATAATGTTATTATGTTAACACATCAATTCTTTTTTTTTTTAAAACCCGATGACTTTTTTTATGATGATAGTATTGGATTTTTGAACAAATTTTCTTAATAGAAGTATAATTAACTAATATAAAAAGTCTAATTTAAGAAGATCATACTTTCTATAAATATTTACTTATATGTTTGCTCAATATATTTAAATACATATTTTAATTCCAATATAACGTTTATTTATTTGTTTTTTTCTATAAAATTGAAAATCTATTCTACTTCCAATAGAACTTTTAATCATATGCCTCGTAAATACTTATTCTACTTCCAATAGAACTTCTAATCATATAATTTAAGAAGATCGTACTTTCTATAAAATATTTAATTATATATCTGCTCTATATATTCAAACACCTATTCTACTTCTAATAGAACTTTTATTTATATGTTTTTTCTATAAATTCGAACTCTTATTCTCTATAAATTCGAACTCCTATTCTACTTCCAATAGAACTTTTAAACATATGTCTTATAAATACTTATTCTATTTCTAATAGAACTTCTAATCATATGTCTTCCCTATAAATTCGAACTCTTCTTCTCTATAAATTCGAACACTTATTCTACTTTTAATATGTTAAATGATATTTATTAGTGTTTAAAATTTAAAAATTCTAGAAAATTAGAAAAATAGATTAAGACGATCTTAGAGCGCCACCTAAACTATAGAAGTATAATTAACTAATATAAAAAGTCTAATTTAAGAAGATCGTACTTTCTATAAATATTTACTTATATGTCTGCTCAATATATTTAAATACATATTTTAATTCCAATATAACGTTTATTTATATGTTTTTTTCTATAAAATTGAAAATCTATTCTACTTCCAATAGAACTGATATGGGCTAGAAGTAAGCCCTAAAAACGCATTTAATGTGGCATTAATTAAACCTAGAATGGTCCAAACATGGGACCCACCAGATGGGCCCAAACCATAATTATAATATTAATTTCGTAGTTAATATTAAGGGTAATAAAACGGCTCAGCAAATAAGAGTCAAACAAGAATATGACTCTTGCCTGACTTAGCCTCCAAGATACATATGTCAACATGGAAAATGATTCTTGAATGGAAGGAGACTAGAACCTTCTTCTAGTCGGTGACTTGCCCACCAAGTTACCTAACCCTACTACGATTCTAGGGCTTCTCAGCCTATATAAAGGGTCTGACCCCTCAATCTCAGAACTACGTCTTGGCTTGATTCTCAATACGAGATACGTAGGCACTCTATGAGGACCGATTAGTCTCGAACACGGAAACAGCCATTAAAGCACGAAGCTCCCCAACCCTAACATTAAATAGAAATTCGTAACCTAGTTTTTATTCCACAACATTTGGCGCCGTCTGTGGGAAAAAAAACATCAACCATGGTTCAAACACGAAGAACACCAGCAACTATCGACCCTATTCCACTCAGTTCCGCTCCGCCGGCAACTGGTCCGGTGCCCCCAACATCCGGGACGATCGTTCCGCATCAAGTTTCTCAACCCATAGGGACGACTTCCCATGTTGAGAGTACGCTACCTCCGATCGTCCACATAAATCCAGGGACTAACCCCCTCCAGGTGGTGGTTTCTCCCTTGATTGTAGATCCCAACAACCCTCCACAAGGGGTTCAGATCCACAATACGGATCTCCCCATAAGCACCAATCCGATGTATGGGCTGCCTAACTACCCTCCTACTCAAGGAGCTGGATCAAGTGGTCATGCTCTCTATATCCAAGATCGAGATTATCGCAATTTTCCTGGTCCTTATACGGATGATTCATCCTCTGATGATGATTACGATCGTGATGAAGCTCCAAGGAGGCGACGTGCAAGCAAAGAACCTCGAGGAGGAACTCGAACTACTCACGATGGACTCCCTTCGACAATTGCTGAAAGGATTAAGGCTTATGAGGCCGAGATCTTAAAATTGAAGGAAGATATGGCAATGGAACAAGCAAGGTTGAACAAGAATGGACCTCCTCCAACCTCAGGAGGGATCCCTTTTGTTGATTTGGAAAGACCTCCGAGGAGGCAAAGAAGGGCTGATGCCCTATCTGATAAAACAGCAAGGGTAGAAACTCCCAGGGGTAACCCCAAAGATTTAATGTCGCTAGGAGATCCGGATGACCCCACACCCCCGTTTACTGAGGAGGTAATGAACGCTCGTATCTCCAAGAAGTTCAAAATGCCCACTACTAAAGCTTATGATGGAACGGGTGATCCCGCAAATCACGTTATGACGTTTTCAAACGCACTGTTGTTGCAACCTGCAAGTGACGCCTTGAAGTGTAGGGCGTTCCCTCAAACCCTGTCGGGCATGGCTCAAAGATGGTACAGCCGCTTACCTGCAAACTCGATTGGCTGTTTTAAGGAGTTGAGCGCTGCCTTTGTGAGTCAATTTATCAGCGGAAAAATTCATGAGAAACGTTCTGCATCTCTCATGTATGTGGTACAAGGGAAGAATGAGAATCTGAGAGATTATCTTAAGAGGTTCACCAAGGAGACATTAAATATCACTGATTTAGATAACAAGGTGGCCATGGTAGCCCTGGAGCACGGCACCACTGATCTGTACTTTAAAAGGTCATTGGCAAAGCACCCACCTGAGAATATGGCTGAACTCCAACGAAGGGCTGATAAGTATATCAAGGCCGAGGACAGTACCAAGAAGGATGTTGTGATAAACAATGGCAAGGGTAATAATGAAACGAAGAAGCGAAAGCAAGAGCAGGAGTACGATGCTAGGGACAAGTATCCCCGGACTAGCAAGGATTCCGACTCACCACCAAAGAAGAATTTTGGACCGAGATTTTCTGATTATGCAAGGTTGAATGCTCCCAGGAGTCAAATCTTGTTAGAAATCGAAAAGGATAAGGACTTTCGATGGCCGAAGCCACTCAGGGGTGATCCCGCAAAAGGAGACAAAGATCGATACTGCAGGTTCCACCAAGATGTGGGGCATGATACAGATGATTGTAGGCAGTTAAAAGATGAGATTGAGTTCTTGATTCGGAAAGGAAAACTGAATAATTTCACAAAGGGTGGAGATCGTGAAACCCAAAGAGGAGACTACAACAGGAGAGACAATGATAGAAGGGATAATGATCGTGATCGTAACCCACGACCTCGAGGGCCAGTTATCAACATGATTTGGGGAGGCCCGACAGCGGCCGGTACAACTCGAAACTCTCGCAAGGCGTATGCCAAAGAGGTGATGCACATCGTGGGAGAGGCCCCGAAATGTGCTAAAACTGAGACAGTGATTGGTTTTGATGATTCTGATCTTGCAGGGGTAAAATTTCCCCATGACGACCCGTTGGTCATAACCCCTGTGATTGGGAACTCAGAAGTGAAACGGGTCTTGATTGACAATGGAGCTTCAGTTGATATTCTGTTTCACGATGCATTCGTAAAGATGGGGTATAATGACTCTCAGCTAACCCCAACAAACATGCCAATTTACGGATTTAATGGAGTTGAGTCTAAAGTTGAGGGGACCATTCAGTTGCCCATGACGATCGGGCAAGAACCTAAAGAATCTACTCAGATGTTGAATTTTCTAGTAATCAAGGCATCCTCCACTTATAACGCAATTCTGGGTAGAACTGGACTTCATGCATTCAAGGCTGTTGCCTCTACTTACCACATGAAGGTCAAGTTTCCAACCCGGAATGGTGTCGGAGAACAAAGGGGCGACCAGAAGATGGCCAGGAGTTGTTATGTATCTGCATTAAGAGTTGATGGAGTCGGGGGGCAGGTACTCCCGATTGAAGACATGGATGTCCGTGATGATGATGAACATCGAGGGAAGCGAGCACAGGATTTAATTCCCATCCCTTTAGAGCTGGGCGACCCTGAGAAAGTTACGTATATATGAGCATCTCTGAAGGAACCCCCGAAGGACGAGTTGACAATGTTCTTGCAAGAGAATAGTGATGTATTTGCTTGGACAGCAGCGGACATGCCAGGGATTGACCCCCAACTGATAACTCATAAATTGAATGTTGATCCCAAATGGAAGACCATAAAGCAGAAAAAGAGGAACTTTGCTCCTGAGAGGCAGGAGGCCATTAAGCAGGAAGTTGACAAGCTTTTGGAAGCTGGATTTATTGAAGAGATTCAGTTCCGTGAATGGCTGGCTAACCATGTCATGGTCAAGAAAGTGAATGGAAAGTGGAGAATGTGTATCGACTTCACAGATTTAAATGATGCATGCCCAACGGATTTTTTCCCTCTACCAAGGATTGACACCCTAATAGATGCCACAGTTGGACACGAGATGTTGAGTTTCATGGATGGTTTCAGTGGTTACAATCAAATTAAGATGCACAAGGATGACATCCCAAAGGTATCTTTCATTACTGATTTTGGTGTTTTCTGTTATCTTGTTATGGCTTTTGGTCTCAAGACTGCAAGAGCTACTTATCAACGATTGGTGAATAAGATATTCGCTCATCTGATTGGAAAAACCATGGAGGTCTATGTTGATGACATGTTAGTCAAGAGCCTACTCAAGGCTGACCATATTAAGCACCTCAGAGAGGCATTCGAAGTGCTGAGGCACCACAAGATGATGTTAAATCCAGCCAAGTGTGCTTTTGGTGTTGGATCAGGAAAATTTTTGGGATTGATGGTTTCGAAGAGAGGCATAGAGGCCAACCCTGACAAGATCAAAGCAATCTTGGACATGGAACCACCCCGCTCTATACGAGATGTACAAAAGCTAACTGGACGAGTTGCGGCTCTAGGGAGATTCATCTCCAAGTCCGGTGACAAGTGTTTGCCTTTCTTTCAGGCATTAAAGAAGGTGAAAAATTTTGAGTGGACTGTAGAGAGCCAAGAGGCCTTTGAACAGTTGAAGAAGTACATGGCTGAAGCCCCGTTGTTGGCCAAGCCTAGTCCTGGGGAGACTCTTTATCTGTACCTGGCGGTATCTGAACAAGCATTGAGTGCAGTTCTTGTTAGAGAAGAGAAGAAGGTTCAGAAACCCATCTACTATGTGAGCAAGGTGTTGCATGGGGCTGAGTTGAATTACTCTCCCATTGAGAAGTTTGCTTTGACATTAATAACTGCCTCAAGGAAGCTACGACCGTACTTCCAGGCGCACAAGATTGAAGTCCTGACGGACCAGCAATTGAGGAACATATTGCATAGCCCAAAGTCCAGGGGAAGGCTGATCAAGTGGGCAAATAATCCTGGAGAATTTGACATCACGTATAAGCCTCGAACAACCATCAAGGCTTAGGCGCTGGCGGACTTCGTGGTTGAATGTGCCATTCGCAACCAAGAATTCGGGGGGCAGGATACAGTAACCACCCCTGGAAGAAAGGATTAAGATGAGGAGCTTATACCTGATCAGAAGGAATATTGGGTGCTCTATTTTGATGGAGCATCAAAAACAAAATCTAGTTGAGTATGTCTAGTCTTGCAAAGCTCCGATGGGCTCACAGTTGAGAGTATATTTTGAAGTTGGACTTCCCAACAACCAGCAACGAAGAATAATATGAAGCCTTGATAACCGGAATGAGCTTGGCTAGAATAATGAGAGTCAAGAATCTGAAACTACGGCAAAGTACTTGAGAGTCGTGAAAGCCGTGATGACTCAGTTTGATGAGCGCTATGTGGAGCACATTCCAAGAGAAGAGAATGTTAAGGCTGATGCCCTGTCTAAGTTTGCTTCTTCTTAGATAGAGAATTATGCAGGGAGTGTTTACTTCCAGGTCTTGAAGGCCCCGACCATCAACTCTAAGTTGGTAGCACCAGTTGGTGTAAGCTGAAGGATAGACCCTCTTAAAGCTAGTTGGCCCCTGATAAATGCCTTGAAGGCACAGTAACTGTTAGTGAGAGTGTTGAGATAAGAGGTCCTTTTTCGTTCCGTACTTAAAATCTTGAATCTCAAATCCCGACACAAAATCTTAACCTTGATAGCCAAAAAGGTTGTCTACCTCCAATTAAGTTTGTCATTTGAGTTTAAGGAGTTGAATCAAGACCCGTCAATCGAATTCAAACCAAAGTAAGATCTTTTGAGCATAAGGAGAAGGTTGGAAACCTAGAATCAAGATAAAGGGTTGACAACCAGCCAAGGCACACCAAACTTGAAGTCAGGTTCCGAGTGGTAAGGGAACTTCTTGAACGATCAACCCAGAAGCAAGACCTCTACCATATGTAGCAAGGGGGGCAAGAACTAAGAGACTTCATCATTTTTACATCTTAGAATGAGAGTTAAGGGTTGATGATAACCAATAACCATGAATGAACTCAAGGTTCAAGACCAAGGATTCAACAAACGAGTATATTGCGCCAGGGTGCGCTTGAGCGTTTAACTGAGCATTAAGAGTTAATTATGCTTAAGGAAGATAGAGTGCGAGAGATTAGCTTTGCTAAGGAAAAGACTAATCATGCTTTGAAAGGAGGTACTCAACAACCAAGAATCAAGGTCATGATTCAAGAACGAGACTCGAGCCATTGCGAAAAAGCTCTGAGAGGCACGACAAGGCAACCTGGAGCATCCTCCAGCCGACCTGGTGCCACGGAGGGGCTCTAGCCGACCAGGAGCATCCCCCAGGCAACCTGAAGCATCCTCCAGCCGACGTGGTGCCACGGAGGGGCTCCAGCCGAGCAGGTGTCACCGAGGTGGCCGCCCAAGAGGCCCTAACGCTGTTTGGGTCATATCTTGAGCTCCGGGTATCAGATTTGGACGATCTTACAGTCAACGCGAAACTCAATGAATTTTCTACAACCTTGGAAGGTCTTCAGCCAACCAGGACCTCCTGGCAGCCGACCAGCTGCCCGGGAAGGGGTCTGGCCGACCAGGAGCTCCTGGCAACCGACCTCACGCTGTTTGGGTCATATCTTGAGCTCCGGGTATCAGATTTGGACGATCTTACAGTCCACGCAAAACTCGCGGAGTTTTCTACAACCTTGGAAGGTTTCAGCCGACCTGGAGCATCCTCAAGCCGACCTAGAGCATCCTTGAGCTGACCTGGTGCCACGAAGGGGCTCCAGCCGACCTGGAGCATCCTCCACCCGACCTGGAGCACCCTGGCACCTATCCTGATACTTCCCGTTAGTTGGTTGGATCGTTTGATGATTCTGTTGAAGGTTTTTTACTTTCCGGAACGGACATCGACCTTCAATTTAGCGCCGTCTAGCGTCATTTAGCACCATGTAGTGTCGTTTTATGCCATTCAACGTCGTTTGACACAGATTTAAACGTCCTTTAAGCATCGTTTAGCACTGTGTAGTGCCGTTTTACGCCATTCAACATCGTTTAACACAGATTTAAACGTCGTTCAAGCATCGATTAGCACCGTGTAGTGCCGTCTTATGCCATTCAACGTCGTTCAACATAGATTGAAATGTCGTTCAAGCACTCCCGGGCAACCTGGAGCACCTGGCAGCCGACCAGGAGCACCTGGCAGGCAACCAGGAGCACCTAGCAGCCGACCAGGTGCCATGGAAGAGGTCTGGCTGACCAGGAGCACCTAGCAGCCGACCAGGAGCACCTGGCAGCCGACCAGGTGCCACGAAGGGGCATCAGCTGACTTCGCGGCATCCATCTTGGCACCTCCCGTCAGTTGGTTGGATCGTTTGATGGTTCTGTTGAAGGTTTCTTACTTTTCGGGACAAACATCGACCTTCAACTTAGCGCCGTATAGAGTCTATTAGCACCATGAAGTGCCGTTTTATGCCATCTAACGTCGTTTAACAAACATTGAAACGTCGTTTAAACATCATGTGGCATCATTAAAGTCAACATGGATCTCCCGTCAACTTGCCGGCGAACAAGGAGCACATGGCAGGCAACCAGGAGCACCTGGCAGCCGACCAGGTGCCATGGGAAGGGTATGGCCGACTAGGAGCACCTGGCAGCCGACCAGGAGTTGATAAGTGGATTTTATATCTACTTGGAGCATTCTAAATCGGCTTAAATTGATTGTCTTGGGCTCAAGTTTCTTGTAGTTTTGATGTGTTTTGCTTAGTTGTGCAGATTTACAAGGATGTTAATTAAGGTGGATGTTTTTGTCGTTTTTGGAGATTTAATTTATTAAAATTCGGATTTTCCGGGAAGGTTGCGCAGCGTACATTGTTTTGGCCATATCTGGAGTTCTAGAAGTCCGTTTTCAGCGATCTTACTGCCCACGCGAAGCTTGAGAGATTTTCTACAACCTGGGATACGAAACACGTGCAAGTAATATGTTGATTAAAATCGCGCGCCTGATCTAGTTAAAGAAGGCTAGGAAATTATTGTTTTGCCCTTTTTCTAATTCTAATTGTATTCTCGGTAGTTTTTGGTACCTTCTTTAAATTCTAATCGTATTAGAAGGTAATTTCTTGCTGGGAAAGATATGGAGTGCCTATATAAACACATCCTACCCATGTAATCAGGATATCATACAATTACATATCATAGCTTAGTTTTTGCAAGAGAGAAAATGAGAGAAGGATTCAAGCACGGTGACAAGCAAGGATCTAGATCATCTTCATCTTTTGTATACGTTGAATCATAGATTTGTTTTCTCAAACTCTTAGTCTTAATAATATTTTTATTGCTTTCTTTCATATCTTGTTTATTATCATGTTTTCATCAAATCCCATGACGATGAACGGTTCAATTATGGGTTAATCGTTGTCATGGGATCCTAGTGGATTTATCTATGTAGCTTAGTAGTTTGCATGCCTTAGAGATTTATGTGTGATGAATTCTTGATATCCTCGTATGGTCATGCTTAATTGATAGATGCATCGCGAACATCTAACTTGTTAATCTCCTGTGAAGTGAAAGTGGTTCTTGAGATTTAGAACTTGCCATGCTAGCATAGGTTCATAATTGTTTATCAATATGATTCGTAGTATGAGATGAAAATACTTATATTGCCCTATGTGATCTTTGTGGATAACTTGCTCTTCAACCGTTATGTTTTCAAATTCTATAGACATATAGGGTCTAAGCATAATTGGTGTCTATTCATCTTCTATCTCTTTTGTGGATGCATGTTTAGTTTGGTATACATATGCTGACAGGTAGCGTGTACTTATTTCGTGTTATCCGATCAGATATCAAAACATTTGCATGTATTGATTAAAGGGCTGCAACTCTAAGTGAAGTAGATAATGAAACTAGGATTCCATGTTTTATATCATATCAGTAATTCAGATTTAATTCTCACTAGTTAATTAATCTTAGCTTAATAATTTGCATTCTAGTTAATTTAGATAATTAAAACCCATTCTTGTTATTTGTCTTAGCAGTGAATTAAAACCATACATTGTTGCGTAGGCATATTTTCTGAATAAAACTTAACCAGATCTCTGCGGAACGAACTTTAATTATATTACTTGTGACCACGTGCACTTGCGTGAATTTGTGCTAACAAGTTTTTGGCGCTGCTGCCGGGGATCATCAGTGTTTTTATTTTCAGTTTATGTGTTTATCAATAGTGGTCGTTAGCGTTCACTGACTCGGATTTCTTACTTAGTTTGTTTGTTTCGTGTGGTTTCATGTACTTATGTTTGTATGCGAACACGCTCGCAAGCTCGGAAGCAAGAACTGGTAGAAGACGATCTTGTAGAGAATAAAGAGGATAATAAAGAGGAACTTGAAACTACATTAGAGATGGGAGATGTACCAGCAGCAGTCAAGGCTTTGAAGGACTATTCTCAGCCAAAACTCAATGACATCCAGTCTAGCATTGTTAGGCCAGCTATTGCAGTGAACAACTTTGAGATCAAGCCGGGCACAATTCTGGGGGAGCTTCTACGGAGGATCCTAACATGCATGTTCGGGACTTTATCGAAATGTGCAACACTTTCAAATGTAATGGTGTGACGGATGATGCTATCAGGTTGAGGATTTTCCCACTCTCTCTGAGGGATAAGGCCAAGAGGTGGCTACACTCTTTACCACCTAGTTCCATTACTACATGGGAAGATCTTGCTGAGAAGTTCCTTACTAAATTCTTCCCTATGGCGAAAACTACAGCAATAAGGAACCAGTTGACTCATTTCCAACAACAATCTGGCGAGTCATTGTGTGAGGCTTGGGAACGCTACAAGGAGATGCTAAGGAAGTGTCCTCAACATGGCATGCCTGATTGGATGGTTATTAATGGTTTTTACAATGGGTTGGGAGCACAATCTAGGCCTTTGCTAGATGCAGGAGCAGGTGGAGCTCTTTGGGCAAAGAGCTATGATGAAGCTTATGAACTAATTAAGATGATGGCTGCTAATGAATATCAAAATCCAACCCAAAGGCTATCTCAAGGCAAGGTAGCAGGAATTTTGGAAGTAGATACAGCTTCAATGATTACGGCTCAGTTGAAAGCTCTTGCTATGAAAGTGGATTCTCTTGCTAATTATGGAGTTCAGCATGTGGCTAGTGTTTGTGAGTAATGTGCGGGCGCACATGAGACGAATCAGTGTGCTATCTCTTCTGAATCAGCACAGTTCGTGAGTAATTTCCAGAGACCTGCTGCACCAGTTCCAACCACTTATCATCCTAATAATCGGAATCATCCTAACTTCAGCTGGAGCAACAATCTTATCAGCAAGCGAAGCCGTACAATCAAGGCTATCAACAGCTTTATGCTCCAAAGGCACCATATCAACCTCCGGGATTTCAGCAGCAACAACCCCAGGCTCATGCGGGGCAATCTTCTAATGAAAAATGAGATGATGTGTGGATAGCGTTAAAGAACCTACAAGCTGGTCAGAAGCTCTTGGAAACTCAGATAGGATAGATTGCAAGTGCCTTACTTAGTAGGCCACAAGGAACTCTTCCTAGTGATACGAAAGCAAATCCAGGTAGGAGGGACATCAAGGAGGAGGTGAAGGCCGTAACTTTGAGATCGGGAAAGGTGACATCAGATTCTAATTCAGCCGCTAAAGAGGATGAAGAAGTGCAGAACCAGCAAGTCGAAAAATCTATGGTGCCTGACAATTATTATCATTAAAAGTAGAATAAATTATCCAAAATAAAACTAATTTTACAAAGAAAAAAATTCTAATCAAAAAGTGTAATATAAAATATTAATAAAGCTACCCGTGCATCGCACGGGTATGAAGCAAGTAATATTATAGTACTAATAATTAACTGATTACCTTTTCAACTAAAACGTATCATATTATATATTTTTTCTAATTAAATTCCCTTTTTTTAGAAAAAAATTCAAGGGCAACATTAATTTCTTATTTTCTAAAAACTATGAGCAATTTTATTTAGTTTGGTCGGTTGGTTGGTTGGTCGGTCGGTCGGTCGGTACCTATTGTTTTTACTTAATTACCCTTACTTAATTGTAAATAAAATTTCTCCTAATAACTAATCAATTTCTGTTTTCAAGTAAAACCTATTAAAATATTCAATTTCTCTAAATTGCATTTTAAATTTTTACTAATCGAGAAAACTAAATATACAACTCAATTGCATTTTAAATTTTACTAATAGTGGAAATTAAATATCACTAACAAAATATAATAAAAAATCGTATACAACGAATAATATCCGTTAGATTTTTAGTTAAAAATTAGAACTATTATATACTTATATAAAGGAGTACGAGGGGATCTAAACCTCTACTATTATCCCTCATTTTTTTTATTAATAATATAATTAATGATAATTAGCTGATTGCCTTTTTCAATTAAAAGATGTTTATTTATAATTGATATGATATTACCTTTTATAAATACCTAAAATATCATATTTTCCAATCATTAATTTTTCTCTCTCTAATCTAATTAGCATTTGGAGTGACCCAATTGGATTAACCCAAATATAAACTCTACTATTATCCTTCATTTTTTTATTAATAATATAATTAATGATAATTAGCTGATTACCTTTTTCTATTAAAAGATGTTTACTTATAATTGATGATATTACCTTTTATAAATACCTAAAATATCATATCTTCCAATCAATAATTTTTTTCTCTCTAATTAAAACATGTTGACTTTTAATTTAAAATATAATATTGCAATAATTAATACGTACACAAAAATATGACATCATATCTTCTAACCACTAACAAAATATAATAAAAATTTGTATGCAACGAATAATATCCTTTAGATTTTTAGTTAAAAATTAGAACTGTTAGATCTAATGATTAAATATATTACATGATTAAATTTATTTACTAATTGCATACCCAAAACATGACATCATATCTTCTAACCACTAACAAAATATAATAAAAATTCGTATACAACAAATAATATCCGTTAGATTTTTAGTTAAAATTAGAACTGTTAGATCCAATGATTAATTATGTTACATGATTAAATTTATTTACTAAAATTTCAAGGTTCAAATTTTGTCAACAATACTATTATCCTTCATTTTCTTAATCTTTTTTATTTCTTTGATGCCCCTTTTTACAATTGCACAGCATTTGGAGCGACCCAATTTAGATTGGATCGACCCAAATCTAAACATATACTATTTTTTGTCATTACACAACATTTGGAGTAACCTAATTGGATCGACCCAAATCTAAACCTCTACTATTATCATTTATTTTTTTTTATCTTCTTTATTTATTTGATTCTCCTTTTTGTCATTACTCAAATCTATCTCTATCATTTTTCACACTGCTTTATCAAGTCCAAGCCGCTCAAATCTTCACACTGCTGGATTTTGACGCATGTTTGCACTTTTCAGATTTGAAAGCTGGGTTTTTCACCAAATTAACATCTCAACCCCGTGAAGTAAGGTTAAGGTATGTGTACTAGACCTCCGTACAGGTCATATATGCTTGGCTCCGTTTTTTAGTTTCGCCATAAGAGTTAAGTTTTTATTGATATCATTCCCATTTAGAATAAATAAAATGTTGGTTTTGTTCATTAGATGAGATAAATTATTAATTTACATCTAATCTATAAGATCAAATATAATCATGAGTAATCTTATTGGATTCGTATTTGTTAGTAGTTTAATACAGTGAAGTTTTTATATTTAATACTAATACGAAATTAAAGATATTAACGATCAAAATTCAAAAATATGCGTTGACAAATGTATACCGTCCAAATAGGAACTAAATTAAATACTCTATATTTTCTTATATCTCTACGGAGTACTACTTACTAGTTCTATACTCTGTACTTAGTTCTATACTCTATACTACTAGTTCTATACTATATCTCTACTAGGTAGCTAGTGAATAAATAATGTTTTGAATCCTATCACTTTTCGGATCATATTTTTTTATGTTATTAATATTTTTTACTTAAATGGGTTCCAACAAGGGAAGCCCAACTTTGTTCCACATCTACCTGAGTATCTAATAAATTTGGTTAGAGCTTAAAAATGTTGCAAATATGGTTTGGTTGCATATGTTCGCACTGTATTTTTTAAAAAACGTTTTGCACTTTGGATATTTTTGAAAAAAGTCCTATTTTATAATTTTATCTTATTATTTATAATTTTAATATTTACTTTTTAATTATTAAGAAAATAAATTATAGATATAATAAAATATAATAATACGTATTCAATAGTTTTCTAAATGATTATTTTTTTTGTATATAATTAAAAATAGATAGATAATTTTTAAAATTTAACATGTTGTAACTACAGCATTCTCATTCTCATTCTCTTCTCAAGCTTAAATATTTATCCCGTTCATTTCTATACCTATATTTCAGAAATATTAAAGTTTTAATACAGTAATAATTCAAAAATACTAAAGTTTTAGTAAAAAAAACACTCTTAGACCTACATTTCAAAAATACTAAAATTTTAATAATAAAAAACACTGTTACGCCAACTAATTTTCTTTCGGTTATTTCAAATCAATAATATAAAATATTATTACCACTACTTTTTTCCAATATTTTAAATCTAGTAGTAGTTGAGTGTGCCACTCAATTAAATACACTTTTTTTAATCTAAAACTCATAAACTCTAATTCCATCTTATTTTTAAAAAAAAATTGAATAAAAATTTAAATATTAATTTTTTATTCAATAGAAAAAAAATTGATTTTATATTTTGCCTTTTTATCTTCTTCACTTGAACTTAATAATCTTTTAGGAAGAACTTGTTTATTTTTTTTAGAGAACTAATTCTAAATTTTAAAATTTCATGATGAACTTGTTTACCTTTTTTTAGAGAACTAGTTCCAAATTTTAAAATTTCATAAGGTACTACTCCTCCGTCCCATAAAACTCTTTCCATTTCCCTTGAACACGTTTACCAATGCACACTTTTAATCGTTAATATCTTTAATTTCGTATTAGTTTTAAATATAAAAACTTCACTGTATTAAAATACTCATAAATACGAATCCAACAAGATCACTCATTATTATATTTGATCGTATAAATTAGACATAAATTAACAATTTGTCTCGTATTATGAACAGTGACGACAAAAGAAATGAGAAGAATTTAAACTTTAAACTTTAAACTTTAAAGAGACACAGAGAGTACTATCTAATCATTTTAGAAACTCACCACTACCTCGTTGTTGAATATTAGTTAACAAGAATTGCTATATTTTCTTGGGAAAGAAAAATTTAATCATATTAAAACAAAATTACAAAATCACCCCAATCAATTTTATGGAGACCTAAAGCATCAAAGTAGTCAAGCCCGTAGCCCTGTCAAAAGCAAGACAAAAATATCTCCGAAATTATAAAACGACATTTTCGTTATTATACTATTTCCCAAATTGCAATTGCACTACTGTATTACAAACGGACTATTGTACTTTAGCGTTTTTAACAAATTCACCACTCTCATCAGTCAAATTGTAAAACAGTAGTGGTGAATTTGTTATAATTTGACTGACGGAAGTATTGAATTTGTTAAAAATGCTAAAGTACAGTAGTCCGTTTGTAGTACAGTAGTGGAATTGCAATTCTAGAAATAGTACAGTGGTGAAAATATCCTTTTATCCCAACATAATTTATGTCTTTGTCAGGTTCTCTCTCTCTCTCATTTATTAAACTATACATGTAGCGTTGAAGTGGACACGAGAAATAAAGCTCTACAACTTATTACTCCCTCCGTATCAAATTAAATTTCTTGTTTTGACTTTGAACACTGTTCATTCTAAGCGATTGACTACTAATTTACACCTAATCTATAAGACCAAATATAGTCATGAGTGATCTTGTTGAATTCGTATTTGTTAGTACTTTAATACAGTGAAATTTTCATAATTAATAATAATATAAAATTAAAGATATAAACGATTAAAAGTGTGCATTGGCAAATGTGTCAAAAGTAAACAGGAAAAGTATTTTGAGACAGAGGGAGTATTATATAGGTCATAGTATCTTCTAGTATAGTGTCTAGCA
This sequence comes from Saposhnikovia divaricata, assembly GCA_036435485.1. Classification (NCBI taxonomy): domain Eukaryota; kingdom Viridiplantae; phylum Streptophyta; class Magnoliopsida; order Apiales; family Apiaceae; genus Saposhnikovia; species Saposhnikovia divaricata. Next base: position 8,246,177 of record CM071601.1, on the reverse strand, counting down.
GCTGCCTACTAGGTTTAGCTTTTTAGAGTACAGAGGAGCTGTAGAGTGTACTACTAGTACACAGCTTTAGACTTGTAAATTATTTTTTTATTTTTATTATTATTAGGTTCTGTATTATATTTTATAAGTATGACTAACTTTAATATACCACAAAATCTAATTTTAAAATTTATAAATTCTAGTGATTACTTTCATAAAAAAAATAATGTGCTATTTGTATTTATTTTTGGAAAGAAATTGCGAAATAGAGTAGATTAGTCGAAGAAAAAAAAATTGTCCCGTGCATTGCACAAAAAATAGGAAAAAAAATATAGTAATGCTATACATTTTTTTAAATACAATTTAAAATAGATAAACAAATTCAATAAAATACATTCAATGACAAAAAAAGAAACCTACCCAATTATAATACCACTCAAACTACGCACACGCAGGAGTCGAACCCTGACCTCCTTCAAAGGAGGCCAGTAGCTCAACCACTACACCAACATGACAAAACATTTATAAATTTAGTAGTATTTTTTTATATAGTTTGAAACAGAAATTAAAAATTAAATCTTATTGAAAAAAGTAATATATGTAAGCTTATAATATTTAAAATCTTAAAAAAATGTCATTATACTCAAAAAAATAAAAAATCTTAAAAAATAATTAAATCTAAGAACAACATAATTTTTTAAAAAGGGTATTAAAATAATTTATATAGTAAAGGAGGATATAGGTGATGTGGCACCCCTAATATTGTCTCAATCTAAATAAATTTCTAATTTTGTAAAATTTTTGAATTTTTAATATTAAAAAAATAATATATTAAAAGTAGAATAGGTATTCAAGAATCACTACAAGAAAAACGGGATTTTCCTACCGTCAAATCGGTAGGAAAAGGCCCAAAATCGGTAGAAAATGTGGCATTTCCTACCGTCCTCCTCCGGTAGGAAATGTTTAAGTGGGAAATGACTTTGGCAGGAAATGATACTGACCTGGTCAACGTGGGGCCCACATATTGACGTGGTGTGCCACATGGCATGGACCCACATGCCAACTTGGACGATGACGTGGCAACACGTCATATGACACGTGGGCAGGCCCGCACACGTCACTAGCCACGTCAGCTACAGACATGGAAATTGTGGAAACTAAACAGTTATTTCCTACCGTCTCCTTTTGCACCCATCGGTAGGAATTGTTTGAGGAGAATTGTGAGATAGCATTTCCTACCACTCATTTCCTACCATCTTTTTTTGAAGGTGGTAAGAAATGTTTGTTTTTAGTTTACCTTGTTCCGCAAATAGTACCAATCGTACAAACCAAAAAACCAACGAATAATTCAAATATACTTAAACATCCACAAACCAATTCACTCGCAAAATCAAACCATTCATTATTACATACTTAAACATCCACCTCATCACACCAATAAACATTTCCACCTTATCACACCAATAAACATTTCCACCTTATCACACCAATAATTCAAATATACCACAAACCAAAAGGATCCGAAGATCATCACAACGCAAAATATCCAACCATAATTAAGCAAGTTCTACACAAACCATAATTAAAACCAAACCAAACAAACCATAATCAACCAAGTACTAAATTACCACAAACCATACGGTTAATCCATTTCAGAGGCATGAGCATCCTAGCCACTAGCCACGCTATCTCCATCTTCACCAATGTCTTCTTCGACAATTTCTTCACTGCCATTTGCCATTGCAGTCAGCATCGTTGTCTTTTCACCACCATTACAGTCAACATCGTTGTCTTGATCACTTTCATCCGTGTAGTCGGAATCATCCAAAGTAGCCTCGCTACCTCCCTCCTCAGCAACAGCCTACAATTGAAGTAAAAAGAGTTAATAGAGTTGCATGACAGTCCATGAATAAATGAATGCTAAAACTGGAAAAATGTTTATAAAATGAAACTACCGTTTTATATTTTTCGAACATGTTAGTAACAATTTCCTTCACAACATGCACAACTTCCTAGGAAATTAATTGCGAGAACTGACTTCTAGCAGCTGGATCGCCAAGACTCAAAGCCGCCTCAGTTAGGCTCTGAATTTGCTCGTCATTGAGATCTCTCTGGTAAGATTCTGGATTGGTTTTCAAATAATCCAGCACCCCGGAGACCACCTTCATAAAAGTGTCATTCGGCATCTTATGCCCAGCAGCAGAGCTAGAGGAGCCTTCGAGCGATCATCATGGATTTTTCGCAATACGCTTCTGGTGGTTGTTTGCCAAGTCTGCCAAGAGTTTTCGAGCCGGAACACGGGGATAACCAATCAGCTTACCCTTTTTTGGCTTGCTCAGCCCTGGTGCCGTGGCCTACAGCCACCAGTCAAAGGGCTCCAAACTCTCATCAAGTTGGGTCTGATCAACCCCTTTATCATTCAAGATCGACGCATACTGAGTCTGAAACATATCACACCATGTTATATGTTATTATATACAACATGCTCTAAGACATATGGATGATGTTCTTAAATTAAAAGTGCAAATATATTTATAATCGACATTCTTACAGCGATTTCCATGGCAGCAGCAGTGGTGTACTGTTTCGGGTTTTCGTTCTCGTCAAGTTCTGTACCAACTCGAGTATGAGTTCGGTTCCAAAGTTGAAGACGCGTTGGCATCTTTCCAGCTTTCTCCACCTTCATTATCTGCAAAAAAAAATTAATCAAAAGTAGATTAGTGGTCGAAGATTGACAAAACATAAAAATCAAATACAAGTTAAACGATCAAAAGAATTATGATAAATTAATTAAAGGACCACCTCAACAACTTCTTGGAAAGGTCTTGAACCTGAGCTATGCAAATTGGTCACTTTATTCCTGTTATCAATCCCCACTTTCGATCTTTCTTGATGCTCTTCTGATCTCCAAAACTCTATCAATCCTTTCCAAAATTCAATATCATAGTAGGATGGACAGAGCTCCAAGAAAGACTTTCCGGTTGTCCTTGCCTTCTCATGAACTCTCACTTTTTCTTCATACAATGTCCGCTTGCAAACTGCCTATATGTATTTGATTACAATAGCTTTGGATTGTGACCGGCTTTGACCCTTCAAGTGCTTAAAATACAACAGCAATAAACATAATTATGCGTCAAATAATGATTCAAGTTTACCATAAAGAGTCATCACGGGAAAATACGTAAAATAATTAAGTTTGTGTATATGACATACCTTAAAGTTTTCCCAAAGCTTTTCTCGGAAATCAGGATGCTTGTCCTCTAAATCTGTCCAAGTGTAGGACCCCACTGGCCAAAATGCACGTATGGCACCCAAAATTATCTTCTTCGCACAATTATTCTTTATACTACATATGTATTATAATTAAGCACAATCATTAGTATCATGATTGACAGACTCGAACAAAGGTAAACCCGATGTTATAATAATATACAGGACACCAGAAAGGTACCATTAAAATGTTTGCTTGGCCTTTCAATTTTCGATTTTACATGTCATAATAACAAAGGTAGTTGGAAAGATTACCAGTTAATAACATTGACACAGTACACACCATGTTATTTGTAAATAATATTGGGACTCAATTTGATACTTATACACATTATTTTGTTTTCAAGCAAGTTTATGTTCTTTATGGATTTGTTCAACTTAAGGTTCATGTTCATGGGATAGACATGCTACGTACCCGAAGGTCTTATGGAATAGCATACTTTTTATCGGATGTCTCCGAAGGGACTATGGAATAGCATAATTAGAAGTTCAGACCCACGTCACAAGCCTCACCCTCTGGGTCAGGCAACATTGCTCTTATTTATGCTCTAAATATCTTCTTTACTCGCGTTCAATTTCACTTCATATATGATCTCATATTTAGCACTTTCACTTGAGCTCCATATTAAAATATAAAAGCACTAACTTTTCCCTTTTTCAGTTTAGTTGGCTTTTTGAGAGAGAATAGGTACTGGAAAATGTGATTGTTATAATTTGTAATCATACATTATTTGAAGATAAAAGTGAATAAGTGAGCTTCTGTGGAGACATGTGTTTTTGATAAACAGTATTATCCTTCATTTTTTAATCTTCTTTATTTCTTTAATGGCCCTTTTTGTCATTACGCAGCATTTGGAGCGACCCAATTTAGATTGGAACAAAAAATTATATTATGATATTGTACTTATTTTCAGTAATGTTGTAGTACTACGATTGCACCTCCAGCCTTTCTCTTCTCCTCCGGCTCCAGCTACATAATTTTAAATATTGAAAACAAAATACAATACAAGAAGAAGTTTGCATTTATAAATATAGATTACAAGGAGAGAGAGATGTTTAGTTACACATAGACTACATATCAACAACATAAGTGATAAAAAGAAAGATGTTAGTTACAGATAGACTACATAGCAGCAACATAAGTGATAAAAAGAAATATGGTCCACATGATGATCAAGCTAATGAAGTATTGAAGTAATTACCAAGCGTGAACCACATAAGCAACTTCCATTTTATAGGTATTGTTTATCATAACGTGGGTAATGGGTTTATGTATTCCCATTAATTTTATTTTTGGTCACCCCTCTAAGTTGATCACAAAAAAATTAACAATCCATCAAAGGCCCTGCTAGGGGCATCTTCACAAAAAAAGTCTTATAATTCTACCCTCTATCCATTCATAAAAAAATTAACAAAAAAAAATTAAAATGAGAATAGTGAGAACACACATATTCGCTACATTTCAAGCTATTTTAAAGGGCCCCGCTAGGGGTATCTTCAAACAAAATTCTTATAATTCTACCCTCTATCCATTCATAAAAAAAATTAACAAAAAAATTAAAAATTGCTTGAAATGTGGGCTCCTTGTTCTCCAACATTTACGTATTATATTAACTATGAGGTCTCATAGTTAATAGAATATGTTCTTGATATTATATGAGGTTTAATGTTTTGGAGGCATTGGGGTGAAGGGATTATCATTTCCGTATTTGAATAATGGAGACAATTTATTATTGTTTTCAATTAGAGAACAATATTTGTAAAAATATTTATTACTTTTATTGCAGATTTTGATGGATTAAATAAATTTTCAACATTGTTAAAATAGAATTGTATGCTACTTTTTTATATAAATTTAGCATATCACTATTTTATTAAATACTTATATAACTGTATATAATATCTTTCTAAGAATAGATTATTTATATAATTGCATACAATATCTTTTAAAGAAATCAATCAAATTTGTTAAATTTTTGGTATTGTCAATTTAAATTAAATAAATATTTTAAGAAATCAATCAAATTTGTTAAATTTTGGGTATTATCATTTTAAATTAAGTGCATCTCCAATGACCTTTCCTATCCTTGTCCCCTTAAATAATGATTATTAAAAATGTAGGGGTTCAAAAAACTGTTTTACTCCAATGATATTCCCTATATTGGTACCATATTTTAAAAGTACCCAAAAAAAAACAACGGCTGGAGGGAGATTGTAGCAGCGGGAGATGACCTCACAATATAGGGGTGTGCACTCTCGTTCCTCATATGTAGGGTCCTACTTTTTCTCCCCTAAAATGTATTGGGAAGGGACCAAACCATTGGAGTGTATTTTTTTAGAGGAAAACCCTAAATGTGTCGAGCTGTCTCATATATAGGTAAGGGTTATGGGCCCTTGGAGATGCTCTAAATAAGATGCCGTGTACGAAGTACGGACAAAATGCTAGTTATTTTTAAGGAGTAGTGGTGTGGAGTATTGGAATATTTTAAGTAGGGAGGGTGGAGTATTGAATATTGAGTATTATTGTATTTGTAATGATTAGTGGCTATTGAATATTATTTTTAAATAGTAGTGGATATTGTACATTCATAGAGTCACTCTATTTATATTTAATATTAAAAAATATTATATAAAAAAATTTAAGGTCCGAATTCTTCCAATAACATATTAAAATTAATATTTACAATATCATATTGCACTATAAATAAACTATAAAACATTAAAAGTAATATATAGTTCGGGAGTCGTAAGCCAGTTATTTTAATATGTTAATACATGAATGTTTTTGCCAAATATTAAATGATTCACGAGTCTATAAATAAATTATAAAATTTATATTCGCTTGACTTTTGTACTCGTACTTTTAAATGTTTTGATTACATAGTTAAAATTAATTTTAAAAAAATTCAAAAACAATAATTTTAAGTATATGACATATACATTATAATTAAATTATAAAAAATTAAAAATAATATATGGTTCAGTAAGGAAAATGCTAGATACCCTAAATTGATACCCAAAAAATTTCTCAAATGCCAAGTGTAGCAATTCAATTGATTGTAATAATAGTGGACCCCCTACATGTATTCACACCAACCACCCAATCAAAAATTTCCATTTTTCCATGTAAACATTGCCACATCATTTGGGACTAATATTTGGGTGCCAATTTGGGGTACCTAGCATTACTCTTACTAGCATATAACCCGTGCAATGCACATGTTTCTTGTATTATGTTATAGATTTTATTTAATATTACAATTATGTTTTTATATAATCATTATTTTAATAATTTTTTAATTTTAATTTGACATAATTTAATATACTCATGTTTACGGATTATACTAATGTTTTCTTATTATAAACATCGTATACGATTTTTAATATATTTGATTAATAATTGAAAAATATGATGTGATATTTTCAGGTATATATTAATGATTGTAAGATTTGTTTTCAATTAAAAAGGTAACGTGTTTTAATTCGAAAGGAAATGTTAATGATATGTTTTTAGGTATTTATAAAAGGAAATATCTTCAACTAAAATTAAATGTGAAAAAGGTAATCGACTAATACCTTTAATTTTATTCTGTTAATGTGAAAAGGACAATCGACTAATTACCATTAATTATATTATGTTATTATTTTCGGGTACATATTAATGATTGTAAGATTTGTTTTAAATTAAAATGGTAACATGTTTTAATTCGAAAGGAAATATTAATGATTGATTGATGTTTGAAAATTATGGTGTGATATTTTTCGTGTATATATTAATGATTGTAGACTTATTTTAAATTAAAATGATAACGTGTTTTAATTCGAAAGGAAATATTAATGATTGACTAATGTTTTTAAGTATTTATAAAAGCTAATATCTTCAACTCTAATTATCAATAATTTTATTATGTTAATGTGAAAAAGGCGGTCGATTAAGTACCATTAATTTAGTAATGTTAATAAACTAATTACCAATATTTATATTATGTTATTATTTATTTTAGGTATTATATTTTTCTTGAAAATTATGGTGTGATATTTTTAAAAGTAAATGTGAAAAAGTCAATCGACTAATTACCATTAATTATATTATGTTATTATTTCTTTTAGGTGATTTTTTTTTATAATGAAGGGTGAATTAGTAAATTCACGAAGTACCAAAAAATAGATATAAAAAAACATGTACCAAAACTTCTAATAATGTTTCTGTTTTTATATAATAGTATAGATTTTAATATCTTAATAGATGAATGTTTTTGCCAAATATGAGTTAGTATTTTAATATGTTAATACTTTTGGCAAATATGAAATGATTCCACCCTGACCCAGCACGGTTCGCGAGTTCCTATGCGCTATGCCCACAAATGGGACTACTTTTGAGAACTACTGAAAGAGAGTGGAGATTGAGCATAGATACAGAGCATACCACGCCCCTAGGCCGCATCCCATCCATCACTTTCTATATGACTACTCAAGTACACATACTTGCTTTAGTTTCTTTAAGAGTACCCATACTTGCTTTTTCAAAGAGCCCCCATCTATTATCCAAAGTATGCATAAATCTAATTTTATCTTTTCTTATTATTTTTCTGATTTTTTTATTTAGACATTTTGTTCGACTAAAATCTTTACTTTGCGCTCATTTAATAAGTTTTTTTTATTAACAAATTCCTTTTTTAAATATAAATATAATTTAAAATAATATTTTTTTTTTGCTTCATTGGGGTTAGAGCCACATTAACGATAATTGTGAATTGGACTTTGGAGTAGGGAAGTAGGTACGTGTAGTCTGGATAAAATGTGTAGCATGGAGAAAAAGAAGATAGACACGAAGGGGTGGTAATTATCAAAATTGCACTCCCACATCTGGATAAAATGTGTAGCATGGAGAAAAAGAAGATAGACACGAAGGGGTGGTAATTATCAAAATTGCACTCCCACATGTAAGTTACCCTCCACATAATTTTTATCATAATGGAGTATTTTATAAGAATATTTACAAAAATAACTGTCTTTTTGAAATTCAAAAATTTCGAAAATACTAGATGAAGTTAGAGCTTAAAAATGTTGCAAATATGGTTTGGTCGCATATATGTTCGCACTGTATTTTTTAAAAAACGTTTTGCAATTTGGATATTTTTGAAAAAAGTCCTATTTTATAATTTTATTTTATTATTCATAATTTTAATATTTACTTTTTAATTATTAAGAAAATAAATTATAGATATAATAAAATATAATAATACGTATTCAATAGTTTTCTAAATGATTATTTTTTTCTTGTATATAATTAAAAATAGATAGATAATTTTTTAAATTTAACATGTTGTAACTACACCATTCTCATTCTCTTCTCAAGCTTAAATATTTATCCCGTTCATTTCTATACCTATATTTCAGAAATATTAAAGTTTTAATACAGTAATAATTCAAAAATACTAAAGTTTTAATAAAAAAAAACACTCTTAGACCTACATTTCAAAAATACTAAAATTTTAATAATAAAAAACAGTGTTACCCCAACTAATCTTCTTTCTAATTAAAGAAGATTAATAATTTTTAATTATTAATTATTATTAATTATGATGACTAAACCAAGCCCACAGCCTAGTTCGATGTTTTTTTAAAGCCCAACTAAGCCCAGAGTCTAGAGTCTAGTTCGATGCTTTTTTAAGACTGGTTTTCTAAATTTCTAAACAGTGCCGGCGGCAAATGGCAAATTATAGTAGTTCAAAATTACATTCAAAAATACAGAATTAAAGATTAGCATTACATTACAACACCGTTACAACAAGTGCAACAACTAAACAACTATTACAAATATTACAAGTTACAAATTTATAGAACATGAACTGCAACAACTAAACAACTATTACAAATATTACAAATATTACAAGTTACAAATTTATAGAAGATGTTGATGTATTGTTAATACATAGTTTGTTAATTCTATTTTCTTATTTCATCCTAAAAACAAATCAGCACTGCCCAGATTATTCCCATGCCCCACTTCAAAACCCAAGCTTTGGTAGCATTTATCAATTTTGGGTATCAAACACACCAGTACTCGATATGCATATATGCTGTTTGAAGTGGCAATCCACTAAAATTTGCGACTTGCCATTGTTTTTTTCTTTTTCTTCTTGCTAACAAACAAATATTATTTGGATCTCAAAATTATTTTGGTAATTTTTGTCTCATTTTTTTCTTAATACATGAATATGGATTAATAACAAATTTACAGTGAAAAAAATTTGAAATTTTTGAATATCAAAGATATGAATTTTTTGAAAATGAAAGTAAATAATCAATTTATATTAATTAAGCCAAGAGCAATTATAATATATATTTAATACTAATACGAAATTAAAGATATTAATGATGAATTGTGTGTTGACAAACGTGTTCACTCAAAATAGGAAAAACATTAATAAAGGGAGAGAGTAGTTTTTAATATATTAATTAATGATATTAGTGGAAAAATTTATACTATATTATTGTAAGCAAAATATTAACCCAACTACAAAATTTTAATCAAAAACATTAATTTATTTATTATACTCCGTAAATGAATTAACAAAAATATTAATAAACAATATTTATTAGTAAATATTTATTAAATATTTAACATTTATAAAAATATTTATTAATATTTAACGTTTTTTATTCATTTCTCTAGCAAATATGGATTGGATATGCATGTGCCTAGAGTGTAGAGTGACTCTATAACTAGACAAGTCTATAACTAGACTGTAGACTCTATGACTGTACAATGTCACAATAGAGTGATATACACACCAGTGACACTTAGTAATTGCCTAATTGGTGCGAGAGACTGAAGTGAGTTTGTGAGAGAGAGAAAGAGAGAGGAAAGTGATTGAGAGAGAGAGAGAGATTGCATGAAGCGTGTTGGGGTGGCAGGCGTATTTTGCTCCATATCCATACTATCATATCCAATATCCATAATATCATATCCATATCTGTTTCCTGACTTGACTTGTTAGTTGTCAGTACTAGTGTTTTAATTCGGCTATGACAACTCACGGTGAGATATCGAGGAGAAATACCCTACCACAAATTTCTCCCCTCCCATAATGCACTCTCTCGTCTCTCTCTCAATCAGTTTCCTCTCTCTTTCTCTCTCTCGCTAACTTGTACTGGACCGTATGAATTTTGATTTTTTTTGCACATTTTTCAAGTGGGGTATTTAAAATTATTATTTTTTAAATTTTCTTTTTGTAAATTAAAATATTTATTGTGTATTTTAATTCAAAAAACCAAAATCTTTACTTGAAAATGTGTGTAAAAAGTGAAACATCATATAATAAAAAATACAGGAATACTCTCTATCTCTCCACCATTATTAATGAATGCAGAGCCACTTTGTAGGAAACAGATTTGCATGAGAGAGTTCAGAATTTGATTCAAAGAAAGAGTTGCATATGAAAGGCTAAAGAGGAGGCGATTCTTCATCTAACAAAGAACTGCCTGCAAGTCCGCAAAATATGAGGAGGTCGGAAAGATTTGTAAAAAGGGCTTCCGTGTCCCTGGTAAGCAATAGGAAGTCTGAGAGAATTAGTAAAGAACCGACACCGAGTCCTTTGAGGAGGTCTGATAGAGGTAAGCAACAGATTGGGTCTGATAGAGGTAAGAAACAGATTTCATCAGGTTCTTTAGGATCAAAGAAGTCCGAGAAGGTGTCTGTTGCGGTAGATTTGGATCAGATGAAGACTAAAAGAGAGAAGAGTTTGAGTGAGTTGACGTTGGGAGAAAATAATAAATGCGAGGATATGAATCCTGGTTGTGGGAAAAGGCAAGCTTGTGATGGTCGTACGTTATTTAAGAGACAATCGGACATAAAAGCTGCTGCAGGTACCTCAGTTTCTCTATGCTCTCTTCCCATAATATTTTGTCATTTTTTGATGTTGGGTTCTTAATGGAAGCAAAATTTGAAGTTGAGCTAAACACTGTTATGATAACAATTGTATTTGTGAATAGGTTGCCCTAGGTATATTGAAAAAATTTATATGTATTAATATTATTCTACTAGTGATAAAGAAGCAATCAAATGTTGTACGAAAAGAATGTACAATTTTTTAAATAGATTTGTTTAATTCCTTGGTGATCTCAGATATGAATGGCATTAGCCCCTCTGAAAGGGATGGCATTGTTGAAGTGACTTCACCAAATGCAGGGAAGCTGGGTGTTGACTGCTCTAGAGAAGAGCAGGGGCAAACTCTTGAAGTGGAAGGTTCTAAATTGATAAGAAAATCCCATGATGATGGTATTGCTGTTGAACGTGGTGATAATACCAAACTGTCAAAAAGAAAAATAGATTTGGTTGTGGATCTCAATTCTTCTGCAATAGATGGTAGAAGAGATGACTGCACCTCTAGTTCAGATAATCTTCATTCATCTGCTGGGTTCAAAATTCATTGTGTCTTTAAAAGATGTGCCGCGTGCTCCAAGAGGCAAAGGTACTTTAGTACATATGTGAAATCTTTTTTCCTTTTTGCATGTCAGATTTCTTATCCACAGAATTGCTGAACTCTACTCTATGCTATCTAAATACAAACTTCTCTGGGCTTGTGTTTGGTTTGCTAATTGTGAGAGTGAAATACCCTCGTTAATCATTTTTTTCCTTTAAGTAGTAGAGCATTTGGTCTTTTTGGACCTCTAAATGTCTGACTGAGCAACCTCTACTATTTATTATGGGTTCTGTATTTTGTACAGCTATACCATGAGATTGTGCACTAAATTATGAGTTAACTGGAAACACAATAGTACCAGAAGTTAAAACCTAACAGTATGCATCTATAACTTCCATTCGTACCTAAAATGCCCCCTTCATCAATTTTTTCACCAAAAATGACTGTTACATTTGAAATGAATGGTATATTGGACATTTCCATTTCTAAATGAGAAAAGACCCACCTTCTTACCCTCGGCAGCGACTTAAAATAAAAAATAATTCCCATCTTCTTGCCAGTGGAACAAAGCAAAATTTTTAGAAGTAGTGGATTAGTTGATACCGAGACAAAACATTGTGATCTTAGGGAATTAATGGCTGGAAAAATAGGGGTCTATATGTTTGCCGAATATAATTGAGAAGTGAGTTTTAAATGGCAAAATAGGGAGGTGAACGGAAATGATGTTCCAAAGTAATAGCGGGAAAACAGAGCATAGTTACAGGTATATATTTATGCGGAGAGAGATAACGTCTACCTTTAACGGAAGGGGCACATTGAATGCAAACTGTTAGTTTTAAACTTCTGGGAGTAAACTGTGCTAGTGAAGGCCCTGGGTAGCAAATAGCTCTATTTTTTTGTTACTTCCATTAATTGTAGTATATTGCAACATGTAATTCCTTTGTCTCTTCTTTTTTCCTAATCTAGCTGTTATTACCCGCTGATTTTAGGCATGTTCGATGTAATTTCCACACAATCGATTTGTTTTATTAATATTTCCTCATTCACTGGATAATCATCCAAGGAATCAAGTTTGACTGGTTGTCTTGATATGCTAGTGATAGTTGGAACTACTATTCACCATACTCTTCCCTCCATTTTTTGATGTTGATACAAGAATTTTGGGGACTTATTTGAGACCCATAATCGTGAAAAATGATACTTATTTGAAAGCCTTGTTATGCAGTAAAATCCTTATTTATACTTTGCCAATTTATATTTAACTTGGCTTAATAGAAGATCTCATTTCCCATCTTTGATCATATTCTTCGTCCATACTAGGTTTTGTGATGGAAGAGAATGCAAAATAAGCTGCAATGTATCTTGTTCAAATCATTCCACAGATGATGCCCCAGCCGGAGTTTGGCACTGTTCCCAATGTTTGAACAATAAAATGCAGGCTGATGCTTGTTCATTGCCCGGAAGTGTAGAGGCAATTTGGGATGCTAGAGAAGCTGAAGTCTCAGATGCTGAAGGTTGGAAAATTACTGCATTGATATTGAAGTCCTAAAAGTAGAATTATTACTTTAATTTTATACATATTCTACATATATTGTATAACCGGGTTGTGCATTGAACATTAGTTGTAGCATGATGATTTGCTTGATAGTTTTTCCCTTCTGTAAGTTGCACATAGGATTATTTCTGAATGACTTGATCTAGGATTGCAAAAGGACAAGCAGTATTTTGTCAAATATAGAGGTCTTGCTCACATTCACAACCAGTTTGTAATCAGCTTGAAGTTTCAGTTTTGCAAGTATTTGGTGCTGAAAAAGTTTCACATGTTAAGCAACCACAATTAGAAATTTCTACAATTTCACTTTCAGGTCGCAGTTCCACCGATTTACCTCTAGCTAGTGGATCTGCTCCTAGATCAACTAATGAAAGGGATACTTCTCCTCAAAATAGATCTGAGAATACAATACAACTTTCCGCTCAGGCTTTTTCACTAGCTGGTCAAATTGCGGAAGAGATTCATCCAGTGGACGATCGAGCAAGGCATCTTGCGGACGAGCAAAATGAGATTTCGCAACAATCGGTTGAGCACCCAACAGAGCTCCCTAATCAAAGAATTCCACTTCTTGGGGCAAATGTGGAACTGCATCCCCCTACCTATGTGATAGAAACACCTCTTCAGCAAAACCAGCCTGATATGCCATCTTTTAGTACACTTGATCCTCAGCTACTCAATTTGGGTACATATTTTTTGAACTCTGAGGCTGTGCCACAAGTCAATGAGAGTACAATAGAGCTTCCCAGACAAGCTGTGCTTTCTACCAGAGTAAATATGTCTGTTCAGGGATTTAGTGACCTTCCACTGTGTGCTGAACACCAGGTCCCTTCACCAATTCCAAAGGTGACTTCATATAGTGACCCACTACAGAATCAACTGGAAGGAATTCGTAAGGAAACTGAACAAGTTATAAGGCTTCATGAAGAAGCGGTCGGTGCTCACCTAGAAATTTTCTATGTAGTTTTATCATGTGTTATCGTATTTATTGTTTGCTTTATAGTCACTTATAGTACTTTCCTTGAGCAGAATATGAGACTGAAATTCGAGTTTGAAGAATGTGTAGCTCAACTTCGTAGGAACTATGAAGCTATATGTAAGGATGCTGAGGCTGCATTCCTATGGAAGAAGAAAGAACTTGATAAAAATCATAACAAAGTCCTCGTGAATAAAATTCTGGCTGATGCCTTTAGGTCCAAGTGCACGGGAATGCAAGGTACGTAATTATTGTATATGATACTTGGAATTGTGCTGCTTTTTTTTTTTTTTATTTAAATATAGCCATTTGTTCTGGTTTATTACTTTCATAAGAAGTAATATCTCAGAACACTGTTTGGTCCACAATCAACTTAATATGTTATACAGCCTCAACTACTTCATGATCATAGAATTACTCATGTCTTTTTCTGCATTTGCATATCAATTGAATACTGGGGAATGCTTCTAAATTTATTAAATCATCTCCTGCAGTGATCGTGATGTAATTAAGATTAGTACCTAATTAAGATTTTCGTATGTAATTGAGTGAAGAACTGTTTGAGTCTTGTGCTTCAACTCTCTCTGTTTCTCTCGAGTCGATATAGTCGGATATAGTCGTAAATCGTGTGTATCAGTGAATCTCACTTCTCAGTCTGTATCTCACTTCTCTCGTCAATTATTGGATTCCAATTTTACAATAATATTTAGACTTTAGTTAATAACTCAGTACACTTTAGTTGGACCTGGGCCAGCTAAATTTATGTTTATGTTCATAATATCCTAATGGGCTTACTAAACAAAAGCCCAAAAGCTTATATACCGATAGTCTGATAATAAGTGATCTCTTTTTTCGAACGAACTGTTGGTTCGTTTCTTTCGTCTAGTTCGCGAACAAACTCGTGTTCGGTTCGAGAAGTTTCGAACTCGAGCTCGAACAACAAAAAAATGTTCGATTTCCTTAACGAACAATGTCCGGTTTGTTAACTTTTTGTCCGTGTTCGGTAATTGTTCGTCCAAGTTGGTCCGAGTTCGGTTCGTGCCTACTCACAGACAAGCAACTCCGAACCTTTTTTCTAATTAGGCTTCACTTGTTTTTCAAGCTCGTGATAAATGGTTTTAGAATGGAACAGTTCATGTCTCCCAACCCTGTGCTCGTAGAACAGTTCTCACAGTGATGAGTAATCTTCTGCCTAATGACCCTAATCTGCTATGGGCCTCATTGCTATGAAGGAATTTCAGATGATTGTAGAGGTTTTCCCTTTTCAGTTTCAGATGGCCTTTTTTATTAGTCTTTGTCTTCGTAAATTCTTTTGTTTAATCACCAAAATCTCACACATGACACATGTTTCTCCCACAGATAGGGAAGAAATAAAGATTTAAACTTGGAGAGATGTTATAAATATCGAGATGCAATCATGACACAACTTCTGTGTGTACCAAATCTACCATGTAGGAAAGTTGATTTATCCAGAGACCCAAAATCATTGTATTTACTTGTGTCTTTAGGACGTAAGATACACAATACATGATTTTTTAGACAGACTTGGGATGTTTATGACTGGGTTCTTAAAGTAACATGTGCTTCTTGCAGCCTCTTGAAGCAGTGAGCACTGAATTGTATTGCTCACTGAGATATATTTGGAGAAGAAACCAAAAAAACTTAGCATAGTAGTGATATCCAGTTTATTCTGTGGATTCTGTGGATGTATGTATCACATTACATGTTAAAATTATTGGGTAAGGTCTAGCTATATAATATTTTAGTAGCATGTTCTTGATCTTCCTCTATTTTGCTAGAACTTTGTTGTCAAAAATGGATACTAGGATTGAAGATTCTCGTATATTGGTCATGCACCGTGGAATATATGTATATTATTGGGTAAGGTCTAGCTATATAATATTTTAGTAGCATGTTCTTGATCTTCCTCTATTTTGCTAGAACTTTGTCGTCAAAAATGGATACTAGGATTGAAGATTCTCGTATATTGGTCATGCACCGTGGAATATATGTATATATAATGCTATTTGCCACTTTTCCTGCAGATGTGCATCCTGGTCTTGTGCAACACCTAAATCAGTTACCTTCGCATAATGCACCTAGGCCATCCCCCGTCACTGTTGCATCTTCAGGTAGCCAACCTGCAGCCACACAGCTGCATACAACTCTGCTGACGCAGCCTGAGCCTGGTAATAACCTCGTCCCTGTTTCATCTTCAGCTGGCCAACAGGCTACCTACCAGCAGAACACTGAGCCACTGTTGCAGCCTTCACCGATGATTTCCCCCATCTTATCATCTTCTGGTGCTCACTCTGCTTCCAGTCACCGTGTGATGCCAAGTCATCTGACCCCAACTAGTCTGCCAGCATCTTCATCTTATGCTCCACCATGCTCAGCAGCCCCAAATATGCCACTAAACTACTCCAGTGCTGTCTATAATAAATCATCACCCCAGTCTAATGCAGCAAAAGATATGTTACTACCTGGATACTCCTACAAGTGAATCAGTGTCTACTCAGGAATTGGTCAAGCCAGAGACCTGAAGAACCTCTGCCAGATTTGGGTTCAACATTTGATTCAGTAGATTTTTCTGTATTTGAAACTGGGCCTAGCTTGCCACCTAGCTCAGATGCTCCAGATGAAACAACTAATTTAGTTTGTTCATCAGATGAAGATTAATTTTGATATTTTTATAGATCTTCAATTAGTCTAGCATAGGCTCAGCTCAATCTTCATCATCACAGATATAAGTGATGTTTGTTGAATGTTGTATCGAATGTTCGAAACATATGCTGCCGTATAGAACTGTTTTGCCTTGCTGAATTATGTAGTACTACTAAGTACTGTAACAATTTTCTCCCCATCTACCGAAAACTTCTCGGATGAGATACACAACACATCATTTCATTAGCTTCAAAGTTTATCTGAACTTGTACTTTGCTTCTATTTGAAGTTAGGCAAACCGGAGCTATCATTGTATAAATGGGGCTGAGGCAAAACTTTAAATAAAGGCAAATGGAGAGTTACAGTTGATCATTCGTTTTCAAAGGGCTTGTCAGTTTGTTATCTCAGTCTAAGTATAAAATGCCAAGTTGGCTCCTCGATTGTTTTCCCGTCTTGCGGTTTGATGGAGCATAGTTAAATGATGATGATGGAGCATAGTTAAATGATGACGATAAGGAAAATAATAATAATCTATAATAATCTATACTAGAATATAACCAGAGCCATGCGCACGGAGTGATCTTTTATATTTATGTTTTTCTTATATATATTTAAATTAATATAAATAATATAATCCGTGTGATGCATGACGTGCAATTTAATATTTTATATTTTTCTTATATATATTTAGATTTTAAATTAATAATTATAGAAAATTTTAATAAAATGATAACATGTTTCACTAAAATAAAATAGAAATTAATAATATATTTTTTGATTTTTTAAAATTAATAATATAAATGTTTAGTTTTAATATGTTGTTAGCTAAATTCGAACTTTATTATAATCTTAACATAGAATTAATTATTTACATTTTTTATAATCTAATAATAATTATGGGCTTACAAATTAAAGACAATTATATTTAATGTTTATTCTATATTTGGATTAATTAAGTGGTCTTAAATAAAGAGTCCAATAACATCTTATTCGGTATGGGCTTTGTAATGTGTAATACCCAATAGTAATCTAATTAGGGTTAATGGGGGTCTAATTAGAGTACTATATAAAGAACATAATAGGGTCTTGGTCCCCAAGGCTAATTCACAACCTCTACTCCTCTATTCCCATCAGTCAGAGAGAGATACGGTTAGAGGCGAATCAAGTCTGTGGAAGATCAAGTCCCATAATCCGTATTCATATCTACAGTCATGGAATCAGGTACGCTTTCATACTACAGTTTTATCGTGTAACCTTGATAATATCACATAAGATGATCCGTGGTTATTTATTCAGATCTATCAATTGGAGTGTAAGAAGTTGTGTCATAGTTGGAGATAGTATAGAGATACATAAAAATTCCTTCGGACCGGGCTTTAAAAAGCCCGACTTTCTAACAATCGGGCCGGATCGGACTTTTTAAAATCCGGGTCGGGTTTTTAACATTCCCTCTATTTCTAAGGGAATGTGATTGATCATGAGGCTAGGAAGAATCAACAATATACATGACAAACTCTTCTTTAAAGAAGACTAATTGAGTGGAGAGGATGTGCTTCTCGAAATGGTCATATGCGAGAAGATTTATATGGTTAACGGTTGTCTTAAGTCATAACGCAGATCAAAAATAATATATAATTTTAGATTTAATCTATAAAAAAATCAAATTTTTATCCGAATATCTTAAAAAGCCCGGACTTTTATCCGGGCCGAACCGGGCTTTATCCGGGATTTTTAAAAGCATGGGCTTTTAAACGGGCTTTTCGGGATAGAGGGCTTTATCCGGGCTTTTTAAAAGCATGGGCTTTTAAACGGGCTTTTCGGGATAAAGCCCAAATAGTAAATATAACTTTTTTTTAATATTAATAAAACAATTCCAATATTATAATTTTTTAATTGTATCTTCTTCATATTATAAATTTTCTTTTTTAAAATTCAATTCCAATACAACCTTTTTTAATTATATTCTTTTTAGATTATAATTTTCTTTCTAAATGATATAATCTTGATCGTTAATTTTAAAAATATTAGTTTCGACGGTTGAGATTAGTTTGATAGTACAGTGACCAAAATACAGTGACCAAACCAAAACTAAGGATAAGATTCCTCTTATGCTTATTATATATAAGGATATAATTAATTAATATATTAATTATTTGATTTAATAGAAAATTTTAATTTATTTTAATAATTTTTAAATTTATATATGTTTCATACTTAATTTTATGACATAAATAAATATCTTAAAAATTCAATAGATATTTTTAAAAAATTATTTAGTGTTACCTAAAATAATAGAAGAAAGAATTGTAGAAATAAGTGTGTGAGGACGATGATTCCAATCGGGATATAACTGAAAACACTTATAATTCTATAAAACATGTTGCTTTTTATTTTTAATAAATTACATACTCTCTCCATCCCATTTATATTGGCCATAATTCCTTTTTTGCATGTTCCAAAAGTATTGATTATGTTTCCTTATTGAAACAAATGAAGAGTTAAATATGTTAAGTTTTTATAAATATATGATGTAAGAACCCAAATTTTGGGTAGAATTAAAACTTTTATTTATTTAATGATGTAAGAATGAATAGTGGCTACGGCTACAATGTAATAGTTGATATTTTAAAAGAATGAATGGAATTCGACTTTATTATTTCTATGTCTTGAAGAATGCTAAAGGGTGACAACATAGGTAAGAATGATCTATCTCCTAAGGGAATAAGATATGGCAATTCCAAGCAGGAGAATATTCTCATGTCATCCAGATCGATAACGATTAATCCAGTAGTTCCGTAAAAAGGTTAAGGAACGATCGAAAGAGAATACGGACAATTGTACAACCCTAAGGGAATAAGTAAAGAATAAAGAATGAATAGTGTTTTGGTGGGAGTATAGAATAATATGAGACGACACTATATAGAAGTATTCGGAACGAATTTCCGAGTTCGTATTAGTGATCCAGGGGAAAATAAGTGTATGTAAAAGCTGTCGGATTCTGAAAAACCGCACTTTTATTTTCTCCGAGAGTTCCCTGGACACTGATAGCCTTAAGTATTTAACGAATGGATTTAAGGAATATAAATTGGAAAGTTAGAATGAAAGATGGAGAATGATAGTATTAATATTAAGAGGATTCCCGGTAAACCCTAATTAGAAATCCGTGAAATATTCCTACGAACGATCAATCGAAACGAGCAATAACCGGACATAGAACCAAGCAGAGAAAGCAAGATGCATGCATGTGCAAGTGATAATATCTAGCAACCAAGTGGCTCCAAGTAACTAGCACACTTAGGAAAGGAAGTAGTACTTAGAAATCTAACCATTACTTAGCTCTCCACCATTTAAAACAAGACACATGCTTTGCCAAATACCTCATCCATTACATCACTCTCCACTAACACTACCAAGATGAGATATTACCTACCAAAAGTCACTTTATGCATAATTGAGCAAAACAAATCAAGAAAACAAGCAAACTCTCTCCATTCATTTCTTTCTTCATCCATTCGGCTTTTTGGTTAATTCCAAGACCAAAGATCAACTTCCAACCATCATTTGATCTTGTAATTTTTAAGGTGAGTCCTATATTTCACAAAACTAATCTCCTAAAAATTTCAAGCTCAAATTCCTTTGTTTCCATTTTCAAAAAAATCCAACAAGAGGAGGGTGAATAGTGTTCATATGAACTAACCTTTGATTTTTATGATTCTTTTGATTGATCTAGCTAGCTTAAGGTCACATAAGGATAGATCAAGGCTTGATAAGGCCATATCACTCTCTAAGGAAGGTAACAAGCTCAAAAACCCTTGGTATCATTTTGAGATTTTATGAGTTTTATGGATGATTTAGTGTTAGTATGCCATGTAATGCTTAGATCTACGTTATTAGTTGATTATGGTTGTTATTTGGATTGTGATCCATGACATGGTTGAGATAATATGATGTTAGAATAGTAATGATGTTGTCATTTGTTAGAATGGATGGGGTGTAGTGCTTGAATGATTCACGGTGAGGTGAAAACTTTGGAAAACGCGTAAACATAGCCGTTATAATGCCCGAATTTACAATATCATGTTTTGCGTGCCATTTTTCATATCAAGACGCTACTGTCCAGAAGCCTTTTCTGCCATTATAGGATAGGTTATGTTATAAGCTTCGTTTTGATATAAAGATCATGTGAAACGGAGTTACGGTTTAGGATTTATGACCGATTTACTAAAAGTAGTTCGAATCCGTAAACGAAAGTTCGTAACTGAAATTGAACCCTCGTAAAATATGTAAAGTTATGACGAATCTTGGTAAATAAATACTAGAGGTAAAAAGGAAGGTGTGAAAGAAAACCTTATGTCAAAAGGATCGTTTTTCGATTTATTAAAAATATTCGAATCGAGATTAAACGCGAACGAACCCTTAAAAGACGACTCGTTTATAACTTCGTTAAAACACTTAGAAAACGAGCGATAAAACTCGGAGTATAATATTGGTTCGTAACGATCGACTTTCGGACTTATATGACTTAAGTATATGCCAAGTATAAGTATAGTGACATGTCGTATTAACGAACGAATGTCGGGTCGGATCGATGATAAAAGAAATACACTAAAAGGGGTATAACGAGATAACTCGAGAACGTGTTTCGATTTAAGTATAACTTAACCTTTAAAGTTTTAAGTGATTAATCCTGAATGTCTTGGCTATTTATAGATCACCAAGCTGACCCGGGACCCGCTACCACTACCCCTTACCGTACTCGACTACCAGGCAAGTTTCAATCCCCTTCTTTTAGGCTGTTGTTGTGATTGAATATATATGTATGTTTTCTGTTATAATATGCCCTAGCATGCATGCCTATTTTCAAGTTATATCATTATGCTTGTTCCCTGATTGTTATTGGCTTATAAATTGGATAGCTATCGTATCAATTATAAGCCGGTTATTGTAAGACCCTCAGAGAAGGGTGTATACATCTTATTCATCAAATATAGACCGGGAGTCAATATTTCTTGACATATCGAGATTACCTCGAAAGAAAATATCTAAGTAAATATTTTCCATTATTCGGGCGACGAATATTATTTGAATATTCGTTCGAGATTATTTATTTAACGACCCTTACTTCAAATAATTATTTGAACGTAACTATTCGACGAATAATATTTTATAATATTCATTCAGAGTCGAATTATTTATCGATTATTATTTCGAATATTCTTCTAAAGATGAGACTACTAAATGAATATTATTTGGATATTCATTTAGAATATTATTTTATTAAATAAATATTACTTTTGAATATTCATTTAGGATATTAATTACTTGATGAATATTATTTTAATATTCATCTGAAGCTTGATTTATTTATCGAATATTATCTCGAATATTCCTTTAAGGCTTGGATTACTAAATGAATATTACTTGATATTCATTTAGAATATTATTCATTAAATGAATATTACTTTTTGAATATTCATTTAAATTCCTAATTAATTATGAATATTGTCTTAAATATTCCTTTTAGGTCTTATTAATTAATGAATATGATTTTGAATATTCATTTAAATATTTATTCAATAAATATTCTCCTGATATTTCTTCAGGGATTATTTTGAAAAATACTCTGATTAAAGATATTCTTTCATATTCCTAAATATTCTTTAAATATTTTTAATTCAATAAATATTCTCTGAATATTTATTCCATACTTAGAATAACCTCAATAAGGTATATCTTCTTCGATTATTACGAAAAATATTTCGAAGTCATATTATTATTAATCTTATATCAAGAAAGGTTCTGAGACATCATTCTTCTTTGAGTCTATCTCCCTAATAATAAGGGAACCTTACTTGGAAAATGTTATTTATCTTGTCGACTTCCCGGTCATAAAGTATTCTCTTCACTCGCAACTCGGGTGCTATTGACTTATTAAGTCGTTGTTCACCTTCTCATCTTTCGAGGGGTAAGATTGTTGGAACAAGTTGATATTCGTTACCAAGCAATAGCTTGGAAGTTATTGGTGAATTTTCCTTTCCAACTAGATACGACTACTTTGTAGAGTCTTATCAACAAGTATTATACTTGGGGAAAGGGGGACGAACGTTACATTCAGAATCATGAATTCTATTTGAACTAGGAGTCGTGTAAGAGGCCGAGTAGCGCCGGTCCATCCCCTTTGGCCCAACCGTTGGCCGGGGAGAGCTAGTAAGACGGTAGACAAGTAAAGCCGTCAGTTCTTCCTTCTACCGGTAGTAAATCCAATTTGAGCTGTACAATCTCGACTGATCATCAAGATTGGAACAGCGGGCGCGGTGAATACTCCATCATTAGTTCATCATCCAAACTTATTTATTTCCTGCAACATGATTACTGTTGGCAGAGCTGGAAAAATGTTTATAATTTGAAATGCAATCTTTTCATGCAAGTCCCTCTTTTAATGACAATGAGAATATCTCGCTTACTTTTGATGTAGCAGATATTTCTACAAACCAATACTTTGAGTTACCTGGTAACTTCATCCTTTATATTATACTGGCAATAACTTCATCGATGCATGGCATATGATTTCAAAGGATATTTTGAACTGTCGTATATATGTATCGCTGTTCAGTTATATTATTGTTGGTGGGCTTTCGCTTACCCTTGCTTTGTTCATATTATCACAACAACAGCTAGGACAGATGGCCCGCGTCAGGCGCACTCGGCGCAAGCAGGTTACTGCCGTTCGAGGACTACCCGCTGATGTCCTTTCTGCCATTGCTGAGGTAGCATAGATAGGCAGCTTTTGTTTATCAGTATATTTATATGTAACATTAACGTTAATCAACGGCAAAACCTTTAAACATATCATTCGGCTTGTAATAAATTTTATTCGTAAACTCTGATATTATGGACTTATTTCAATTTCATCTCTGGGATTATAACTGTTGTGTGTGTGAGTGGATATTATTGTGGGGTCACAGCATGTGATTTATTTATTATGGACTCAAGTCAAGTATTATGAATGGATGTAAGACCGTAACCACCAGATCCCTGACCCTGGATCTGGGGGTGTTACAGAAGTGGTATTAGAGCGTACGTTATAAACCCCAGAGATGAGGTGACGTTAAAACAATAAATTCACTATGATAATAAGAACTCTTGCCAAGTTCATAGTCGGACTACTTAATGTAGTGATGACCTATAAAACCCTTATGGGAACTATTAAGTATCATGATAGTAACTTAGCTCGATATCGCATCGACAAGTAAGGCAACAGACCTTGAGGCATACGAGCAGCAGTGCGATGATGCTTTATTATATGCTGAAGATTAGCGGGTAAATTCAATAGAGTACCCTACTGGAGACCCGGAAGAGGTTCCAGCAGATAAGGAAAATCCTGTTAGGATAAGGAGCTTACCCTCGAAGAATGAGGGCTGTAGCCAGAAAGACTAAGATGATTAAGGTATAGTGCTCAGAAAAGTGGGCATAAAGAACTAAGCTATTAGCAAAAGAACTGAAGATTCATGTTGGATTCGTGGCTGGACTATTGGAGGTAGTACCAGCAAGTAAGACGGATTGGAAGTATTACTTGAGATCTTATACGGGAGTAGATGAGAATCATAAAAGACTTTCATATTAACGAGAAGAGTGCTAGAAGGATGTACGATTATCAAAGGCATCGATATAAGGCGAGGAGCAGAGTCCCTAGGAATAGTTGAGAAGAGGCAGTAAGTGCCATATCATTTGATAAATGAATAAGTATGAATATTGTCAGTAATAATTCGCCATGAGAAGGCAGATGTCATAGGTTGTAATTTATGGAACCAAATTGAGGTTGATGAAGCTGTTTTATTCAGGAAAATGTCCATTTTATGAATGAATCAGTTAGAAAGTGAAAACATTGGGAAGTGATAGCATGATTGGATAAAGTTAAATAAGGAAGTAGTAAGCAAGACAATGATCTCAGAACCTACCGGGAGATAAGACCAGTGAGTCAAGATGAACTCGTAATGAGACTATTGTCAGAGACTAAGTATAGGGTTAATTTAACTCAGTGAAATGATGAATCAGAAACGTTAGATGCATGTGATTCAGAGGAATATTAAATTCTTTCTTTTCTTTGAATAGATTATATTAGTTACTTAAGTTTACTCTGACGCGGAATTATAACGGATCAAGTAATACGATCAGCAGTTAAAGAGAAAAATTTGAGAAAATCTTCCTGGAGCTAAAAGATGAAATTGGTAATGACCAAGAGTTGGCATTGTTTAATGAATAAGGGTTGTGCTTCCAACGACACTTCGAATAAAAGATTAGGATGTGTGCTTGCGCAGCACAACAAAGTACTTGCGGATGCATTCAGACAGCATGGTTCACCAGGTTCGGATGGCCTTAGTAGTGCCAATTTTTGTGGAACAACCAACTCCGACGGTAATGTTCCTTCTGATACTGGTAGTCAGGTAGACTGACATTTGGTAATATTGAATATCAGGACGTATAGGTATCAGGACGTTGTGACAAGTTTCAGTTTAAAACTGTTGATTCCCTTCTAAGGGATGTATATAATTGGTTCCTCTCCAGGGGTTAAATTTCCAACCCGATGACGATTATTTCGTTAATTATGACTACTTACGGTTTTACCTACTAGGAGGTTCATAGAACTATTCTTCAGTTTTCGAAACTGGTCTCCTTAGTGTTACCAGTCGATGGATAGATTGACCAAAATTTCCCTAATTTTGGGAAGAACTTCAACGAATTTTGGCAAACCTTGTCTTTCTGATTATCAGAGAACATCATGGAAGAGAGTAGAAACTGGGGCAAACCCGGTGAATTGGGTAAGGTAGCCGCTACATGGGTTGGTGGACAGACCCCGGTTATCGCGATTGATTGTAGAAATACAATGATGAAGTGAAATTGGACGAAAACAGGAAATGTAAGTAAGAAACCAGCCGGAATGAGAAACTTCGGGATTGACTTAAGTGAAAAGGCTGTTATGCCAGGAATGGTAAGCTTGCGTGGCACGTGGGAGTGATAAGAATAGTTGAAAAGATAAAAATAGAGGAAAGGTGACCAGAGATGGTGCCGAGAAGTCGATTAAGACCTATATGGAGTAAAGTTTTGGGAAAGGTAGAAAGGTATCAAGGTAGAAGGCACTATGCCAGCAATTGCTAGAAAAGTAATGCTAATTAGCCAACCCCTAAAACCATATATTTTTATTTTAGTATAGTCGGTTGAGGCCAAGTCACAAAGGATTATCAAGTGACTAGACCAGCAATGAAAGGACAAAGCAGGGTTGCTTCTAAGTAAGCACCGACCGCAAGGGCTTTTGATATAAAGGAAATATTAATGAGATCGTAGGAATCTTCTACTGAACCCTTTGCAACCCATGTTTGGATTGGGAATTTACTAGACTTTTTGGAATGGGGTCACCCGTACTAAAGTGATTCATGTGTATATGATTGCCCAAGATTACGAGTAAAAATGGAAGTATAATGACTTGAGATGTATGATGTTAGGGTATCGTGAATACCATGAATATATTATGACGGAGGAAAGTAAACAATGAAGGTTTATGAAGAGAGTATAGAAATGGTCAGAGATGGATCAGTATGCTGTAGAAATTTTGTCTAAGGCAAGTACCTTTGAGAAAAACAATAAGTACTAAGAGATTCACGTTGAACTCGATCAATATCTTCCAGAACATCCTTGCTACCATTACCAAGTTCTGTAAGAGAGCAGATAGACATACGTTGTCTTTTGGAAGGTAAAATAGGCTGACAACTATCTGAAAGAAGAGGTTAGCATTAAGCCACCGATCGATTATCAAATGAGAATGATTGAAAAGAGACCCTTATTAAGGATACATGATTTGATTGCCAAGTATAGGATGCAAGAATTCCTTGACAGTTGAATTAAGGATAGGATATCCATAAATTAAGATGAACCCTGGGGAATGCACAAGGGATGGCATTAACCCTAATAACGACATTATGAATTCAGATGATATGAGTTGGACTTGCTAAGGCAACAATGACTGGTAAGGATTATTAAAAAGAGTTCTGGAAAGAACATAGATAGAATTACTAGAGTTTTGATCAATGACATTTTGATATACCCTGTACCCTAATAATAATTATTAGAATTATTATTAGGAAAGGCCAATGAGGTGGCCGACACTCTAAGTATAAAGGAATAATTACAAATGTTCATACCGAAAAAACAGAATGATATTTGGAAGGACCTTGAAGGTCATATCGGAATGGAGGAATTTACATTCCTTTTGATGATTGTGCAAGAATCGAAGGTAATAATAGTTTAAGTAAAGATTCGATTCCTGATGGAGTCTTAAGCATATTACGTACCTTAGAAGGTCCCGTTTTGAGGCAAACCAGGACCATGATACAAAATT
Source organism: Saposhnikovia divaricata (assembly GCA_036435485.1). Lineage (NCBI taxonomy): Eukaryota > Viridiplantae > Streptophyta > Magnoliopsida > Apiales > Apiaceae > Saposhnikovia > Saposhnikovia divaricata. The sequence goes on along the minus strand of CM071601.1, from coordinate 8,218,917 downwards.
GATGAAGTAAACCCTTAAGTTTCCAGTCTTTTATGGAAGCTGCATGAGTGATAGTTTCATCAACCGGACCTAGCTGCGATGCTTGAAACTCTTCTGCAATTTTATCTACTTCATGTAATATCTACATTAAATTCAGGAAGTGTTCCTTAGGGATAAGGAATAGTGATTACTTTGTCTCCCTAAAGGATTTGTAACCCGTAAGGTTAGCTATTAACGGATTACGTAAACAACAATCGATGGTGATTCTTCTAAGAAAGTAGATGACAACGTAAAGATAAAGAAAGTGCTGCTATTAATGAGCTAAGTGGCATGTTGATGAATGACATGCAAGTTTGTGTTAGTGTACTTCTGCGCAAACAAGATAGAGAATATGAGGTAGATGATTCATGATGCTAAGTGTATTCCCGTGAAAAGAATTAATGAGACTTAGAGAGAAGGGTAGTTGAGCCCGAGACTTATTAGGCCACCTGAGAGTTTAAAAGTGTTCGGAAGGTGGCATTCGAGCTAGTTTTACCCCCAAAGCTTATAGCATGGTAGTAACGCGTTTCATGTGGCAAAGCTACACCAGTGAAATGCAGATGCTCAACAGATGATAAGAGTGCGAGCAGGCATGTGTATGACCTGGTCTGACTTACGAAAGACGAACTATGGAAAACCGCGGGTAGAAAAGAATAACTGATGAGAAATAAGTTGACAGAAGTAGATTATATTGGATCTAAGCTAAAGAAATCGGCCAGATTCATTTCGGAGGTTTTAAATTTGAAATAATGTGATGATTATAGAGTAAATGTGATGGGATACCAATAAGGAGGTGCCAAGTACAAAAGATGCCTCAATAAAGAGAGGAAGGTGGAAGTAAATAACAGAAGTAAATAAGAATCAGATAATAAGAAGGATGTGATTGATAAAGAAAAGACTGGGAAAGCAACTATGGAATATGAAGCAAGGAATATTATGAATGGAATAATAAATGGGTTTTCTGCTGAATTCTCGGGATGACAACCTGATAGTGTTAATATTCTAGATATGAAAAAGCTAGTAGCGTGACATAGAATGTCAGTAACAATGATGTCAAGCGAGAAACCTAAGATTTAACCTAAAAGGTTGAAGGAATTTTCTGGAGGGAGCGTTGCTAAGGTTGAACCAGAGTATAGGTCCATAGAATAGTGGACAAAGCAGCAAGATGTGTTGACACATGAGATTGCGATCAAATGGTATTGGATATAATTATGATTAATTTCTTCCTTAATGAACCTCTATAGTTCAGAGGTAAATTCTGAGTATGATATTTTACAATCATGAAAACTTTCTATAATCCTTTAGAATTCTTTTCTTTTCTTCTCTCTTATTCATCTTCTTTATGAATTGAGAAGAACAACCCTTTAAGGAGGGGAGGTACTGCTACATGACTATCTGTCTATGTGATAGAAGTCCAAGTAGAATACCATAACTTGTTTAATTGCTTGTCAAGTACTAAAGGCTGGCCCCCTTCTGTACTAACTATGCAATATAACAAATGTTCAATTGATCATAGTGATCTCTCAATAAATCTTTCCACTTCTCTATATTGATCGAGATTGTGAAGATTAAAGCGATCAGAAAATGCATAATTACGAGTGAGGTTATCTCCGAATTCGTAACGCGATAGTGATACCGAAGTCACCATAGATACCAATAAGGAAAATAGTATATGACTGGGTAAGAGCATAACCTGAATAGTGTGTTGTACGAAAAGTAGCAGAGATTAATGAAAAAGAAAAAAAAAGGATGTATTGTAGCACTAGTAAGATGTGCTGAAAAAGGATTGGGATGGATTAAGGATTGACTGGGAAACTGGAAAGTGAAATAACCAACAAGTACTCAATTGTCTTCTACCTGATTCCGGGACGGAATCCTTTTAAGGAGGGGAGACTGTAAGAACCCAAATTTTGGGTAGAATTAAAACTTTTATTTATTTAATGATGTAAGAATGAATAGTGGCTACGGCTACAATGTAATAGTTGATATTTTAAAAGAATGAATGGAATTCGACTTTATTATTTCTATGTCTTGAAGAATGCTAAAGGGTGACAACATAGGTAAGAATGATCTATCTCCTAAGGGAATAAGATATGGCAATTCCAAGCAGGAGAATATTCTCATGTCATCCAGATCGATAACGATTAATCCAGTAGTTCCGTAAAAAGGTTAAGGAACGATCGAAAGAGAATACGGACAATTGTACAACCCTAAGGGAATAAGTAAAGAATAAAGAATGAATAGTGTTTTGGTGGGAGTATAGAATAATATGAGACGACACTATATAGAAGTATTCGGAACGGATTTCCGAGTTCGTATTAGTGATCCAGGGGGAAAATAAGTGTATGTAAAAGCTGTCGGATTCTGAAAAACCGCACTTTTATTTTCTCCGAGAGTTCCCTGGACACTGATAGCCTTAAGTATATAACGAATGGATTTAAGGAATATAAATTGGAAAGTTAGAATGAAAGATGGAGAATGATAATTTTAATATTAAGAGGATTCCCGATAAACCCTAATTAGAAATCCGTGAAATATTCCTACGAACGATCAATCGAAACGAGCAATAACCGGACATAGAACCAAGCAGAGAAAGCAAGATGCATGCATGTGCAAGTGATAATATCTAGCAACCAAGTGGCTCCAAGTAACTAGCACACTTAGGAAAGGAAGTAGTACTTAGAAATCTAACCATTACTTAGCTCTCCACCATTTAAAACAAGACACATGCTTTGCCAAATACCTCATCCATTACATCACTCTCCACTAACACTACCAAGATGAGATATTATCTACCAAAAGTCACTTTATGCATAATTGAGCAAAACAAATCAAGAAAACAAGCAAACTCTCTCCATTCATTTCTTTCTTCATCCATTCGGCTTTTTGGTTAATTCCAAGACCAAAGATCAACTTCCAACCATCATTTGATCTTGTAATTTTTAAGGTGAGTCTTATATTTCACAAAACTAATCTCCTAAAAATTTCAAGCTCAAATTCCTTTGTTTCCATTTTCAAAAAAATCCAACAAGAGGAGGGTGAATAGTGTTCATATGAACTAACCTTTGATTTTTATGATTCTTTTGATTGATCTAGCTAGCTTAAGGTCACATAAGGATAGATCAAGGCTTGATAAGGCCATATCACTCTCTAAGGAAGGTAACAAGCTTAAAAACCCTTGGTATTATTTTGAGATTTTATGAGTTTTATGGATGATTTAGTGTTAGTATGCCATGTAATGCTTAGATCTACGTTATTAGTTAATTATGGTTGTTATTTGGATTGTGATCCATGACATGGTTGAGATAAGATGATGTTAGAATAGTAATGATGTTGTCATGTGTTAGAATGGATGGGGTGTAGTCCTTGAATGATTCACGGTGAGGTGAAAACTTTGGAAAACGCGTAAACATAGCCGTTATAATGCCCGAATTTACAATGGACAATTACCTTTTTCGGTCAAAATACGGTACCTTTTTTCTTTTCTCTTAATAAAACCTCATTTTTCCCAATTATATCACGGACGTTTCTATTTAATAAAAATATAATAAAATAATAATTAACCGATTATCTCTTCAACTAAAATAAATCATCTTTTATAGTTTTTAAAATTTATTTCCCTTTTATCAAGAAATATAACGGGTAACATTAATTTCTCATTTTTTAAAAATTTTGAGCAATTTTATTTAATAAATAACATAATTAAGTTATAATTACTATAAACTAATCAATTACCTTTTTCACCTAGAACATATTACTCTTTTAATTTTCTCTAACTAAATCCTCTATTTTTCTAATCATATCACGACCATTCTATTTGATAAACTGAAGTAATAATTTTATAATTATTAATAATTAATCTATTACCCTTTTCAACTAAAACCTATCATCTTTTCTATATTTGAAACTAAAATCCCTTCTTTTCTAAAAATATCACGGATACCATTTTTATAATTATCATCAAATTAATTTAAATAATGATTTTTTTATATAATATTAAAAAAAATTCATGCATCACACTGGTGTTAAGTTAGTAAAACATTAAGCGATTAATCTAAGTGTTTTTATAACCGATTTAATACTCTCATACTCAAAATTACGAAGAAAAGCAAAAGGGGAGGAAAGAAAAAGGGAGAGGAGTAGAGGACCTTCCTAGGGGCATTTACACGGGATAAAAGAAAAAGAAAAATGCTAGGGAATCTAACAAAACTTCCAAAAACATCTCCCAAATGATGTGGCACATAATATAGTAATGTAAATGGATCCCTCTGCATTCACATCAGTCATCCAATTAAAACTCACCATGTGTTTGCCACGTCATTTTGGTAAACTTTTTTGGAGATTTGTTTGATTCCATAACATTACTCAAAGAAAAAACCAAAAGCACTTGCATGCGTGCGTAAAGACATTCATCATCATTTTACATTTTACTCAATAACCTTCATAAATACACACATATTGCATACTACATTACTACTAGTCTGTATCTAATAATCTGAATCTTCCCAAAAAAAAAAACCACTTTTTTATCCTCCACTTTCCAACCCCTTCAGAGCAAGTCCAAGAACTTCCCTATATTGCTTCCTAAATTAAGATTTAAGGATTTTAGTACAAAACACCACTCCAACAATATGCTAGTGGTTCCCTAAAACACTAAAACACTAAGAACCTCTAGCCATTCCCTACTTTTGGGGAACCACTAGTCATCCCTAACTTGTTTTCTATCAATAAAAAATTCATTTCCCTCCATTTTTTAATATTTGTCTATATCTCATTATTTAATTGATTTCAAATTTATTATTATAATAATACTAAGGAGTGAATATAGGGAATGTTATTGGAGATGGTGTACAAAATAAGGTTCCTAAATCACTAGGAACTATTATTTTATTATATTTTTAAGATCAACTAAAGAGCTATTGGACTTGCTCTCACGTTCTTTTACATAGCCCCCCTTTCATCATCATCACCATTCTTTATCATCCTCTTCATCTATATCACTTCAAACCCAACTCAACTCATCTTCTTCTTCCTTCAAACCAACCCATCCTACACTTCACTCTCTCTAACTCATCTTGGGGTGAGCTTAAATTATCTTCTTTTATTTATTTTTGTTCTTTGTTTTTTTTAATGTCAAGACTTGGTACTTATCTATGTAAGTTAGAACTGTAACTGAGGATGTGTTTTTGTTTTTGTCTAGGTGTTTTTATTTGTGCAGTCATAAGGGGTTAAATATCAAATTGACCACTGAATAACTTGACATATCTCAAATTGCATATCGATAAATTTGGGGTCTCATTTAAAACACTTTTAAAGACATAAATATCAAACGGATACCTCTATATATGTACTTGGAAAGTAAAAGTAATTTTTCATCGAGTTCTACACATTTTTCTTAAATGTTGCTGTAACCAAATGAAAGATCATGAATTCTAGTATGTTTGATAATATATTTAGATTTTAAGAAATTTATTTACTATTTAATTTTAATTAAATCAAAAAAATACCTATAAAATTAAAAATAAATATTATCAAAATTTCTTAAAATCTAAATATATTATCAGAAATATTAGAATTGTTAACCTTTCGTTTGGTTATGGTAGCATTCAATAAAAATGTGTAGAACTCAATGAAAAATTATTTTTACTTCTCGAGTACATTTTAAAGGTATCCTTTGATATTTATGTCTTTAAAAATATTTTAAATAAAATCCCAAATTTATGTACAATCCGAGAGATGTCAAGTTATTCGGTAGCAATTTGATATTTAAACCTTTATTTTTATACTACTTGTACCTATAGTTTTAGTACTACATTACATCTCTGTCTTTTTTTTACTTGGATTGTTTCTCAGTTTAACATGGCTTTGGTCTTTCTTGATTTGTCTCTCTCTCTCTCGCCCCATTTCTACTACTCCTATTTCATTAATATATACAAATATATGCCTCTGTAGCTGGCTGCTGTACACATATACCGTCTCTCTCTCTCTCTCTCTCTCTCTCTCTCTCTCTCTCTCTCTCTCTCCCTCCCTCTCTGTTTGTATAGATATTGTTCTTCTGATTCTTGGGTATTGCTAACAGAAGAATAGAAGGGGTTTTGGGGGTAATGCCTAGTTTTGTCTCTACATACATGTTTATTCTCTATCAGTACCTCCTTTTTTACTGTAAATTTCATTTGGGCTTTTCTGTATGGAACCATGTTTATCTTGTTCTCAGACTATAAATTTGTACTTTTATGCTTCTTGTAAATTTCAAAATATAATAATTAATGGGAAAATGACTGTATACACTTTCTGCTTGTTAACTTTCTTAGTTTCTGTAAAAAAATGGAAAGAACTGAGATTTGTGCCTCATCAAGAAAAATCAGAAATCTTGATAAAAGTGTTTGATATTGAAAATAATATATTGTATATCACCTTGCGTGTGAATATGTTTATAAAATCATCAATTTTTCTATATATGTTGTTTTTGTGTTACTGTCATTGATTTTGGTTAGTGGTGCTGACATAAATTCTGATCTATTTCAGGAATTTCAGTACTGAACAGCAATAAATTTGTTGAGTGTAATGAGTATATGATTTTGAATGCTGAATCTGGGAAGGATATTTGCTTTACATTGCTTTGTGTTACTTGTATCTATCAGTGGTTAAATAATATATACTTATCATCTTCCAGCATCATGCCTATTAGGCAGCTTAAAGAAGGTTCCGAGAAGACTTTAGTGATCAAACCTCACTTGAATAACTCGGTGAATCAAGTCCAGAAGCAACTTAAAACAGCTCAAAATGGCAAAAGCCCACCTGGGCAAGAAAACCAGAATGCAAAAGCTCATAACCAATCTTCGCCTCCCTCTAAAAGTAGAGGAAGGAGAAGAGGAAGAGGTGGTCGGAAATCGGATCAAGGTGATGCCTTGATGTGTCCCAGCACGCGACCGTGCACAGCAGAATATTCTCCGGCGACTCTGGTTTCTGCTCGGTCTGGTGCAACTATTGATATAAATAATAGTAATGGAGGCACATTGTGTGAAGTAGGGAGGAATTTTTCTTCTTCAAGTCAGTCTTTGAGTTTTGCTCAAAGACCTGGGTTTGGGCAGCTTGGGACAAAATGCGTTGTTAAGGCAAACCATTTCTTTGCAGAGTTACCAGAGAAAGACTTAAATCACTATGATGTAAGATATATTCATATTTGTGTTTATAAATTATTAATCTCATTTGTTAAGTAATATGTGCCCTTTTATTAAAACAATTGGGTCCCTTTACCTGACATTTCTTCTTATTAGTGCTGTGCATATTATGAAATAAAGTTAATGGCCTTCTGTATTTTCATTGTCCTTTCCTCTGAAATCATTAATGGAGATTTAATTATAGTCATTAATATTGTTCTTTTTGCTATGTCCCCAGTCTGTGATATTTTTACCTTATTGCCCAAAAAATTGCAGGTTACTATTACCCCTGAGGTGTCATCAAAGAATATGAATAGAGCTATAATGGCAGAACTCGTGAAACTGTATAAAGAATCTGACCTGGGGATGAGGTTGCCTGCTTATGATGGCAGAAAGAGTCTGTACACTGCTGGCGAGCTTCCATTTGCATGGAAGGAGTTCGATATCAAACTTACAGATGAAGATGATGGAGTCAATGGTCCCAAGTACGTATTTATTGTATGTTTTACTTTAGTGTATTTTCAAATTAATTTCGTGGTAATTTTTTCAATTATATTTGACATATATAGTGTATTTTCTGGTTTGCTGCCTTAGGTCATCTATGCTCAGATACTGCTTACTTAATGTCAAAGTATTAATTTAAAAAGATTGAACAAAACAACAATTTGAAAAACATGCACAGAAATGAGCAAGATTTTCTTATATATTGCGGCGGTATCTTGCGTGTGACGGTATCTGAGGATAGAATACAACTATGTCTTGCTCATGTAAATGTCATAATTTTTCTGGTGTTGCAGACAATTATAGTTACGTAGCTAAAGTTCTACGAATTTTAGAAGCAAACTGATAGCCGAATAGGGATAAAATGCCATAAATTAAAAGACTGCGTCTTGTCAAGTTGCAAACATCACAACTTTTTTACCAGATAAATATATAAAATAAAGGAATGCATAATGCTGATTTGCAGGAATAAACCTTTTTCATGTAGTTCTCATATAAATGTTCATCTCGGTATTCCTTTTTGTCTAAATTAATATGGCTCATATTACTCACAGAAGGGTGCAGGAGTACAAGGTGGTAATTAAATTTGTTGCAAGGGCGAACTTGCATCATCTGGGCCAATTTTTGGCTGGCAAGCGTGCAGATGCTCCACGAGAAGCTCTTCAGATACTTGACATTGTACTTAGAGAACTATCAAATAAGAGGTAGAAAACTTGACCCTAGTCTGTGAGAGTTGATAATTTCTGTACAAGCTCCTACTTTTTTTCCGTAACATTGTAACTATAAAAGGTATTACCCCTTGGGAAGATCTTTCTTTTCTCCTAACATACGGAAACCACAACGGCTTGGTGAGGGCTTAGAGTCATGGTGTGGATTTTATCAAAGTATAAGGCCTACCCAAATGGGATTATCCTTAAATATTGGTAATCTGAACTCAAAACGGGTTACACTCATGTTTCATCTAAATGTATCATCGCGGCTAACTCCTCAATCATTTTCTTATTTAATTCAAAAGATATGGCATCAGCTGCTTTTATTGAGGCTCTCCCCGTGATAGAGTTTGTAGCACAGCTTCTGGGCAAAGATGTGCTAACGAAAACATTGTCTGATTCTGATCGTGTGAAGGTATATTGCTATATGTTTTGATGATGTCAACTAAATTTGAATATGCATTACTTATATTGTGTACATTGTTTTCCAGATTAAGAAGGCCCTAAGAGGCTTGAAAGTTGAAGTAACACATAGGGGTCACATACGAAGAAAGTATCGGGTTTCAGGAATAACATCTCAACCCACTAGAGAACTAGTGTAAGAATTATTTCACTTAAATCTCCATATTGTTTAACATATCGCACTTCATGTTTGTTATTTATTCATTTCTATCGTTCGCTTTTCCTCATGTCTGTGACATTTTTGAAGTAAAGATTGTAATTTGCCTACATTTTCAGGTTTCCTGTTGATGACAACTCAAATATGAAGTCAGTTGTTGAATACTTTCAAGAGATGTATGGCTTCACGATTCAGCATACTCATCTTCCCTGTCTTCAAGTCGGTAACCAGAGAAAAGCAAATTATTTGCCATTGGAGGTTGGATTAGTTATATGACAACTTTTTAAGCTCCTATCTGTAAACTGAGTTGCATTATCCACGTTTTAATTCTTCGTGCTATCTCACACTATGAGTTTTCAGGCTTGCAAGATAGTGGAGGGTCAAAGATACACAAAAAGATTGAATGAGAAGCAAATTACTGCTCTTCTGAAAGTAACATGCCAAAGGCCAAGAGATCGAGAGCATGACATTTTGCAGGTGTAATGATGTTATAATCCATATAGGAGAAATGGTTCTTTAGTCTGCCCCTAGTATGCTCTTTTTTTGATAGTTACTACTTATCCACAGTTTCCCATTATTTAATCTTTGTTTTTAGTTTTATGTTGTATGATTCATCAATGTACATATATGTATAGATGCACGCACAATAAAAGTAACATCTAAAATGATACAAAATTTCATTTCTATGTTAAGAGGATTTTAGGCACTTCTATCCCCTTGTGCACATGCTGCTGTTGTAAAACGTTAGAAGTTCATTGAGTTGGAATGTTACTTATTATTTAATCTCCAATTACAGACGGTTCAACAAAATGCTTATGATCAAGATCCCTATGCAAAGGAATTCGGCATGAGTATTAGTGAAAAGCTTGCTTCTGTTGAGGCTCGAGTTCTCCCTGCTCCATGGGTAAAGAACTTCCCTTCAATATTATGTATGTTACCATTACTAATGTTCTCCATTTTCCATTCTCTGATTGTGTTCTATCTTCAGCTAAAATACCATGAAAATGGCAAGGAGAAGGATTGTCTGCCACAAGTTGGTCAGTGGAATATGATGAACAAGGTAATTTCCCTTTTTGACAGGAGATAGGTGGTTTTTCTTTTTTCCTTGCCGAAGGTATTACATTTAATCATGTCAATAATTCAATAGCCTATTTTTCTTGAGTTAAAGCTAATTTAGTCAAATATGGAAACTAATAGAATTTGTCATACTCTCGGGGTTTAGAACAATTTCTACATGCTCCTGAATGTATTGTGCATTATTCACCCTTTCGCTGTCGATGTTTCTTAAGTTTGACAAATGTAGTAATAACATTATTTGATTGATATTTTGTGACTATGTTAGCAGTAAGTTATATAGATGATATGCCGTTTCTACTCGTGCATCATATTTGATGTTTTCAGCTCATTTTTGGTCCTCGCATGTCTTGCAGAAAATGATCAATGGGATGACTGTTAGTCGGTGGGCATGCATCAACTTCTCAAGAAGTGTGCAAGAAAATGTTGCTCGTGGATTTTGTAGTGAGAATTTGTCATACTCTCGGGGTTTAGAACAATTTCTACATGCTCCTGAATGTATTGTGCATTATTCACCCTTTCGCTGTCGATGTTTCTTAAGTTTGACAAATGTAGTAATAACATTATTTGATTGATATTTTGTGACTATGTTAGCAGTAAGTTATATAGATGATATGCCGTTTCTACTCGTGCATCATATTTGATGTTTTCAGCTCATTTTTGGTCCTCGCATGTCTTGCAGAAAATGATCAATGGGATGACTGTTAGTCGGTGGGCATGCATCAACTTCTCAAGAAGTGTGCAAGAAAATGTTGCTCGTGGATTTTGTAGTGAACTAGCTCGTATGTGTCAAGTATCTGGAATGGTAGGTTAATATATTTCTGTATGTTAGTATTTCTAATAATTCTTGTGATGTTCTTGTCTATTGTTGAAATATTATATTTTGACCTTTGCTTAAGTAGTTATAGAAGGTTCATTTGATGCATCTCTCATGCAGGAATTCAACCCTGAACCTGTGATACCAATCTATGCAGCTTGGCCAGATGATGTAGAGAAAGCTTTGAAGCATGTTTACCATGCTTGTACGAACAAATTGAAGGGGAAGGAATTAGAACTTCTGTTAGTCATTCTGCCTGACAATAATGGGTCATTGTATGGTATGTTTATGAATTTGAAATGTTCTGCTTACATGTGAAAGTACAATCACCATAGAACTTACATTTTATTTTCTGTTAATCTGTTGTAGGAGATCTGAAACGAATATGTGAAACTGATCTTGGTTTGATATCTCAATGCTGTCTGACAAAGCATGTCTTTAAGATTAGCAAGCAGTACTTGGCAAATGTGTCACTCAAGATTAATGTTAAGGTAACGTGTTTGATATTTTAGGCACGATCTCAGATCATTTTTGACACGAACCCTGTGTATCAGGAGGAATGTGTTTTTATGGACAAAATTTACTATTTGTATCAGCACTTCTGATCATCTTTATTTATTGCTACAAGTTATAACAGGCATTAAAACTTTATTTTCTGGTGCAGATGGGTGGTAGAAATACTGTTCTTCTGGATGCGATTAGCTGCAGAATACCGCTAGTTAGTGACATACCAACAATTATATTTGGAGCAGACGTGACCCATCCAGAGAATGGAGAAGATTCGAGTCCTTCAATAGCTGCTGTAATTACAAGAACCATGTTTTTTTAATACATAACTATCGAAAAGGCCGTTCTTTTTTGCTGATGTTTTTGTTTCCTCTGCAGGTAGTAGCTTCCCAGGATTGGCCTGAAGTCACAAAATATGCAGGTTTAGTTTGTGCTCAAGCTCATAGACAAGAGCTCATACAGGACTTGTATAGAACATGGCAAGATCCTGTAAGGGGTACAGTTAGTGGTGGCATGATCCGGTATGTATTAGTACGTTTTTTTAAAGACGAACATCAGCCTTTTTTTAATTTTTAAGTATTCCCTGTACTTTTGAGTTTGGAATGGTGGCTTGTATATATGTAATTTTAAGTTTTAACACCTTACTTTTTTTTTTGTATAGGGAGCTTTTGGTTTCCTTCAGAAAGGCAACTGGGCAGAAACCATTACGCATTATATTTTACAGGTAAATTTACTTATCCTTTATTTGTTTCTTTTACATGTAGATTCATGCCATTAAATAGTTTTTCTTCTGCTTTTTTTATATATCTACTTTTGCACCCTCCAATTATATCTGTCACGATTTACTTCTCCTTTCCCCCCTTCATTACCTCACTATTTTCAAAGCACAGCTAAAACTAAAAGTAGTTGCTGTATGTCAGTTTATACTTTTGTTTCCTCGTTTCTGTTACCTGTCATCCTTCATTGTTGATATAAGGAGCAAGTGAAGTGATCTGCAAACTGAAATGATTTGTTTTAGTATCTGGAAAATAGTTCCATCTTTTTTTTGTCAAAGAAAATAGTTCCATCTTGTAAAAGAGTAATATATTTGAAATCCCCAAAAACTATCTTTTGTTTTTTGTTGCTAAATCCCCAAAAACTATCTATGGCTAAATACAGCAAAGAATCAGCATTTAGAAGTAAATGTTTGAGAATTTAAAAGTTCATTATTGTCAACATTAATTGGTATCCAGGATATTGCAAACTAAATATGTAATGTGCACTTTTGCATCAACACATTGCAGCTATGTTAATTGAAAAATATGAGGCAGGACAAGCGATTTGATGTTTTTAATCCAAAATGATTATTAAGATATCAGATCTTATGGTATACTTTTGCAGGGATGGTGTGAGTGAAGGCCAATTTTATCAAGTTCTACTTTATGAGTTGGATGCTATACGGAAGGTTTGTGGTTTTTATCTTCTCATTATCTCTCTTTCAGCATCTAATTTTAACAAGAATGTCGGAATTAGGGCACTAATCAACAAATCATGTGTAGGCATGTGCTTCATTAGAACCCAATTACCAACCTCCAGTGACTTTCATTGTGGTGCAAAAACGACATCACACGAGGTTGTTCGCAAACAACCACAGGGATCGAAGCAGCACCGACAAAAGTGGAATTGTTTTGCCAGGTGTTATACTGTTATTCATGTCAAAGTTAGCACTTCTATTTTTACATGCAAGGGTTTGTCCCTGGTTTGAAGTTTGCTTGATCATTGCTCATTGGATGAAATTTATTTCATTCCCAGGAACCATAGTTGATACGAAGGTCTGCCATCCCACTGAATTTGATTTTTATCTCTGCAGCCATGCTGGTATTCAGGTGAAAATCAAAATCCTATGCCAGAAATGTAAAAAGATGTGAAAGTGCTGATTTCTTGGTTCCACAATTGTGTACACACGCTTTCTTCTCGACTTGAATAAATTTTCTTCCAAGAAACATTAGTGTATCGTATAATTTTCCTAATAATATTTTTAGGGTATTGTGAAAGTGATGATCACCTATTATATTACAAATAAGCAAGCTTATGCATATCCCCTTTCAAATAATAACTGAAAAGTTTCAGTTACTAGTACTAAATGGCACCTTCCAATATATACTTCTGTAGGTCACCTATAGTTGTGGTGGAATGGAAAGTGATTGTCCACGCACTTGAGCATGTTTAAGTTGCAAAAAGCGGAGCATGTTCTTTAACTTGTTATCTAACGTTTCTTTTATTTTAATGACAGGGCACAAGTCGGCCAGCACATTACCATGTTCTTTGGGATGAGAACAATTTTACAGCAGATGGAATTCAGTCGTTGACAAACAACCTTTGCTACACCTATGCGAGGTCCACGCGGTCCGTGTCTGTTGGTAAGCCTTTCCTTTATATTGGTTGTCGTAGTGGATTGTATTTGTTGTCTTAGTGGATTGTGTGAGTCAACAATGACATTCTCAACCCCCTCGTCCTTTGCACACAGATCCATATTTGTATTTACTAAGCCTTGGACCAAAATCTACAAGCATAATTCTTGGATTAGAACACCAAATCAATTATGAATAATGCTTTAATCCTGAATGCCAAGTTCCAATCGTCCTAATTATCAAATCTGTAAAGTAATATCAGATGAAAATATTATGGGGGTGGGAATGAGGTATCACCAACTTTGGGAATGAAAGGAATGATCAGGCTATTTCTAATCATAATCTTAAATATGGCAATAGCTAAGCTGATCAAAGTTCTGACGTGAGAAAAAACTAAATTGCATGATGCTCTGTTGCTGGTCCTAACTTACATCGTAATTTAGCAGTTGATGTAATGCTGACATGCCTCGCTAAACTATTGCATTATGTTTACTGTTGTGCAGTTCCGCCCGCCTATTATGCACATTTAGCTGCATTTCGAGCCAGATTCTACATGGAATCGGAATTGCAGGAGAATGGATGTGGTGTAAGTCAAGCTACCAAAAATACACGTGGAGATGGAGATTCAGGAGTGCGTCCATTACCGGCCCTCAAGGAGAATGTGAAAAGAGTAATGTTTTATTGTTAGTACTAGTGTGGAGCAGCAAAGGGGCAGCTTTCGGCATATAATCAAGAACCCCTTTGTCGTCCTAGGATGTTTGCATGGATCTTGTTATAGTTTTACGGTTTTAGATGACAGGTTGTAAGCAATAGAAGGGTTGCATGGATCTTGTTTGTAATATATGTTGAGTGGTAGCTAAAGAAGATTATATATACCTGGTTCACATCAGTAAGCGATTGCAATAGGTTCTCTCTTAGATATTGGACTAGAATAACTTAGTGCAAAGATGCATCAGACAGTGATTGAAATAGCTCAATCTTTTTCACACCTAGCTCATTAGGTAAAGCAATTGCAATAGGTTCTCTCTTGAATGTCGGAGTTGATTAAAAAATTCATAACTAAAACCTATGAAGAGACCCAAGTCAGGTAATGATACTGCTTAGATGCATTAAATAGCGTGACTCATTTAGCTGAATCTTTCCCCTACGGAACAAAAGAAGCAATTACAGAATTTACAACTGTCGAATTTAGGGCTTGGATTTTAAAAATCTAATTTCTAACGAGGGGATCAGGCCTTCGAGTGAGTGAGTGGATGTTAAGATAAATATATGTTAAGATAAATATGAGTGAGTGGGTGAATGTTAAGATAAATTTATGTTAAGATAAATATGAGTGAGTGGACGTTAAGATAAATATATTATAGTGATCTTAGTTTTTAGGAGAACTTAACATGAATCACAATCTATGCAAAAGTATAGAACACTATCCAAGTTATAGATTCAACACAATAAAACAAGCATCTGCAGTAGAAGTAACAACTTCAAGTTATACATGAGGTGTGTTATCGTCTTTGTGATATCCCAAAAATCTGGATTACAGATATGGGGCCACGGATTACAATCAACTCAACATAAACCTGGACATAAGCCAATACAAATAATACAACATCCCTAATCCAAGACCGCATACATGTTATGGTATGAAACAACTATCAAATTGCATTATTACAATGCAACCTCAGAATAAAATTGTTATACAATCTTATAACAAACTAAGTCCACTGAGTTAACCAACCTTGACAATTTCCAAAACCACTACCTGACGAAATCAACAACTCGAACGTCACCTCTCGCTGCTAGAACAGTAATACCAACTGACCACAAGGTCCATTAATCTTCTCTATTAACTGGAGAAAATAAACAACAAAGCAAGAGTGAGCCGACAATGCTCAGCAAGCGTAAACAGTGATAGCAATATCAAGAACAATATAGATTCTGATCAACAAGATTAATCATCACATGCTGCGAAAGAAAGCAGCTGAAGAAATTAAGTATTGTAACGCAAAGACGAGCCAACACTGCTTCGCTAGAATAAATTGTATCAACAACGAGAACTGATAAAAGTTCTGATAACCAAAGATAATCATCATAGGCTTCAAAAGAGTCAGCCTTTAAAGCAATTCAAACTCAATGTATAGATAAGAATTGGATTTTTATATATTTAAAAAAAACATAACAAGGTTAGGCTGCTGATCAGTCAAGCACTAACCCCGGACAATCGCACACAGCAATGTCCTATAATGGATCCACGACACACATTGGCCTTATTAACTTCCGACCACGAATCTGGTCCGACCCCTTACGGTCTACATTTTAAAAACATTCCAATTCTATATCAAATGCTCTAGGTGTCGGGACAATCGACAACCTTTACCAACCAACCGACTGGAAAACTCACGTTCCAGAACAACTCATAATTCGAGAGTCAATAAAGAATTCACAATCAACAGATGTCGACGAGTTCGACACGATAAAGGGGTAATTAATGAAGAACAATAATCTCAAGAGGCATCGAAAAGTTCGATACGAATAATTGGGGTCATACATCATTAAATCAATCGAAGAAAGAATTTACTGGCAACATGATTAACCACAACTGAGAATATGCGATAAAACGATGATATAGTCAAGTGCTAAACATTTAATAAAATTCTCTAACACCTTGCAAAGTTTGGACTAAAGTAGGTGAGTTAAGTGGTTCAAAATGAATATTTGTAGAATAATTTCAGGATAATTAATCGTCAATCAGTTTGAAGAAAACATCCCTTAAAGAGGGTTCATCGGGTAAAAATATGTTAAAACTCAGAAATTAGGCTAAAAGACTTTTATAAGAATTTAAAATCTTGGATTTCCTCTGTTTAGAAAGTTTCTCAAATACTTTCGAAGAAAATAAAAGAAATGGTACTCTAGTGAGGAATCCATTAACGTACCACAATTTAAAGAGTTTATTGCACTTTGTAACCCTTAAGTATCTGCCATTGGCACATAGGTACCATTATTTTTTTTGCTGGCACTTCACCTTCGATACTTCATTTTTTCTTTCAGTTTGCAACGCCTGGACATGATTTCATCAAAATGCCATTAAATTGTAAAGGGTATTTTAGTCTTTTTATTAATAAATGTATTTATTTTACATGAAATATATAATTTATTTTACATAAAAATATTATAATTTAATTTTATATTAATAAATATAATCCTTATAATTATATTATTATAAATATTATAATAATATTATGCAGTTTAAGATTATCTTGTTTAAAAAATTTCGGATTTTTTTTTTGAACTAGGTTTGTAACATTAATCCATCAAAGAGTCTCTTACAAGTTGCTCCAACACAGAAGGTGGAGGAGTCATAAAAACATTAAAGCAACCAACATCGCAAGGCACTCTAGCAATTAAGTGAGCTACCTTGTTAGCTTGCTTTTTAACATAAGAAATCAAAACATCCCTACGAGCTTTCACCAGGCTACGACATTCTTGAAAGATTATTATAAAATTATAAATTTTATACTATTATAATTTTAATCGTCCAAGAAATATTGTGATGAAGAGAAATCCGAAATTTTTTAAATAAAATAATCTTAAATTGCATAATATTATTTCTAAGAAAAAAAATATTACAATTGCATCATCGCATTATTCAATTAAATCAAATAGTGCATAAATATTTTTAAATAAAAAGGATTATATTTATAAATATAAAACTAAATTATAATATTTTTATGTAAAATAAATTATATATTTTATGTAAAATAAATACATTTATTAATAAAAGACTAAAATATTCCTTACAATTTAAGGGCATTTTGTTGAAATCACGTTCAGGGGTTGCAAACTGAAAGAGAAAATGAAGTATTGAAGGTGAAGTGCCAGTAAAAAAAATAATGGTACCTATGTGCCTTTGACAAATACTTTGGGGTTGCAAAGTGAAATAAGCTCCAATTTAAAACATCTTTTGAGGAAAAAGGGTATTTGTAAAATCATTTAAAAATTTGCACTTGAGCTATAGGTGGAAATATAAACATTTGCACGTCATTTGAAGGACGTCACTTTGTAACCATAATTTGACCGACACATTTGATAAATAAATAGAACATAATTGCATCACTTGAACAATAAGTGAGGAGCGATAACACTTGCCTCGACACACGACGTTCTTGATTCTAAAATCTCGATCCGTTGCTCAACTTCACATCAGTCTCTACTTCTTTACACAATTACCTCTTACTCGGCTCTACTTCCATCTTTCTTTCATATTCATAATTCGTCAATCTTCATGTCAATACACTCGTCGGCCTCGATATATCTTCCTGCTTGAATAACCATTTACCCGTGCACTGCTCTTGGCCGGGTCTCCTACTCGTACCTATACAAGGTAAAGTACTACTTCAGTGCCAAACCAACCAAAACCTTACTAATTGCTCTATTCTACCCATACGCGTCCTATAACGCTTTCCACATATAATATATACAGAACATATCCGATACTCACTACATAGTTTTAGTATAACCAGCTATGTCACATAAACACATAAAATAGATTGCCATTTAATACTTGAAACTACTACACACATATGACATAGATGTACAGATATTTCTTATCAAAATATTATAGGAATCGTATAGTACTTCTAATAAAAATTCGACAGCACTTTCTTTAAAATTCCACGTAACCTGTCGGAATACAATCGACCCGATCAACTTCAATCAATCACTTCCAAAATCGAATATCAACTTTAATTTATCAATACAACTTACAACTACTACTCCAAATATAACTCGACATATAACCTTAATTATCCGAGAATTAACATAGAGTTTTCAGGGTAAACCAAACAAGTAACTTACATATACGACCACTTACACCCCTCAACTCATATTAATGAATAACAGATTCTAAATTAATTTATACATGTACTTTAATTACTAATTAACATTGTACATCATGCATAGTTGTAATGAAATTTCGATAACACTTCCTCGGTAATTATGCCTTAACTACAAGACCTGTATAATTCAGCATTAACCACTACTTTGCTACTTTCTACACTACACACTTACTTAAGGCACTCAACATACCCAATTCATTAGACCTCCACACACACTCACACGACCTATGCTTCCAACACCAACTCTATACTACTCACAGCTCCGTGCAAATCATTTGAATACCCACACACCCCGTCACACCTTCACTACCACATATACTTCACTACCTCTGTTTCTCGGCTTCACAACCTCGCAACCCAACCCGCAGCAATCACACCAACGCAACTGATCTCTCCATTATCACTTCTCTTAACATCTCTCAATTCTCGACCCTTTCCCTGCTCTAACACCACAATCAACTACACCCAAGAACACCACACAGACAACCCACGCCTCTGTACAGCCTCTCCAAACTCACTCCCTTGCACTTCCTTAATCATACACACTGCCTCCTCCTCATACCTTTCTCCATCCAGCTCCCCATTTTCTGCCCCAATTCCTACAACATACACATACATCCGCGGACACAGACCTCCCCATACCACTTATCTTCTCATTTCCTTCACTTCTCAGACACTACACCACATATACACATAATAATCTCAGCACAACTCCCAGGCTCAAAATCGACCAACACCTCACCAAGGCACCCGACGGCACCCGTGGGCACCCGACAGCACCCGAGCACACCAAGGCCCCCGACGGCACCCGTGGGCATCCGAGCACACCAAGGCACTAGACGGCCGTTTTGCTCGGTTCGTAGTCATCAAGCTCCACCTCATAGATGCCCAATGCCCCAAGGCGCCTAAGGAGAGCGAAGCCTCGCGGACCTACGCGACCTCGCGCGCGCGTGCGTGCGTGTGTGTTTATAAGAGAAATCTGAACGTCATCGTTAGGAAGCGAGCTAGATTTGACGTCATCGTTAGTGAAGTCGCAAAGTTTGGATAACACTGCCCCTGTTGTAGAATAGGACTGCCCCTAGGCATGTTAATATAATATTATTTATGCATTTTCTCAAGGATTTTTTCGGGTTCGGGTCATTTTCAGGTTGGTTATTGTTTAAAATAATTAAGATCTTATTTAGTATTACAGTTATACCATAAATAATTTAAAATAAATTCAATTTTTTAATTTCAAGCATAAATAAATTTCATTGGATTGGGCTGGTTAGTTTTTTCCTGGTATGAAAATAAAACGAAGAAGAAATGCCACAATAACATATTAAAATTATTGTTTATAATATTATATTATTCTATAAGTAATTTCTTTAAAAAAAATAAAAGTGCACGGGTTATAAGCTAGTATAGAATTAATATTTTAAAACAATAAATAATTTTTGAAAAACAACAAAAAAAATTAATTTTAAAAGAAAGATAGCGAATTACCATGAACAAAATTGGAAGTTATTTTTAGCCCATCTTAAATTGAGCTAAGCTCAAAACCTGACCCATCAATTTGAATGGGCCCATCTTAAAGTAATTTGTTATTCAGAGAGTTAGAGTTGTTATTTATGATCAGTAATTTGTTATTCAGAGAGTTATTCAAATTCACGCCCTTCAAATTCCGAGAGTTGTTCTGAGAGCAAATTTATGATCAGCTACCATCTCTTCTCTTTCTTTGATTAAAACTTGAACAAGAGCTCGACTCTCTCACTTGTTGGTTAACCCGACTCTCTCGCAAGCGAATTAAGGTAATTTCTATATATTAAAGCAAATTAAGCTTTGTTTGTTCGAATCTAATTTGTTCAGTTGTGGAATGTGTTTTTGGAATCTAATTTGTTGCCACAATTTGTTGGAATGAGGGTTTTAGGGTGGATTGCATCCCTAAATTAGGGTTCTGGTTATAAATGTGTTTTTTTTATTGGGATGAGAGTAATTAAATTGCTTTATTTTATAAGAACTCAGAATCTAATTTGTTCATCTTCTGCTACTTTGTTGTGTGTGTGTTTGCTACTGACCTGAAATCTTGTTACAAGAAGTAATCTTAAATGATTACTACATTGATTTTGTTTCGATTACTTTTCCTGCCTCTGTGAGGATTTTTAATTCACAGGCCCACTTTTTAGTGTATGATGTAATGCAGTGACACGATCTGGAATTTGATGTCTGTCTGCACTTTATTAATTATGCTATGTATCTATGGTTACTTCAGGTCTTGGAGCAGTTTGGAATACAGCCAAAGTAGAACCAGGTTCTATTGTTGCTGTTTTTGGACTTGGGCCTGTTGGTCTTGCAGTAAGTATATGTAAAAACTATGTCTCATGTTTTGTGGTTTTTCTTTCCATTTTAGATTTTCTGATCCTCCAAGTATCACGTAACAGGTGGCTGAGGGTGCCAAAGCAGCTGGTGCTTCACGAATTATTGGTGTTGACATTGATAACAGAAAGTTTGAGCGAGGTTAGCTTTAATATTTCATTTCATCGCAGTATCTGATGGTATGCTAATAATAGTGCTCTATTATGCATGATGTGGAGTTCCAACTTTCAGTATTATTTTATTTAGATGTTGTTTGACGGTGACTTCTATTTTATTTATAATTTTAATAGTTATATGGGTCACGCTCTATGGAGAACCCCACTAAAATGAGAACCTGAGAACTCTAATAAGTTCAGTAGCGGAACTTTAAGTTCAGCAACAGAATATTTGTTGAAAAAAGTAAGTTCAGTCGTAGAACTTTATAGAAAAAGCAAGTTCGGTTGTAGAACTTTTAATTTCATGCGCATAACTTTGAAATTCAATAGCAGGACACTATATTTTTATTACGAAAAAATAGGTTATACAGTAGGATCCAATGGTTCTCCGGTTCTCTTTTAGATAATGGTTCTCATTTGAATCAACCCCTATAAATAGGTTAATAACTTCATGAATCATATGAACTCGTTGTTTGACGAAGTATTAAAAAGACTTCCAGCAGAGGGTCATAGCTGCGTAGGAAGTACACCAGGGCCTAATCCGGCCGGACCGGCCCCAAGCACTACACACGGAAACTATTAGGTATTATATTATAACTATTAATTTTAACAATTTTATATTATGTTATTGTTTTCAGATTGATTAATTTTAACTATTAATTTTAACAATTTTTAACAAAATAAATTGAACTCCACTGCAATGCAATATTGCACTATTAATGTGAATCAGTTGGCGTGGCGAGATGCTCCATCCTCCTCCATTTCGTCCCTCCTCCATTTCGTTCAAGTTCAGCAAGTACTTCTTCCCTTCAACTGTTGAAACAATGCAACCGAATCACAATGTTAATACATGAAGATAGTAGACCGAACATATATACATGTGTTAAAAGTTCAGGCTAATTAGTAATCATATGTCCATGGTAACTTAAATCAAAGCTGTTGCAATTAGAACCAGTAGCAGGCTATTAGAACCAGTAGCAGGCTACGAGAACAACTGTCTAGTAGTGGTAAATTATTTACCACTACAGAAGGGGTAAATAATTTACCACTACTGGACAGTAGCGGTAATAAATTTACCACTACTGGATATTCGCCTCCCATATACTGGGCAAAAAAAGACAGGAATTTTTGTCAAATCAAGAAATGCATAGGGGGATGAGAGAAATACTTGTAGCTAGACTGATAGAAGGATGGAAGCAGAGCTCTAGTTGTTCACTAATTCTCTCTCTTCCTCATTCATGCCCGTATTCAGGAGTTATTATCTTCTTAAGGGACATACTAATTCCCACAACTAATGAAAGCCTGCAGCTTTTCAAATCAAGAAATGCATAGGGGGATGAGAGGAATACTCGTAGCTAGACTGACAGAGGGATGGAAGCAGAGCTCGAGTTGTTCACTAATTCTCTCTCTTCCTCATTCAGGCCCGTATTCAGGAGTTAGAAAAAAGGGTGGCCAGTCGAAAAGAAGACTCTTTCTGTAGAGGCAAGCACAGAATGATGTATATAAACCCAGAACACTAAGAGTCTGCTTGGTCTGTGTCGGTTCATCACTAGCCTGCCCCTTGATTACCGTTAGGGGGTTAGTGTTTCAATTCTCATCCTGGGCTATACAATAACCATTGCACCATTGATTCAACTAGTCCTGATCACCTTCAATTCGGACAAAAGACAAGAATTTTTGTCAAATCAAGACATGCATAGGGGATGAGAGGAATACTCGTAGCTAGACTGATAGAGGGATGGAAGCAGTGCTCTAGTTGCTCACTAATTCTCTCTCTTCCTCATTCAGGCTCGTATTTAGGAGTTATCTTCTTAAGTGACATACTAATTTTGAATTTATAATTACCGTTAGGGGGTTAGTGTTTCTTCTTCCTCTTCCTATTTGGAGCTTCCCTATTGATGGAGGCTCGGGCATCCTTCTCACTTGGACAAAAAAGACAGGAATTTTTGTCAAATCAAGAAATGCATAGGGGTAGATTGACAGAGGGATGGAAGCAGAGCTTGAGTTGTTCACTAATTCTCTCTCTTCCTCATTCAGGTCCGTATTCAGGAGTTAAGAAATAACATATAAAATGTTAACTTCTTCCTGCACAAAGTTATAAGTGTGTTGCAACGAAAGTGAAGATTACATGAACGAGAATATTTTTCTCAAAAATATTTAGATTTTAGACTGAGACTAGATGGCTTCAAGATCACGTCCAAAAGAGTTATTTTAATTTCTTCAGGCAGAAGGATAAAAGTGTGTTTCTTACAACACCACCTATTAACTCAACTAAAAGGTTTCTCCTTAACATTTTATTAATTATGCGAAGTAGACTGCCGAATCCCATTCTTGTAACCGCATTTCTCTGGTTAGCTATCAAATTGTGAATAGAGAAAGCAGTTGTACTAAACTTAATGGGACAGACTTTCCAGCACAAACACGCTTAACTTCAGAGTTTCTAAACAAAGCTACACCACCCGGCCAGGAATGCCACTTTTCAATGTGATTATAATGTGTGTCAAATAGTTGATAAAAGATCAAGTGGTAGAGGAATAGGAGCTCACGCCTAACAGGGTGAACAAACTGATATCATGATATTCGTGTACTTGAAATAAAAATAATGATGTATACACATGAATAAATATATTATAATCACACAATATAGCTATATGATTAGTACAATATAGCTATTTTTGAGTTCACACTCACCGTCGTAGAAAGCGTGCAGGATATCTTTGAGTCGTCGTTGTTCGATATTAGTTTTTGAGTGTTAAGAATGGTGATGAGATATGTATTATTAGTAATGATGATGATGTGAATGTGAATACGCGCCGTGTCGACTAAGTTACAAGATCATTAGTGTTATAGAATTGAAGAAGGAATGAGAGTTTGTGCGTGTTCGAGTTGGAAAGAAGGATGATCTTCGCTATTATTCATATGTAGTAGTATCATCGCTAGTATTAACATCTTTCCCACCCATCAACTATGATGCACCTATATTCTTATTTTAAAAATATTTTTATTTTTAAAATTAGAAAATAGGTACATACTATACTAGTGAGAAGATGGAAAATATGTTTATACTAGCGATGATACTACTACATATGAATAATAGCGAAGATCATCCTCTCTCCAACTCGAACACGCACAAACTCTCATTCCTTCTTTAATTCTATAACACTCATGGTCTTGTAACTTAACATTCACATCATCATCACTACTAATAATACATATCTCATCATCATTCTTAACACCCAAATCTCTTCTTCATAGACACCAAATGTCAAACAAGTCAACTGGAATGTCGGCAAAAATGATAATTAAAAAATACCGCTGATTTCGGTATCTTTGTGCTCGCTAATGATTACAGTATCTTTGTTATAAATGAAATTATTTTTACTAAAATAATTTCATTTAGGTAATGATGTTACGTTTTCATATATATGTGTGTGTGTGTGTGTGTCACGTCGGGGCAAGCATTGTTTACAAGGGGACAGGGTTGTTTAGCTCTAGAGGCAGGGTTGTTTATCGTCAGGGGGCAGAAAACACAGGATAATTTATTCTATCGTCCATAATACAACCGGAGTCTCTTCTGCAACAAGGAAATGCCATTCTACGCTTAATTATGCATTACCTGAAACCATTGGGATCTTATTGGGATCGTGTAAGCCATTGGGAAGGAAACAAAACCTTACCTGAAACTCCATTTTCCTCGATTCAGTGGAGATGACCCTACGGGGTGGATTTACCGGGCCTAGCCTCGTTCCATCTCGACTGGATAGCTTTACAGTGGCACCAGTGGTTTACAGTGGCACCAGTGGTTCGCGAAGTCCCGAGGTCCGATGACATGGGGAGAGTTTACCAAGGCACTATTGATCAGGTTTGGCTGAAATCTCTTTCCATGCCATCTCAGGTACAATTCTACCCCAGACCTTACGACTACCGGGTAAGATTGGTAACAAAAATGTCGTGGTATTAATTGATGGTGGAAGTACTCACAATTTCATTGAGCAAGCAGCTGTGGAGCGATTCGGATTACAAGTGGATACGGGAGTCAAGTTGGAGGTGGTCGTCGCAAATCGGGAAAAGTTGGCATGTGTGGGTAAAGTACGAGGTCTTACAATTCTCAGCCAGGGCTTTACAATAACCATTGCACCATTGATTCAACTAGTCCTGATCACCTTCAATTTAGTGTACTAGATTGCGGTATAACAAAGATACCGAAATCAGCGGTATTTTCTTAATTATCATTTTTGCCGACATTCCAGTTGATTTGTTTGACATTTGGTGTCTATGAAGAAGAGATTTGGGTGTTAAGAATGATGATGAGATATGTATTATTAGTAGTGATGATGATGTGAATGTTAAGTTACAAGACCATGAGTGTTATAGAATTAAAGAAGGAATGAGAGTTTGTGCGTGTTCGAGTTGGAGAGAGGATGATATTCGCTATTATTCATATGTAGTAGTATCATCGCTAGTATAAACATCTTTTCCATCTTCTCACTAGTATAGTATGTACCTATTTTCTAATTTTAAAAATAAAAATATTTTTAAAATAAGAATATAGGTACATCATAGTAGATGGGTGGGAAAGATGTTAATACTAGCGATGATACTACTACATATGAATAATAGCGAAGATCATCCTTCTTTCCAACTCGAACATGCACAAACTCTCATTCCTTCTTCAATTCTATAACACTAATGATCTTGTAACTTAGTCGACACGGCGCGTATTCACATTCACATCATCATCATTACTAATAATACATATCTCATCACCATTCTTAACACTCAAAAACTAATATCGAACAACGACGACTCAAAGATATCCTGCACGCTTTCTACGACGATGAGTGTGAACTCAAAAATAGCTATATTGTACTAATCATATAGCTATATTGTGTGATTATAATATATTTATTCATGTGTATACATCATTATTTTTATTTCAAGTACACGAATATCATGATATCAGTTTGTTCACCCTGTTAGGCATGAGCTCCTATTCCTCTACCACTTGATCTTTTATCAACTATTTGACACACATTATAATCACATTGAAAAGTGGCATTCCTGGCCGGGTGGTGTAGCTTTGTTTAGAAACTCTGAAGTTAAGCGTGTTTGTGCTGGAGTAGTTGTGGGATGGGTGACCCCTGAGAAGTAATTTAAAAGAAACTTAAGAAAAGCACTGTATTTAACTTCTCATGAACTAACTTAACTAGCCGTAGGTAAAATCGTACTAACCAAAGTCAAACACAAAAACTTGCACAGAAATTTAAGTAATAGTTTAAATAATTCTGAGATGTTAACTTACAAACAATGTGAGAACGTGTCTCATCCACCACAATTCCAACTCTCCCATCTTTCACTAGGAAAGACAAAGCAAAAAGCTTGACACGTTTCTTCTTGCTAACACGCCTCCAAGTAGGAGCCGAAACAAGAAAAAAAATGGTAGAGGTAAAGATGGTCCAGAGGGAATCTTCTTGGCATGCTCCTCATTTCCAACAAGAAAACAACCGTACATGCTCATCAAGAGGAAGGCCTAGAAATGTATGAGTTCTTGATATAAGATAAAGAACAGTCTCTTACAAAAATAAAGAAACAAGTTTACAGCAATCAGCATCCCAGGACTGCCTCCATCACTGTTCACATATGCGAAGTCTGTCCCATTAAGTTTAGTACAACTGCTTTCTCTATTCACAATTTGATAGCTAACCAGAGAAATGCGGTTACAAGAATGGGATTCGGCAGTCTACTTCGCATAATTAATAAAATGTTAAGGAGAAACCTTTTAGTTGAGTTAATAGGTGGTGTTGTAAGAAACACACTTTTATCCTTCTGCCTGAATAAATTAAAATAACTCTTTTGGACGTGATTCTCTGGTTAGCTGTCAAATTGTGAATAGAGAAAGCAGTTGTACTAAACTTAATGGGACAGACTTCGCATATGTGAACAGTGATGAAGGCAGTCCTGGGATGCTGATTGCTGTAAACTTGTTTCTTTATTTTTGTAAGAGACTGTTCTTTATCTTATATCAAGAACTCATACATTTTTAGGCCTTCCTCTTGCTCTTGAAGCCATCTAGTCTCAGTCTAAAATCTAAATATTTTTGAGAAAAATATTCTCGTTCATGTAATCTTCAATTTCGTTGCAACACACTTATAACTTTGTGCAGGAAGAAGTTAACATTTTATATGTTATTTCTTAACTCCTGAATACGGACCTGAATGAGGAAGAGAGAGAATTAGTGAACAACTCGAGCTCTGCTTCCATCCCTCTGTCAATCTACCCCTATGCATTTCTTGATTTGACAAAAATTTCTGTCTTTTCTGCCGCTCATCCTCCTCGCACTCTGTATGTATATGCGTGTCTATATATAATTCTCAAGCCTTTTTAATTATCAATTTTTTATTTAATTTTAGTTATTTTAATTCAATTCACATATTTAATTACAATCTGCTTATTATCAATTGTATTGTTGAACTTGTATAATCTACAAATTCACGTGATATGTGTACATGTGGTTGTAGGATTTGATTGAATTTGAGTTATTATCGAAATGTCGATATTGTGGAATAGAATAGTTATTGAATTTTTCGTGTTGTGAATTTTATGTAATACGCATAATGTTATTTAGTTTTGTAGTTGTTGTGTTGTTAGAAATGTTTGTTGTGTTGATACGGTTGGATATGTGTTGACTTTGCGTAAATTGGATGTTTATTAGACGAAATGGAGGCTTCGGTTGATTTGAGGTCTTTTATTTTACTTAATTTAGTGTGTTTTGTTCAGTTTAAGTTCAAATTGAGATACCCATTTTCTGATTCAACTTTTTGTGATGAATCTTAGTTACAAACAAACCTATTGACACCTGCTATCAGTGTAATATAAACATACATCTAGTCATTGACGGACATCCGCTTAATGTAGCTAAGAATTACAAGCTAATCTTAGGTTTACAACCTGTAGATACCTAAGAATTTCTTTAATTTGTTTTGATGAAGCAATATACTTCTATGAACATTCAAAATTTTGCCTTGCTGTTGTAAATCGTACTCTAGGTCAATACGTTGAATGGTATTTAAGTAATGACATTGAATCAAGGCATTCCCCTCCCTGAGACCAGCGTTCATAGATTCGATTCCTCGCTCCCCCTACCTGTTTACTTACAAATCTAATGCACTATAATATCTGTAACATAACCAAAGAAAGCTTTAAGGCGTTTGAAGGCATTTTATAGCACAATATCGTTATCCTAGGATTGCATTTTATAGATATGTTGATAATCTAGTGACCCTTAAATCCTTGCAGTGAAGAGTCAGGAACCTACGCTCACCTGAACTTGACAAAATTAACTTGATTAGGCTATTGCTTGCACCAGGAAATCAGAACCACAGATACATTATCTTAATATTATTGTGATTCAACTTATGAGAAAAGGACTTGAACCATCACAGTATAGAAGTGCAAAGACCGTCGAGAGGTGACCAGAGCAATCAATAATTTATATAATGGTGGCCTTGACTATTAATGATTGCCCTGGATTGCAAATCATCTTTCTTTTGTGAAATCTAGAGCAGGACTTCTTTTTTTAAGCTGGGAGGTGGTGCATTATGAACCCAATTTAGACAAAGCGCTGTATGGTTATGAACTGGTCATTACAGAATATATTTATCCTTGTTGTCCCAATTTTATATATCAATTACAATGACCACCAGTAGCATTCTATTGTCGTTAAAATCGTTTTTGTTACATCAGGCATGAAACTGCAGGTATATCTCTCTCTCCCCCCTCTCTCTCCCCCTCTCTATTTGTATATGTGTCATTTTGCTTGATAATTAGCTTTACTTGTAATTGTTTTAGCTGCCCCAATTACTGTTTCTTTTTGTATGTATATGTAAGTCTGAATTTTATAACTTGTGTAGTTGTGTTGATGCTTTAGTATGCGTGAATGTGATCGGAAATTGAATTTACACTATAATTGCTGAGTTAATTGTGATTAAAACGAGATTGCGATTAGGATGATCAATGATGATCTTGTTTCTGGAAATGGTGAAGGCAATTTTTCTGTATTTGACAATTTGTATACTATTATCTATTTTTCTGGAATGGGAATAGAAATAGGCAGCCAGAGGTAGGAATAATGATGCGATAAGCTGACTTCGCACCTTCAAATATGAAGTATGATGATCTCGTTTTCTTTCCATAGTCAACAAGTGGGTAAATGCATCAAAGAAAATGAAAGTTGGTGCCAGTACAATGTACATAGTCAATGTAAGAATTTTCAATCAACAGCAGCAGCAGTAACTTATCGAATGACCAGTAGCATTCTATGTGTAAATGTTGTTTTAGAAATGTAATGCAAATTTCTTATTTCTTCTGATGTGCATATATGTTAAACCTCCTTGCTTCTTTGAATTGAGTGTGTCTCCTGCATTAAATCTGTCCACAATTGAAAAGATAGCTGCAAGCCAGATTTTTGTTAATGAGATTTTTGGTTTGTCTTTATTGTCACATATGTCAAATAAAAGAAATTGTAAGAGAAATACGTTTATAGTACAGTTTCTAATTGTTTGCATAGTATAATTATCCAGTACAGTTTCTAATTGTTTGCAAATGTCTAGATGGAGATGGAATCTTATGAAATTGATTGCAAATGCGGAAAGGGGAAAATGATTTGTAAAACAGCAAATTCAGATAAAAATAGAGGCAGAATGTACTATATATGTCCTAAAGCAAAGGTACAAAAATATTTAGCTACTTGAATTCGTTAATGAAACGGGGAAGTCTAATGTGAATTTTGTATTATGTCAGAAAACGGAAACGGGGAAATGGGATTGGGGCTGCAAACACTTTTTGTGGGAGGATGTGCTCAAACGGTCTGGTGCTGGTGCTGGTTCTTCCGGTTCTTCTGGTAAGGGTACAGCTGGTGATGGGCCTGCAACAATGGGTACCTTGCCTTCTACCCTGCCTCCAACACCCTCTGGCTCTTCTACTCCAACTCCAACCACTGAAGAAAAGCGCATTAAAGCACTTTCAAAGGCCCTAGAAATATCTCAAATGGCTAATAGGGCCTTGGTGGATCTTATTCATGATCTTGCTCTAGATGATAATTGAACTGTTATTATCTTTCCTGTGTTGCTGCTGTTTGTTGTTTGCTGTTTATTGCTGTCGTGAACTGCTATTTTATGAGATTACTCATAAAGAACCTTCTTTCATCCTTTGCTGCTCTATATTCGTTTATTCACATATTTGATATTTCTTCTTTGCTGCTCCATATTAATGAAGTATTGTGACCCTTATAAGTAATTGAGCGTGAGAGCCAAATGAATCGTTAAGTGATTTATTAGATAATCGAAAACAGAGGATCGTGAATACTATTCGAAATTCAGAAGAACTACGTGGGGGAGCCATTGAACAGCTGGAAAAGGCTCGGACACGCTTAAGAAAAGTGGAAATGGAGGCAGATCAGTTTCGAGGCAGATCAGTTTTGAGTCAATGGATACTCTGAGATAGTCAAAGCTGTTCGAGAATCGCATGGACCGCGTCACCGAGGAAAGCTCAAAAAAGGTATTTGATTTGCTCTTTAGTATATACTATCACTTAATTACTTTCTAGGTTATAATAGCTACTTTAAAACTGATCCCGCGAATAGATCTTCAAGCTGTTACTCAAAAAATTGTATGAGATCATCTTGTCTCAACTATAGTTGCTTATTCATTGCGGATCTGCGGACTCAAATTGCAGGCTATTTGTATGGAGTTAGTCCTCCTGATAACCCTCAGGTGAAGGAGATTCGATGTATTGCCATGCCGCCACAGTGGGGACCCATCAGCAGGTACATCTTCCATCAACTCTTCCTGAGCATGAGCATTGGGACGGATGCACACTCAACCGAACGAGCTTCCACAGTTGTCGCCTCAGGTATGTCGACTTCTTGTTGGATGCATGTATTTTTGAAAAAATTATAATAAGAATTTTGGTTAGGAGCGTATCCTAGATATCTCCTGTGTCCAGTTTATAAGTACCACAACTAATATGTTGTTTGTCTTTTTCTCACCCTTTCATGTAGGATCTCACATCAGCTTCCACAGTTGTCGGATCAGGTATGTCGACTTCTTGTTGGATGCACCCAGAACCGGCTTTGGCCCAAAGCACTTCGCACGGAAACTAGCTATCAGGTATATATTGTATTTGGCTCTAGTATTGACAGTGCCTTGATATCTTAAAAATCTTCAATTGATGACTGTATTATATAGGCGGATGACTGTTTGCTTTGTTATTATGATGCTATTGCGGAAATGCTAAGTCCAAGTGCTAGCGGTTTTGGATGGAACGATGAAGGAAAGTCCGTGACATGTCTGCAGACAGGGATGACTGGGTGAAGGTACTTTATCTTGCCATGGTTTAGTACTTATAAATTCCCTAATTTGCTTTGATTTGACTAGAAATTTTGAATATAAATTCTCTAATTTGCTTTGATTTGACTAGAAATTTTGAATATCTGATTTGCTGCAATAGGTTCAGGCTAATCCAATGTAGTTAATTGCATGTTTGCTTTTATTTTTCAGTTTACTGACAAACTTCTAGTATCTTCCAAATACCATGTTATAGTTTTTTTTTTCAAACAATGTATGAGGGAGTACAATACCTTAATGAAATTAAGGGTTCTGTTGTTTTCGGTTTCCAGTGTGCATTAAAGGAAGGTGCCTTGTGCGAGAAAAACATGCGAGGAATTTGTTTTGAGGCCGGTTTGTGATGTTGCTCTCCATGCTGATGCTATTTTCACAGAGGTGGTGGCCAGGTTATCCCAACTGCAAGGAGGGTTATCTATGCTTCACAGTTAACTGCCAAACCACGTCATTTGGAACCTGTTTACCTTGTGGAAATCCAAGCTCCAGAAGGTGCACTTGGTGGAATTTACAGTGTTCTCAATCAGAAGTGTGCATTAAAGGAAGGTTTTTTGCATTTGGTCGTGTGTTTGCTGGTAAGGTCTCCACTGGGCTGAAAGTCAGGATCATGGGTCCTGGGGTGAAGAAAGATTTATATGTGAAGAGTGTCCAAAGAACTGTTATTTGGATGGGAAAGAAGCAGGAAACCGTGGAGGATGTGCCGTGCGGGAACACAGTTGCCCTTGCCCTGGTTGGTTTGGACCAGTTTATCACCAAAAATGCATCTTTGACTAATGAGAAAGAAGTTGATGCCCACCCTATCAAAGCAATGAAGTTTTCTGTCTCACCTGTTGTGCGTGTGGCTGTGCAGTGCAAGGTTGCCTCCGACCTTCCCAAACTTGTGGAAGGACTGAAGCGATTGTCCAAGTCGGATCCTATGGTTGTCTGTACTATTGAAGAGTCTGGAGAGCATGTTATTGCTGGTGCTGGGGAGCTTCACCTTGAAATCTGCTTGCAAAGATGTGAAAAAAGCAAACCAATAGAAACAAATGTGCTCATTTAAATACAACATGGTGTATGTAGCAATAAAATCAAACAAAGCTTAGTTTGCTTTAATATAGAAATTACCTTAATTTGAATTGAAGTGAGAAACAGAGAGAGTCGAGTTAACCGTGTGTGGACTACGAACCAACAAAAAGAATGTACTTCGCTTGGACTTTTGAGTTCTAGTAACTTCTAATGTTGTTCATGGTAATTCGCTGTCTTTTTAAAAAATAAAAAATTTGTGTTTCAAAAATTATTTACTGCTTTATAATATTAATTCTATATTATACTTGAATTTTAGTTATATTCTTATGGTAATTATATATTAAAATTATAGTGTTTCTTTAAAAAATTGTTGCTAAAATACATTTACTTGAATTTTAGTTATATTCTTTTGGTAATTATATATTAAAATTATAGGATTTAAAAAAAATAGATACTCTACTAAAAATAATATCGATAATCTGCTCCTTCTAACTCGAATTTTGCTCCCAGATTACTAATTCTGCTCTTACCTGTTATTAAGCGTGATTCTGCACTATAATTTTAGATTTCAGCTCTTACCTGTATTTTTAAGCCTGGATCTGCACTATAATTTTAGAATTCTGCTCCTTTTAGAACAACTTCTGCTCCTAGCTAATTAATTCTGCTCTCACCACCTCTAGGCCTGATTCTTCACTATAATTTTATATTCTGCTCCTTTTAACTCAAAGTCTGCTCCTAGCTTATTAATTCTGCTCTTACGAGTATTAGGCCTGATTCTGCACTATGATTTTAGAATTCGGCTGCCTTTACAATAAATTCTGCTCCCTTTACAATAAACTCTGGTCCTTGCTAATTAATTCTACTCTTACCTGTATTAAGCCTGATTCTGTACTATAATTTAAGAATTATGCTCCATTTGTCTCTAATTCTGCTACTAGATTATTAGTTCTACTTTTACCTTTATAAACATCTATTATAACCTTGAGTACTTTTCTCCATAATATTTAACGGACGAACTCGAATTAAGACCTAATTTTTTTTTTCTAGTCTTGTGTGATAATGAGTCAAGATAAAAGTAGAAAATTTTTACATTCTGGCAATGCGAGGATGGTAGCACCCTTTTTCCTAACTACTGAATATGGGCCTGAATGAGGAAGAGAGAGAATTAGTGAACAACTCGAGCTCTGCTTCCATCCCTCTATCAGTCTAGCTACGAATATCCAGTAGTGGTAAATTTATTACCGCTACTGTCCCAGTAGTGGTAAATTTATTACCGATACCGTCCAGTAGTGGTAAATTATTTACCCCTTCTATCCAGTAGTGGTAAATAATTTACCACTACTGTCTCCAGTAGTGGTATCGTATATCAGTCTAGCTACGAGTCTAGCTACGTCAGTTCAAAGATATCGTTGAAAATTTCAATATTGATGTTGAGAATCCATGTGTACGCGAGGATCAACCAAATTATCGAGATTATCTGAGAAATCGGTTATGATAATGAGTCAAGATAAAAGTAGAGAATTAGTGAACAACTCGAGCTCTGCTTCCATCCCTCTATCACTCTAGCTACGAGTCTAGCTACGAATATCCAGTAGTGGATAATTTATTACCGCTACTGTCCAAGTAGTGATAAATTTATTACCGATATTGTCCAGTAGTGGTAAATAATTTACCACTACTAGACAGTAGTGGTAGCGTATTCCTCACCCACTGCTCCCAGGCCCATATCATGCCACCAGCCTTGTTCTGTTCAAAGCCCCGTCTTCAGATAACGAGCTAGGTTATTCTGGCTTGCTAGGTAGATTGAACATCCTAATTTTTTTTTCTAGTCTTGTGTGATAATGAGTCAAGATAAAAGTAGAAAATTTTTACATTCTGGCAATGCGAGGATGGTAGCACCCTTTTTCCTAACTCCTGAATATGGGCCTGAATGAGGAAGAGAGAGAATTAGTGAACAACTCGAGCTCTGCTTCCATCCCTCTATCAGTCTAGCTACGAGTCTAGCTACGAATATCCAGTAGTGGTAAATTTATTACCGCTACTGTCCCAGTAGTGGTAAATTTATTACCGATACTGTCCAGTAGTGGTAAATTATCGGTTATGATAATGAGTCAAGATAAAAGTAGAGAATTAGTGAACAACTCGAGCTCTGAGGGTGTTATGTATATGGGGGTGTTCTCTCTTTTCAAAGTCCTTTTCATCTTTCCCTCGCGGTACTTGTTTGCTATCGGTCTCTCGCCTATATTTAGCCTTAGACGGAATTTACCGCCCGATTGGGGCTGCATTCCCAAACAACCCGACTCATAGACAGCGCCTCGTGGTGCAACAGGGTCCGGGCACGACGGGGCTCCCACCCTCTCTGGCGACCCCTTCCAGGGGACTTGGGCCCGGTCCGTCTGTTAGGTCCAAATGTGTTGTAGAGGGGGGGTGAATACAACTTTTCGAATATGAGAGGCAATAAAAACGATGCAATAAATGAACACACAGATTCAAGGAATATATTTCTTTATATATAACTTGAAAGGGTTGCTACAACATTCATTACAAAGTATAACAGAAGTTGAGAGAGAAGTGAATGATACTAAGCTCTGTGAATGCACTCTCTCTTTTTCTCTTGTGTTTTTCTCTGGAATTGCTCACTCACTAAAACATTACACAAGTACTTCTATTTATACTACATGTAGTCTATGTCCTGTAGTCTTCAAAGACTAAGATGTACGTGGCCCAATGATGTCCACATAATTCTTGCCTTATCTTGAAAGCTTGGAAATCTGCCAATCAGAAGATGCCATGTGTCATGTTGAAGCTGCACCTAAGTAGAACTTCTACTTGAGAATTTCTACTTGGCTATCTCGAAATTCCTAAGTGGAACTTCTACTTGGCTATCTCGAAATTCCTAAGTAGAACTTCTACTTGAGAATTTCTACTTAGCCATCCAGAACATTTAGTACTTAGAAAATATTCTGGTCTTCAACTTGAAACTTCAATGCACATCTTGAACTTGTGATATCTTCATGTCTTCTTTATTCTTCAACAAGCTCTTGAACATGGTTCTTTATTACTGACATAAACTTGCTATCAATGTCCTGACACTTGATGCAATGGTCTGGTTCATAAGTGACTAGTCTTGATAGTGTTTCTGCTTCTTGAATAAATTACCATATTCACTGAATAACTTGGCTTTCCAATATTTGCTTTCCTTCTTCTTCACTTGAAATCAGTTGGTCTTGTTGATACTGATAGTTATGATCTTGATTCTTGATTTATCAAATCACCGAGGCATGAACAACTTTGACTTGAACTTCTCTCAATGATTTCTTCTTGGCTTGATCATAGTTAGCATGTTTAATTGTATCAATTACCTTGTCTTCATTTAGTGTTGATTTCTTGTGACTTCCTGTTCTTGATTGTCTTCTGGTTAAGTGTCTTTTCCTTTAGTTGAGTTACATTAGATATAGTGTTACAAGTTTATACACTCTGCCTTTCACCGTCGCTGAACACGCTTCTCCAGACTACAATTCGGACGACAGAGCCGACCAATTTTCAAGCTGGGTTGTTCCCGGTTTGCTAGCCGTTACTAGGGGAATCCTTGTAAGTTTCTTTTCCTCCGCTTATTGATATGCTTAAACTCAGCGGGTTGTCCCGCCTGACCTGGGGTCACAATCGAAGCGCACAGAGTATGTGCTGCCTTAGGGTCCTGGAGCTCTCTAAGATGACGAGGATTCGCGCGACAAGACAAGAAGGTCTTTTACAACCACCGATGTCGCGACGTCCATCGCCGGAGACTCGTTTTCAGTGGACTTCTTTCGACGTC